>OX388329.1:22734514-23146869 GCA_947579605.1 Athripsodes cinereus
ACAACATATATATATATATATATATATATATATATATATCCCACAAAATGCCTGTAGTAAACATGCTAGTCATCTCTCCGTGCCAAAAAAATGAAAACAACGAAGATGAGTGGTATACCTTATTGCTGAACTGAAGATGTTAAATGTCTTAAAAAGTGATGTTTTACTTAAACCAGGACACCCGAACACTTGCAGAAAAGAGTAGGAGGCCTTTTCTTTACCAGGACGTTCTTCTAGATATATTTATTTACTTAATCATTCATTAGAAAGCATGAGAGTTTTTTTTTATATAACAAAGAATTCGGCAATAATACAAGTAAAATAATACAACATTTTTACTATTTCAAAAAGAAATTCTAAACAATCAGAATATATAAAATATATATTTGTAACTATATAAGCAATGCAACCATACAATATTGATAAAGTGTATAAATAGTCATCTTTAAAAACTGATCAATATTATATCCACATAAAAATAATTTGAAATAAATCCTTAAACAAAATTGTTAATATTGTTAAAATTCCTAAAGTTAGGTGTATAGTTATATTCCTATAGAAATCTTTTATGTTCTGTGAAGCATTTGGCAAAGAATATTGGTCTTCCATGTTTATAACATGCAGCTATTTTGCTAGCTAACCCAATTGTAGGACATGTCATGGTGCTATAGTAGTAGTACTAATATTTGATCTTGTGTGTTATTAGTAATTTATTGGTTTTTCATTTCCACTTATTTCTGCCTCCTGACAGTTTTTTTAGTACTACGTATGCACTACAGCGTAAAATGTGCTACACCAAATCATAAAAATTCGGAAGCAAAAATAGATGATATTCAAAGCCAATTAGAGATCTCAATTAGAAAACCACGTGACAAGTAAGAAAGGCGTCTCAATGCTTACGAATTGGCTCTAGGCTGGCTTAAGTGATCAATTTCGGTATCCATGAACAACGTCCACCAATTCACATTCGCGAATATTAAAATTTTAAATCCGGCGCACTAGTATACTAGAAGCGTGTAAAATAATACGTGCTATACAATTATTTTTGTTACTATAGTTAGAGATACTATGTATGTATGTACGTTCAGATATTGTGCCAAATGCAATTAGCCCAAAAGGCAATTCCACTATGGGCAGGATGATAGACCAAGGGAAAGGGGAGAGTTGTAATGAAAGGGGAAAAGAGGGCGAGAGTGTGTATTTTATATACGTATTACTAGTTAATTTTTTCCCCAGCTTCACTTAGGAAAATATAATCTCGATAAATCTCTAATGAAAAATATGTTTCCACTCTTTTCAATTAGTTATCGAGTATCCTGTGAGAGGCAGGCATTAGTAAAAAATAACGATTAAGATATCTAACATCTTCAGTGTTTAGTGATAAGATAAAGCCACCCATCGTGGATGTCTTATGTAATTCTATTGGCACAGAGAGAACAACTTACATTTTTTATTGCGTGCTGTTAGTTCATTGCCTACTTTACTGGCGGGAAACGGTGTGATGGAATGAATTAATGGATAATAAATGTTGGTGCTTGTCTTCAAAATGTCAAAAAAGCTAAATATTTATTTATGGAAATATATACGGCAAGATGCCTTTTACATGTTTACATAAATTTAAAAAAATACAAAGACAACAATGAAATAACAATGGATATAAAAATACTTAGTGTCTAAAAATCAAACAGTAACCAAAGAAATGTTGATCATATTCAAAAAAATAAAGCATGAAAAACAATGTAAACAAAATCAATTATCATACAAATCTTATGAAACATATAAATTGTAACATTGATGTCAATACAAAAGACTTTCATTACGTATTTAGCTTATCTGGATCACGGGTGATGAAAATACAACAAACAGGGTGTATTTGCCTGAAAGTGGTAGTGTGAGAATGAGCGGACGTCTGAGAATTACGTGGCTTGATCACGTGTTAAGTTATAGAAATTGGGTGCATGTATAAGAAAGTAGATAAAGAAAGTGAAAGAAGTTTGAAAAGATAGAGTGTCTCGCAAAATTCACTTGAGATACGGCTTGGGGGTATAGACACATAGATTATGAATCCATCCAAACCAAACAAAGTATGAATCCACGTATGGAATGACCTCTTTTTTATCCAATAATTGTGCCTATAAAGTACATTACTATCATGCATATTATATGAATGGACACAAGTATTTACTAAAATTATTGTACGAAAATGAAGGCGTGAGATAAAACCGCACACAGGGCAAAAACTACTATAGTTTTCCTCTATCACTAACTAGCTACGTCCCTTATAATAGTATTAAATATTTGTATGTATCAAGATTATGATAATAAAACAACTTGACGGCTACATGATACTGTTTTATGATACAGTTCTAATGACATTGATTTATTTTTTTTATTTTATTTTATTTAACAATAATTATACAGACATTACAATACATAGACTATTTGATAAAACTTAAATCTAAACATCCTCCTTATAGAGACAAGTCTCGTGTTAAGAATATTTCTGATTGAGAGTGATTTACAAAAATTAGCAACTAATAAAGAATAGACTTTTTATTTGTTTACTACTTACAATAATTTATTTTAAATTGATCACATCACCGTTGTATTATTTTTCAAAACAAAATTTTCTTGTGTTCTTCGGTGAAAGTTTTTCATTCTATTTTGTCCCTATGTTTCGATTTTCCTACAAAAGGTAGGTGTAGTAGTATGCTGCAAACTGTATTCCTCAAGTAGCTGCAAACAACGTGCCAACGGAAATTTGCCAACCTGGAAGACCTGCAAAGAGATGGCGAGATAGTTGAAGCTCTGTGTCCCAAGAGATCTCGATGCCATAAAAACAATCTGAAAGATCAATTAAAAAAGGAAAAAAGAAGAACTATATTTCAGAGCTGAAAGTGAAACAGAACTCAAGATGTTTACAGAAGTTGCATTCTTTAGCTTTGCTATACAAATGTACCAACATTATTATAATAATTTGGCATTTACTTAATGTAGTTTATTTAAACTATGCACGAGTATTTCTCAGTAAGTCACTGGAGGCTTGGCGTGAAATAATATAATACAAACATTGCATAGAAAGTTGCCTCAAACATTTATGCAAATCGTATGTGACAAAGTCCAAGTTTTACAACATAAACAAGTATAAATAATAACAAACGCTAGGCGAAAGTAAATGTCTAAGTATTTTATTTTACTCTATCTCTCCGTTTCGTGCAGTAAACTTTCTAGGAGATACTACTCATATAAATGAACATAATATCACAACATGGTCTTGATAAGTGAAAACATTATATCTGTGCGCTTAGAAAGATTTCAGTTCCATGTAGGTATAGTATTCGCATCGTAAAAGCTGTACATTAAAGAATAGTGCCGTTTGATGTATCGCAGGATTTTAAACACTGACAATGCCTTTAGTTTTTTTTTTTATATATTTTCAATGAATCCAAATTAGGATGATTTCCGCCTAGTGCTTTTCGTAAAGTATTATACCTAATTTAATTTTAAGTTTTGTCAGTTTTTTTAACATTTGTACAGTATTGAGCATCAATATTTGCATATAATATTTTTGAATTTTATTTTTCTGGACACTTTTTTAAAGTTTTATCAACCAGCGATCGTCTACATACTTTGCATATAATTTTCATATTAAACTGGCATTAGTTAACACTTGAGCTAACAGAGAGTTGAATATGCAATAAAACATCATCTTTTCGTTTTACTTATTATACTTACGTATTTTTGTATATGTAAGGCTTAATATTTATTTTACATAGATTATGTTTTACATTTAATAAATTTTGTAAATCAAAAATAGTATTTTATTCTGAAATGTAAAAAATGTATAAATATGTACAAAAAGAAAGGAAACTGTTTAATTTCCACACTAATGGTTTTATGCTCGAGAGCTTCCGTCGAGATAGCATGTCATTATCAGGAGAACAAAATAAACAATTAAAGAAAAATAAGGGGTAAGGAAACAAAAGACAAAAAACAGCAGGAGTAAAGTTTTTTTTTTATTTTTACTATGCAAAATTAATATGACTTTGAAATGCATTTTTCTTACTTTGTTTGACTATTAATACCAATAAAAAAAAACAATGATCAGATTTATTAAAAACTGATGTTCCTTCTAAAAAGTCTTCTCAAATTAAAAATGTTTTTCTAAGTTGTTGATTCTGAAAGTAACATTTTAAACTGATATGGGTAAATAAGTATCGTCTCTTCGAGATAGAGGGAAGACCGGGAGTTGGCAGAAAGCAGATTTCCTGGCTGCGCAACATTAGAGAGTGGACCGGAATCCGGACAGTGGATGACCTGTTCAGAGCAACACAGGACAGGGAGGTTTTCGCCGGAGTGATCGCCAACGTCGAGGGGACCTGACATGGCACATAAAGAAGAAGAAGATGGGTAAATAAATATCGCCCATTTTGTTTCCTAGCTAGTACAGCTTGAGTTAGGTATCATTGGAGAATGGAAAGTGTTGAATGTTGTATGAAAATTATTTGTATAGATGATATTTTCACGATAGGACTACTCGTAGAAACCAGATGTAGATACGTACTATACCTATTAGATTCATAATCGTCGTATGTATAAAGGAATAATTTCATATACAGCGAGAGAATTGTGATATACATACATTGCTCTACACAAGTCCTTGCTACAGTTCTACGTATTGCGGTAGTACATAATATTATAATATATGTATTATTATAGTTGTCGCCTCGTAAACTTTTATATCTTTTTACGGTTCGAGGAGTGTTATCATTATTGTTGAAAGTTATTTTATACATACAATTTAAAGCATTATTGTACAAGCATAATAACATGTACACACGTAACATAGATACATTCACCAGATCGGACATTTTCCGGTGCTCTCGTTGTCGTAGAAGAGAAGTATTTAAAACACGGGACGGAATAGAAACAACAAACAGAAGAAAAGAAAACTTTTTATTTGTTTTAATTTTATTCATAACGCAATATTTGAACTAAAAATATTATGTATTATGATACTAATGAGCTTTTTGAATTCACCACCTTAAAAATAAACGTATTTTTGTTTCTTCCCTTATGATGTTTCTAATGACACTAAAATTCCTTTTCTCTCCTGTTTCCTATAGGAAAGTTGTATAGCAAATGGTGAGGTTTATGTATTTACGACGACCGGTGTGGCGTGGAGGCTAACGCACTTGCCTTTGAGTCACTAGGTCCCGGGTTCGATTCTCGGCCAGGGCAAAATAAAGAATGACCTTTTTCAGATTTCGTCGAGTTCGTCGGTAGCCTGGAGGTAGAGTCTCGGCCTTGTGAACAAGGGGTCCGGGGTTCGATCCCAGGTGCCGGAAAATTCCCCTTTCACGACACAAGCTTTTAGCTTACTGTGAAAGGTGTATAAGGTTGTATTTGGGTTTATAACAAAACCCAGATATATCTTTTAAAAAAAAAAATTGTCCTGGGTCTGGGTGTTACATGTATATGTGTGTAGTGCATTGTATATATGTGTATCGTCGCGTTAGTACCCATAATACAAGATTCATATCTTAGTTTGGGACTAGCTCGGTCTGTGTGAATTGTCTATACATGTTATGTTATGTTATTTTATGCTGATTTTGAATATTTTGAATGAAAGAATTTCCATATATTGCAGCCATAACATTTGTAATTTCTTTTGGTTTGGACTTGTATGATTCCAAGAAATTGCATTTATGCCAGTTATAGAGAGATGTTTTGGTAAAACATCGATTATTCCATAGAAATCAAACGAATTTTACGTTCCTTATTCAAGATAAGCTCTTTTTTTAATTAAAATATTAATAGAAACTTAACGTATTTATTTGCTTGAAACTGTGAATATTTAATGAGAATACATTTGGATATGACATTCATTTTTTTTTTTACGCTGCGGCAGAATTGCCATCCACACTTCTCAGCATTATACAACCAGATAAGTCTCCATATGATCAGTCATGGTCACACAAAAACTTAACAGTCTAATGCCGGGAATAATTCACCTATCCAGATATACAGGATATCAAAGGATTAGGCTCAAAACGCGGGATCAAAATACCAGCATTGTGCCTGAAATATCTGTGTTCAAAAACTTTTTTACAATATTACAAGTGTTTATTATAATAGATTTTTGAATTTTAATGTACAAATTAGCCGGTAAATCTAATTTTTGTAAATTATTTATTAAAGATTTCGGAGTTACCCCTGTAGCTGACATGACTAAAGGTATTATATAAACGGACCTAGAATGCCAAATATTTTTTATTTCTCCTGCTAGTTCTGTATATTTACGTATTTTTTCTGCGACGGTTGTTTGTATATTATGTGTATTTGGGACAGCGATGTCTATTATGTACGTTATTTTATTACGTTTATCATGTAATACTAAATCGGGTCTATTATGATGTATTTGTCTATCTGTTATTATTGTTTTATCATGATAGAACCTGTAATTTTGATTTTCTAAAACCGTTTCCGGGTTGTATTTATAATAAGGTAGGTATTATATTTTTTAATAGATTATGTTTAATTGCAAAATTTTGATCTATTATTTTTGCGACATAGTTAGTTGAAATTATTGTTTCAGTATTAATATTGTGAAACAACATTTTAAATAATTCCAAAATACAAATCACTATAGTTTGTTTCAAAAACGTGTATACAATGTATACCACAAAGCGCTTTCAACAACGAATTATTGGAATCTTCAGGGCTGATTATAAGACTCAGCGTTTGACACTTTAAGATTCTTTGCGGCATACGTTGGATAGGTAGACGTTTGTCAAACAAAAATGATTGTTAATTCTTACTTTAAAATTATTAATAATAAGTTTTTAAATTTATGTATATTTTTTATCTGTCTATCAAGTGCATATAAAGAACTTTCTTAAAGATCTCTTTATGCTACGAAAATATCGTTAATTAAATTAAATAACTTGTGTTTATTTATTTGTTTTTGATAATTAAAAGTTTTTATCAACAATAGAACATAATAACGTAAAATAATGCCCTGAAAAATTGTAACGGTATACGAAGTGGTCCAATTCTACCTTACCACAATATACACATTCATATTGTATACGAAATAAAATAATGATCTACGTTTGTAGATAATCTGTTTATTTCTAGTTTGTCTCTGCGCCCTCATTAGGAGTGGAAAGTATCTAATAGGGTCAAGTTGTGGAGATGTGTAGCTAAACATCTGATGCATTCACTCAAATAAAAGTTAAATGTCGTGTAAAGGAGACGGCGGTGAACGTGAATGGCCATTTCGTAAAGACCCAAAGAAACAGATGTTCAAAATGCAACGATAGGGACGAACCACACTGCGTGTTATCTTATAATAATAATAATGATAGGAACGTGGAAGATATAATATGTATCCTGCAGTATTTATATGAACTTTGCTTCATAGGAAGCAATGAAAAGCTTTAGATAGATACTTAAATGTTGATAGCAATGAATGAAACTGATTTAGATAAAGTGAAGATCTTAAATTTTGCAGCTGAATGGAATTTTATGTATTATTATGATAATCGTTGTAGGTATATTATATTCATACTTGAATGCAATTCGCTTTTATGTTTAAATTAACTACCTATGCAAAGTAGTTTTGAAAAAACCTATAGAAAAAATAAAACATATTAAATATTTTTCTCTGTGTGAAGTATCAGGTCTCCCGAAATTACAATAACTCTAAAGGTACAAACACAAAGAAAGCAGGTTGCCTGCTTTCCGATGCCCGCGTCTACCGGCACCGAGAATGTTTAAATGCATTTCAATGAACACGAACAAAGTAAAAGCAAGAACGCCGATTGCGATTTACTTTGCCGGCGCTTATCGGCACTGATCGGCTCTGGAAACCTGCTTTCTTTGTGTTTGCACCCTAAAACTTGTCATAAAGACAAAACATTCGTATATAGAGGAAGTTTATTGCCAAAATATTTTTGTTGAATCAAAAATTTTGATTGACTTTATAAGATTATCTGCTGTTTCAAGTTCATTCAAAAATTCACAGAACAAATAGCAAAAGACGGTTTTTTTATAATTTTTGGCTTTATACTCGTAATTTAAATATAAAATAATAATAATAACACGATATTTTTCAAAATAACCTTTGATTTTTTTATTACATATGAAGAGAAGAATCTGAACAATACCTTTGTCTGTGTGTTTAAAACGAGAAGACTGTAAAAAGTCAGTGTAAACGTTATATACAGTGTAAAGAGGTGTGATTATGAAATGGATACAACAGAAAAGGAATTTTTCTATGAATTCATTCATATTTGATTTATTTAATGAATTGTATAGTGTTTAAAAATCTTTTTGTAGTATCCCATTTTTATAATGCTTGTATAATATATTATTAAATTTCTACACTGGTTTTGAATTGGAGACGGTTTCGACCAAAAAAAATATTCTAAAAACGAAGCTTTAAAAGCTATTAGTCGGTCGCTCGGTAGCTTAATTTTTAACTCCCGTAGTCGTTCATTTGAAAGTGTTGACATACTCCAATTTCATGATATAAGTTTATTGTTTGCTATAAGAACATTTCCGGTAATATTTGGCTTTATAACAAATCAAACCAGATTCATCTTCCTATGAATATAAAAGAATTGTATCCCTACAAAAATATCTATATTTGTTAGCTGGAAGATATTGCTTCCAGCTCGCCGATTGCTCATGATTTTTTTTTATCAATAAAGTGTTACTATTATTATTATCATAGCGATATCAGAGCGCAAGGAATGTCGTGGGAAGAGGTGACGCAATTGGCACAGAGACGCTCTGAATGGAGGAGGCTGGTTTCTGCCCTGTGCTCCCGAGAGGAGCGTTGAGGGCGATGATGATGATGATGATTATTATTATATTATTACTAGCTGACCCGGCAAACGTTGTTTTGACATACACATTATATTATATCGACCGGAGTTGAAAATTATTGAATTACTAATATCGCTATTAAAACATAGAGGTTGGTAGAAGGGTGAAAATTAAGGACTGTACCTATGTATTTTTTAATTCCTCACCATACAAACATAAAAATAAAAAATTTGGCCAAAAAATAAAATAAAAAATCCGGGATGAACCACCCTTAACTTTAAGGGATATGAAATATAGATGTTGGTCAATTCTCAGACCTACCCGATACGCACACAAAATTTCATCAAAATCGATCCAGCCGTTTCGGAGGAGTATGATAAGATACACCGTGACACGAGAATTTTATATATTAGATTTTATTCCTCGTTTTGTTGGTAATCCATTTCGTCACTTTTTCCATAGAATCTTATAATTCTTATAATTTATTTCTTTGGTGGTAATTTTGTAGTAGTTTCTAAACATTATTCTGAATGTTTGGAAAAAACACTATACTTATACCACTTTTATTTTATTCAACGCGCGACTAAGCTTTCGACAGGATCACTGGGAGCTTTTGATATGAAACTTTGGTCGCGTGTAGAATACAGTATTAGTAATATTTGTACAGTTTTTTCACTCTAAATATTTAAAGTTATTCTTTTTTTACTCTTTGTCATACCTGGGTGGTTAAATAAAAGATAACGAGATCCAATATCCCACAAAAGGGAAGATCAGGGACTGCATAGGGATAGGCAGTAGAAAGCTCTCTTAGCGTCAAAACTGTGGGAGAGCTGTTTAGTACCGCCAAGGGCAGGAAAGCTTTCTGCCAAATGTCGGAGAGGTCTAACATGGCACGTGAAGTAAAAGAAATGAGTACGTACATGCTTAAACTATATAACATAAGGATGTTTTTATTTAGAACCTTATTGATTAATGTTTGTAAAATAATATTCTCAGAAAGTTGTGATGAGTTGATAGATAGATATGTAGGCAGGTATATTTATTGTGACTAGAACACTGCCAGCCTATAGGAATTATTATTGTCAAACAATGAATAACGTAATTTTACGCCAGATCCTGTTCATGTATAACCATCTGATAATAATAATATAATAATATCTACGTCCCTACCAGAGAGGAACTTTGTTCATTTTAGGGGGTAGATCAAAATCACGCGTTGGTTCGCGTGCCTCTATCCAAATATACACAAGTAGATGTAATAATATCTACGGATAGTATGGAGGCAAATTGTTATTATTTGTAGGTTACTTTATCTACTACTAGTATTAGTACTAGTAGAAGTAGTACTATGTTAGAGAGAGAGAGTAGGAGAGAATTTGTTTGTATGTATGTAGAGTCGACGATTCTCGTGTATCAAAACGTGACAATTCTACCAAACGTTACCAATACACATGCATAATATTCTCTGTGCGGTTTTGTTAGTTACTCCGATACATAATATCATTATTACTACCACACACCCACTACATATTATGTACTATTATCTTATATTATAAACTTTTTTATGTTTGTACGTAGTGTATTATTTATTTATTTATAACAAGTCATACACTTCAGACAACACACACAATTAAATACTTACAAATAAAATTGAATGCTTCGAACACAATCTTGAAGATGATTGCAGCTGTTAGTTGACATATTGTATACTCAAAAAATGTCGAACATAATGTTTTGAAACAGTGATTGGTTCGATTGGTGAATGTACTATGAGAAAAGTGCACTTAAGTCAGTCTAAGCCAATTCGTAAGTATCGAAACACCTTTCCTGTTTTCTGTTAGTTAGTTTTAAAATTTTATTTGAAAATGGTACAACAATAGTTTTCTTTTAAATTTAAAACACTGACATTGTTTTATTAAAACAACCAATAATTGATCGAATTGTAATGTTGCATGAGCATTTATACATAAGTATATCTTAATTTATTTGTTAAAAATACATTTGAATTATAATTAATTCATTACAATTCATTTGAAATTTATTTTATTAATTTAATTCAGCATTTGAATTGATTTTTTATTTGTTTTGTCAATTTTGTTTGAAAGTCGGAATTATTTTAAATAGCTACTTGCTAATTTGTAAATTTTTGTTTTTGATGTATTATAATATTTTATTTATTTCGATGGTTGTGAGCTATTCTGTACTACATTTTGTGTTGTTTTAATAATAATACATTTAACTTTGATGACTTTTTTAAGAATTTAACATCTCTGGTAAAAGGATCTTCACTGGTTCACATTATGCAATATATTTCGTAAACTTACGCCATGATTGCCTGTAAACATACGCCATGATTGACTGTTTCTACCTGTTAATATTTAAAAATAAAAAAAATATTGTGAGTATTCAAAAAACTTTATCATAAGACTTATATAAATTGGCCCCGGTAAGGTTTCACAGTAAAAAAATGTTTTGATAACTGTCAAACTTGAATTATAATTAATTATATTTTTCTAACTAGATTTCTCAGAGAACATTTAACAGCAAACTGAATTATTAAAAAAAATAATGATATTTATTATTTTTATTATGAGTTTCACAGTTGAAGGTTGTTTCTAGTCAAGTTTCATTTCCTTTGATTTTATGGTTAGATAATTAAAAAGCTTCGAAGTTATAATGAAAGAAAACGGATATAACTGCAATATTGAAAAATTGTACAGATAGTAAGTACAGGTACTTTTATATATTGTACACTAATTAACTCTTAGCATCTAAGAAAAATGCGTTTGACGTAAAATTATTAATAAATTTATGAAGCACAAAAAGTTTTCACATTTTCTACATGGTCGTCTGTAAACACATATTTTACTCCCATAAAATATTTCCTTCGAAATCATTTCGTTGCATTCAAAGAGCATCAAGTTCAAAGTATTTCGTTTTCTGTATAAAAAAAGCTGCCACCTTTTCTCATTGTTGTAAAAGCTTTAATTAACATCACGTACACAATAATTAAGACAAAGTGCATTGTTGACAGAGACAAACAGGTATTTTTTTTTTATATTTTTATGAATACCATTGAAGCAGTCGAGTTCTTTTGATCAGGTGTAATGTATTTTCCTGAGTTTATACTATTATTACCGAGTATTTTCATAGAAATAAAATATAATCCATGGTAAAACTACCTACTTGTGTGACAAATAAGCAAGCATTTTTAATAAATAGATGATAAAGTTATGAGCAAAATACCATTCTCCTTTCAGTATGGATATTCTTCTATGCACTTTTTAGAGGTTGATGAAATTTTAATTAATAAGTACAATAAAGAAGAAAAAACCGTTGTTTTTATTTTTAATTAAGAAATTATTCCGCCTTAATACAGACACAATAAATCATAAATATCTATTTAAATTAAATTTATAAAATTATTTTTGATATTTTCAACCGACGGTACTTGGTGTAAATTCATGTTGAATTAATTAGAAATAAAATACCTACACTTACGAATGTTTGGAGTCAAAAAACTTTTCAAATACCACTAAAAATTATTATACGCGCGACCAAGGTTTCAACAGGTAACCTGTCATTCTCAAGCGCAATATTTGAGTTGAAACCTTGGTCGCGCGTATAATAATTTTTAGTAGTATTTGTATAATTTTTTGACTCCAAACATTCGTAATTATGTTTAGAAACTACCACAACGTTACCACCAAATCAATTAATAATAATAAAACACTTATTTAAAGTATATCCACAGTGACATTTTATTGGACGCGAGCCGGCTTTCAAGAGCTTCCGCTCTCATTATCAGGCTAGTGATAAGATGATGAGAGCGGAAGCTCTTGAAAGCCGGCTCGCGTCCTATAAAAAGTAACTGTGTTTTATTTATAAATATTTTTGATATTTTTTTTTAAATTTTCCTTTTTATTAACATTTCCATACTTTTCAGTTAGTTTTTAGTGTCCTGTAAAAATCAGACATGTTAAAATACAACGTAAAAGAACACTTTACATCTTCGATTCAGCGATGAGTTATACCACCCTTCCTGAAAGTCTTATTTTTAACTGTCACAAATAGGACAACTCGCATGTTATTAAATGCAGTTTGACGACTAGTTTACATAATCGTAGGAGATGCATTGACGATAAAAAAAATAGATAGTTTGTCGACGCTCCTCTAGTGAGTGCAGGAAGGAAACGAGTCCGATCCGTTGAAAGCGATTCGGAACAACTATACTGTCTTCTCTTATTTGGTGCATTGCTGCATACCGTAAAGGGCCCCGTTTAGCAAAAACGGTAAAATATTCTATTTTCAACAAATTTGATAGAAAAACTGCCAAAACTTGTTGACCCTTGTGAACATATTGATTTGATAAAACAAAAAATCAAATATTTATTACCAATATTAGTTTTTTACTAAAAAATAAATAAATCGCAGACTGACGAGATTTATTTAGGTACCTACTCTTTGTTATATCAAAATACAAATTATTTGTAAAATATATGTAAGAAAGTGCCTAGGTACTTACCTTGGTTATTATTTTGTTAGATTTGTTTTATTTTAAAATAAGTACCTAGGCACTTCCCTTAGTAGTAAGAATATTTTGAATTTGTTCCATTTTGATTGTTTTGTTTAAAATTGAGATTTGATATGAAGAGAGGAATTTTGACAGAATGTAAGAAAAGATAGATATATGTAATTAACATAATTTGTCGTTTCTTTAGTTTACAATGAAACCAAATTATGTTTAATAATAATAAATTAATTAATATCAAGTGATTGTGTTAGTGATTTTCCATACTCCCATTATATTTTATTCATCCAATCAAGCATATAAATATTACATATTTTTATGTTTGATTGAGCAAACTTTTTTTAGTATACAAAAAATTGAGTTCATGAGGTGATTTTTGGTTTCAAAATATGAGAAATTTTACCAAAAAAAATATTTTTAAAGTCGGTCAATATCCATGAAAAAAAACAAAAAAAAATATAATTCTTTTGTTCCATAATTGTAATAACTATCTAAATATTCTCAATACTAAAATAAATATATGAAAATTTGTAGGGTTCTCGTGCATTTATGTACCAAACACACCCCCAAATTCGATTTTTAGAAATATTCTTTATTATAATCGAATACTTTGAAGCTAAAATCGAGTTTTTTTTAAAGTTAAAGTTTGATATTGGTAAATAACATTTGTTTTCATATTTTATTAAATCAAAATGTTCGTAGAGTCAACAAGTTTTGAGAATTTGTGTACCAAACTTGTGTTAAAAATTGAATGTTTTATCGTTTTTGCTAAAGGGGCCCCTTAAGCCGGCTAGTGAAAAAGTATAAACCGTATTGAAAATGAATATCGGTTTTATATGAATAGTTACATTGGCACTTGAACATAATTTGTAAGGTATTGGTTGTACCTTGTAGTGAGTATCTGACTAAGGAACATTAAGGGTTGTAATTTTGGGCTGGTGTTTGTCGTAGAGAGCCCTTCAGGTAAACCTTGAGCCCTCTCTTTAAAAAAAAAATGTTTCGTTTATTCTGGATGATATAGAAGCTCATCTATCTTAAATCATCCAGGGAAAGTGGTGGGAAACCCTTAATGTAATAGGAGATGAAGTAATTTTATGCTTATTTACCTTACTTTTCACGTAACATTGTTTCCAGGATAAATAATTTTTTACGCTGATATGAAAACACAATTACAATTCAATTTAATAAGCTGAGTTTTCACTTCCGAAGAAAGTGTCGAGGCGTTCGCCAAAAGCTTAATCCAAAAAAACTGCATAACGATAAGATTTCGATTCCCATACCACATTATAAGGATCTTGAAAACCTGAAAAAAATGACATATTTCGGTTTGAACTACGACAACATTTTTTTTATTCTTATAATTTGATATTTATGCATGACAAATTCTATTAAATTATCAGCATTGAACAACAACAAATCATTTATATAAAGCAGCATGTAATTAGTCATAAAGATTTTACTTAGTTAGCTGAAATTGTGTAAATTTCTAATTAACGAATTTAATTCGTATTGTTGGTATGTTAACGGATATACCTTAACATGCCGTCATACGCACAATTATGTATCAACAACCTTATATTATTATTAATTACTAAATAATTATGTTCATAGTCAGTCCATGCTGCTAATTAATATATCGGATTTAACTTGAAATAATTATTGTGTACAATATGTAATAGGTGTATGAACTCATTTTAGATACGTACAAGGATTAGTGAACAAGTTGACTATCAATAGTATGAACTTAGCTTTTTGAAAAATAATCTATTATCGGCAATTATAAATTCAAAAAGCAGATTGGGGGTCTTATTTTCGGTTCTGGTGCTGTTTCTGGAGTGGATTGAGTGTCGGGTTGTTTTCGTTTACATCTTATTTTATTCTATTATTATTTTGTTCTTATTTTACTTTATTAATTTTACCTTTATTTGTTTTGAAATATTTTATGTTTTTTAATTAATGTTTCATATATATGTGTGTGTGTGTGAGGGTGTGTGTGTGTGTGTGTTTGTGTGTGTGTGTGTAATGCGCCTAGATATAAATAAATAAATAAACTGTAGGTATTATAATTGTATTCGCCCATTGCACAAAATTATGTATTCAGTAGTAATGTTGTCATGTTTTTTTTGTATACTTTTTTGTGCAATTAAGATCATTATTATCATTTTTAATTATTTCTATACCAAATACTAAACATTTAAATATTTATGTGAATGCAGTATTATTGTGAGTGCTATCAAAATATTTGGTAGCCCGATTCTGAATATCTGCTTTCCTTAAGAGAAAAATGTGTGATACGAGTATAAAGGTTTATTTTGGTTAATGTTTTAATAAATAATATTATGATAATATTATAACCTATGGTTAAATATCTCATTATTTACATTGTATTAGATTAAGATAGAAAATTTTAATGTCATGTCTGAGTGTCATGAGGATTATTGATTATCTATACAAGGTATACGTATTATACGTAGTGCGATTTCAGATAAACGGAGACCTTCTCTGATTTGGGTGTATTGCAATTTTAAACATAATTAAAATAATACCTAAGTATATACAATACAAATATCTTTATAATTTTTATATAATATAATGATAATAATATGTTAAAATGTTTAATACTTAAAAAACTCTTCATACTTGAACATGCCATAAAATTATAGATTTTTACGATGGTGAATATCAAAATCTCATACACGCAACGAAGCTGAAAAAGATAATTTAACAATAAAATCAATATTGGCAATATAGTGTATCTATAATGTGCGGCTGGCGTTCCGTCCTCTCAACCTACCCCAATTGTGATACGGCGTGACGTGAATGTATAATAGTGTAAATTAATATTGATTTTGTTTTCAGTCAATATTTTTGGTTTCGCATATTGTACTAAATTTGTATAATAACTATATGTTATTTTTAAACACAAAGCAATGTTTATAGAATGCGGCTGGTCTGCTGATTGCTTCAATTGTGGGATACGCAGTGATGGAATAGTAGTAGTAAAAAAAATGTATTTGAAAATTAATTATAAATAAAATACTTCTTTATTATTATACCTACCCACAGTGACTTTATTGAACGCTAGCCTGCTTTCAAGAGCATCCGCTCTCATCATCAGGCTAGCGCAAATTAGGTCATAGCGGTGTAAACTAGTCCAGTAAGTAACCACTTTACGCTAGCCTGATGATGAGAGCGGAAGCTCTTGAAAGCCGGCTGGTGTCCATTAAAGTCACAGTAGATATACTGACGAAGTGTTTTATTTGAAAATAATATAACATGACCTTCCACCAAGAACTGTCGGTTGAAAATATCAATGTGTATATGAAATACAAATGATGGTCTGATATGACCTGATATCAGTTGGGACGCTGGGGGGTCGTGAGGTTGAGTAGCAGTAATGAGGCATGCAATCCTTTATTGCTTATGATACGCAGATGATAATTTTGATTATGTGTACTGGAATCCAAGTTATTTTCATGTAACTAGACACTATTTTACTATAGAATATATTTTTTTTTGTTTCACAGGAAACATTACTTCTAGTGGAATGTGATCAAAAAGTTTAATTTTTACGTCAAAAAAACGAACCCCTTTTTGTTTAAACACACCTATATGTTGTGAAGAATTGACATTTCATTCCGATCTCATATTGCCGGCACCCGTATATACAATGCACGCACTATCGGAGAAAAATATATCGATACTGGTTTAAGAGCTATCAAGTGAACTCTGTCGTATAACCTTCTTGTATGTACCTACATTGTTAAACCTTCGTGTAATGATTTGTCTATGGTAATGAACCGTCTGTTTTAGGGACATTTTTTATGAAGCAAATTTGACTTGGTAATAAGGTAAATGTTGTGACTGTGAAATATTTGATTGTTGATAGGAATAGTATAATTAAAATGTAGCGCTGTTCTATACTCCTACTGTACAATGCTGGCACATAGGCATCAACACATGTCGTGCATAATGTTTCATTTTGCAATAGACAATGGATTGAAAAAATATTTAAGCCTTTGTATCGGTAAAATCTTTTCGCATGGACGCCTACGCTACTGTTTTAGAGTTGTGACACTGCATTGATGTCGTTTAATTATACATTTATTACGCTTTTGTATCCATAATCGACAATTATCGTCTTTTTTTATAACAAAGGTAGATTTTGTATTAAAAAATATGTTTGTAATCGATGATTAGCTTTACGAAGTGATATTATTTTTTTATATTTATAAAAATACGGTATGCAGCTGAGATGAAGTTTTATGGTATGTTACTTTTTCAAAATGTTGTTTATTTTTTTTAGCGGTTCAGAGTAGCTTTGTTCATTACTGTACCTTTATAATGTTTGTAGCAGCTTGCCTCGATACAGGCACTTGCCTAGTGAGGCTGATGCGGGTGCTGATTGCATATTCCTTATTACCTTGCTTGTTCGGGCGTGTATGCGCACCCGTATTGTCTGCTTTGGGTGTTTTTTATGCATATTAATTTGGTGCTGTGTTTCATTTTTAGTCAACTTTTGTTTTAAATGACAACCTTGAAGGCTTAATGTCATTTATAGCAAATTGTGAAATTATGTATGCAAGTTGAGTGGGATAATGCATTGTTTATATTTTTGTGATTAGAAAATTATTTCTGTTCAAATTTATAGCTATATTCAAATGTTTTATAATCCAATCAATAAATAAATATGTGAATAAAAAATTCGCTATTATCCTGTACCACTTAGAGGAAAGCTAAGGGACAAAAAAGATAGAAGTTTGAAGTTTAATATATTTTTATCATTATGCATCCGTTTCTGAGTTTTATAACAGCAAACTATGTATGTACTTAGTAAGATTTTTTATTTCCGAACTTGTCTTGATAAAAAACTTCACATGCTAATTTTGTTAAATAAGCAAGAAACTCATGATGGGGAAATATTATTTTTAAAATCAATATTGTTTTATTTAAAGCTTGGTTTATATGTCACTTGTATTTATCGTTAGCTACTAAAGACAAGCGTGACTAGTGGAAAGCAAACGATTACTCATTACTGTTGATTATGAGTTGAAAAATGTTTTAAAATTTTATCTCGCTCACATAATTTTTAAATTCAACAAATAATACGCATTAAAACTTTTGATTATTTTTAAGTTATCATGCAGGATAGAACAACTGACCCCTTAGACAAACCGTACTTGGCAATCGACTACAAACGAATTTTCGACTATAACCGCAACAATAACGCATAATTACACGGTACATGTTGGTAGACTGTCGAAAGGTTCGTCAGTAGTCGATCGCGAAGTACGGTTTGTCTACGGCCCCTACTCTACGCACAATTTGACAAGTATTAGTATTACAAGTATTAGTTACTCGCACAAATAAATATACTCGTGTAACGGATTGATGAGGTTTATCGATGTCATTTTTACAATTAACCATTGAATGAGGCCACATTAGTAAATTAAACACTTGAAACTACCATATATTATATTATAATGCTTGGACAATGTCAACTTTAATTTTTTTGTAGTGCTCTGTCTGGGGCACTATCATATAAGGTAACTTTGTCTTTTCTAAGTCTTATACAGTAGTTTCATGCGTAAAAATTTACTTTTGTGAAATTCATTTTAGATTATGACATTAATTGCGTAATAAGTTCACAAATATATACAAATCCAGATGATTGAAAAGTACTTAATTTTTGTAAACTATCCCTGCTTTGTAAACTATCTATACTTAGAGTTGCAAAATGTTTGCTCTAGAAGGATGTAAAAATTGCATAGAAAATTTATTACTATTATGGATGGACAAGTTATGTATTCTGAATAATATTATCATCGATCAAAGCATTTTTTATATTATATTAACAGAACAGTGTGTAGTTTTCCATCACTACAAAGAAGCATTCCACCGCTACTTCTCGCTACCTCCTACTACTACTACGAACTACCCACCTTTGTCACCCTTTTTACTCTGATATTCGATGTGCACTTCCATAGTGCTAAAGTATATAAAATTATTACGTGCACATACACATCAAACAGCTCTCTATAAACTTTCGAAGATAATTTTATTTTAAATTTTGTTATTTATTCCTTTCATTAACAATTGAATTTAACAATAATTTTTTGGTTCACCAATATTTGTTTTTACTGTTAGTTTGACATATATGATATTTTCTTTTATTTAACACTGTAGTTTCATTTTCACTAATATATTAAAAAAAAGACATCAATTCATGTTGTGTTAGTTACATAATTTTATATCTGATAGTCGATTATATTTGAATTCACCTATTGATCTCAAATACTCGGGCAATCATTTAACATTAACATGATTTCTTTTTTGCTTTTTCTATTCTGTTTGTAACACTTGTTGTATTTAGAATAGTTTTGATTATAATGTCAAAGGTTTACGCTTTAAATAAATGAACTATAAAAGACGAAATGCCATATATTTTTCAAGTAAATAAATGTATGTAACCAATGTGTGCAAAAAATATACCTTTATACATTGCTTAATTATACAAGGAATGTATTTTAACTCATAAAATAATTTATTATACAGGATTTTTACAATTTTATGGATTGATTTGGTTTGATGATATATTTGAGCATGTAATGATTTGATTTTTTTTTTCTTAGAATGGAGATAACAGCTTCCTTATACACAACATTTAGCTGGTCTGTTGACCACCTGCCTTGCGGAATTTGCCGTAATGGTATAATAGTAGTAGAGTTTAGATAAAAAAAAAGTATGAAATATAGTTAATCTCATATTCCTATGAATAACACGTTGAATGGGGCATTCAACAGGCCAACAACATGTTATAAACATGTTAAGGTTTCACTGCATGAACCATAGAAAAAAAAACAAAGATGGGTGAGGGTGAATGACTTGCCTTGCCATTCAAATGTCTTAATATGTGATATTTTTGAGTAGGTATTTGCCTTTTACATAATACTTGAATAACATTTTATTATTCAGGAATGTTGGGGATAACCGACAAAAAAAAGCATTGAGAGTCGTTTATTGAAATGAATAAATAAATATATTTGATACGCCTTCCTTTTGTGAAAGATGTCGTAATAGTATCGATAGAAATCAATATGCAATTAAAATTTAAATTGATTCCTGTAAAGTAGAAGCAAAAATCAGAAATGTAGGTATTTATAGCTTTTTAAGTATTGAAGATGAAAAACACGTTGCGATATTATTTTAGTTTGTTTTAGATCGTTGTTGCAATAAAATCAATAAAACCATTCCTTTTTCTGGCAATAAAGAACTAAGCTTTTTTCAGAATAAGATTTTATCGGAAGTAAACTGACTTCTTTTATGAAAATTAATCTTATTTTACTTACAACCTTCTCTTTAATAATATTTTAAATGTTCATTTAAAAGTTTTCTTTATGTATTTATTCATTCATTTTTTAGACCAGGGATGCACAGACTAATATGGAACAGGGGCCATTCGGGAAGATTATGTGCCAATGACGGGCCGCTATAAGAAAATTAGTACTAAAAGTTTTAATTTGTAGAAATGCTCACACATTACAATTTCTACTACCCCCCCCCCCACATCACCGAATTTTCAAAATGGTATAGTAATTTGAAATATTTAAAAAACTCCTCCGTTTTCTTGAAAAATATTTTCTCGCAGTACCTTTTTCTACAATGTACCGGATATTTGTACCGACTATTGTTTTGTCAATACCGGATACTAAAAATGTGACGTGTTTGAATTTCTACCCCCCCCCCGTTGCCAAATTTCAAAAATGGTATAGGAATTTGACATATTTTAAAAAAAACTCTACAAGAATCTACTCGAATTATTAAGTATCCGGTACTTTTACCGAATACCTGATACTTATCACTGGTATTTTTTAAATTATATAATTTGCTGGCGGGCCGCAGATATACCGACCGAGGGCCGCGGTTTGTGCATCGCTGATTTAGACTATCACGAAACTTCACAAATGTAGTGTAGCTAGAAGAATATAGGTTATTTAAAAAAAAAACATGTAAGTCGTTCTCCTGGTGCCAATAAAAGAATACACCATTCAGGATGGTTGGTATATCTCATCGCTGAATTTAAGTTGTCACATGGCCTAAAGTGATATTTTACAGGACACTCGAAAATTTGCAAAAAAAGGTGACCTATTCTTTGCCCTATCATATTATATCCTTTTATTCATACATAGATGTTCAAAATAATGTTGTATCCTAAATATATTAATTTAATGTAGAAAAAACAAAAAAAAACATATTTTGTAAAAAGGCTAACATATTCAGCATTTATTTTCTGGGTGAAGATATACCATGTATTCAATTCGAATGAATTGTGGTGATGAAAGATTATTTTATTTTCAAAGTTTTGTGAAATATATTTATGATTTTTTAATTATTTTTTTAAAACAAGTTTATTTATTGTTTTATTTTTGTTTATTTACCTATTTATTTATTGTCATTTATTGTCATTTATTGTCATTTATTGTCAAAAATGTCACCACTCACATTCATAGTTTTTACCTTTGCGGTGAATGACTGAACTTCTTGTAATAGTTTTATTACGAATCTGTCTAGATTCGTATCTATTTTTTTATTTTTTTTAACTCTTGTGGAAAAAAAATAACAGCGTTTAAATTTAAAAAATTTTTTTTGTGATTTTTGTTAATTTGGTGATTGTATTACAAACGTTCTCTGCATATTGATTGTATGTCAATAAAGTAAAAAATATGTAAAAATATATTTATTCACAATAGTTTAATTATTTTCTGTAATATGAGCGAATCCGGGTTTACATTTTGCACAATAATACCTTAAAGCAATGCTCCCTTATAGAACACAAATAATAATATAAAATAAATCTCTTACATTTTAATAGACTTTCATATCCTTTGAATTTATTAAATCAACGGAGGGGTAACTATAGAGAAAACATATAAAAATTTAGAGATTTCTTTTCAAAATAAAAACAAACAAAAGTTTGTTAGAGGGTGTGTTTTTCTTCCAGTTCAAAGCTTTAAAAATTAGTAAAGGCCTCGAGTAAACAATGAAAATTTAATCAAATTAAGTTTTGAACTACTATAGATGACTCGCACACATTGAATTGCTCAGAAAAATGGACATTAATATTTTTGCCTAGTCTGAGGATCGAACCCACGACCCCAGTTTTCAAAACACAACAGACTGTGTTACATACAATAGTAATGAAAATTTATGTAAAAAATAATATATTTTTGGAGGCTAACAATGTTTAGATTAGTAAGAATATTCATTTCCGGGCTTAGTGGCCGTGGTCTGTAGGGTAGTCTGTGACCCAACGTTTCACCCACAACTGTGGCGGGCATCTTCAGGGGGTAGGTGCAGGCGAGTTGTCTGTCACATTTGAAACACTTTCACTATTATAGCTGGCGACTCTATGTGCAAGCGGGAAATGAATATTCTTACTAGTGACGCCGGCCGTGAAAGCCTAAGATCATACAATGTTTAGATTGCTTGTATTTTATGAATCGAATTTCAATTGCTGTGGCAATATTAAAGATATGCACCCATTGGAGTATTTTTGTTGTTGATGAGTAGTTTTGGAATCTAATCGGAAGATGATTTTAGAATCTGATAGTGGTTGGTGTACTCGTATATTAATTTGATGTCCGCGAAAGATCAGGATAAAAAACAACTTCTAAGACAATATTTTCTCCTCGTATTAAAACCATAAAATATACTTAATACAAATTTTTACTCCCAAGATTTCGATAAAACTGTGT
The DNA here is from genome assembly GCA_947579605.1 of Athripsodes cinereus. Lineage (NCBI taxonomy): Eukaryota > Metazoa > Arthropoda > Insecta > Trichoptera > Leptoceridae > Athripsodes > Athripsodes cinereus. The sequence goes on from OX388329.1 coordinate 22,757,636, forward strand.
CAAATTTAAAAAAAAATAATGCGCCGTGAAAGAAAAGAAAAATTAATTAATTGTTAATCTAGACTACAAAAATATTTTGTATATTTTTTCTCAAAATTCAAACACGTTGAGTATAGATATAATGGATGAAATATGCTGGGTATTTGATTTATTTACATTGTTCTCGACATGATTCGGATCATTATTAATTTTATTTTATAACCCCAAATAAATGTATTTGTACCTATAATGAAAATGGATTCATCTCATAGAAAATTCCTCGCTGCTATAATATAAAGGTCTATATTGCTAACATCTTCATCCCCGATTACAAGTACACTTTAAAAATAAGAGTAGGCTCTTATTGCCAATCTCCACTCGATAACTTTTCGATCTCGACTTTCAGCCATAGCGGGGTACGTGGAAGGATAAAATCCATTCTTGGTAGGGTTTCTCAATATAAATATATTATTTTGTATCGTGACATGAAACAGACATAAAATGGGTCAGTTCTAAACTATACTTTGAAATTTTATACCACACAAAACACTCATCTATACTTTTTTGCTCCGTATCAGGAATCCTTTATGACCAGGACGACTTTATTATTTTTACATGCGGTTTGTCTACTAACTTACCCATTTACGGGAAATGCCGTGATGATATAAAATATGACCAGGACGATTTTATTATTTTTACATGCGGTTTGTCTACTAACTTCCCCATTTACGGGAAATGCCGTGATGATATAAAATTATGACCAGGACGATTTTATTATTTTTACATGCGGTTTGTCTACTAACTTCCCCATTTACGGGAAATGCCGTGATGATATAAAATTATGGACAATTTGCAGAGCGCCGTTTACTCATATGTTACATGAGCTGTAGAGCACCGTATACCGCGTCCATTATCCGAAACATCCAACAAAAGGTGCTTCTTCAGCCTTTTTTTAAAGCTATCTCCATTCGCCTTCTCTTGCAGACCCAGAGGCAGCTTGTTCCAGCATCTGAGACCTGCAACACTCAATTCCCTATCTCCAAAGCCTGTCCTGAAATAATAGTAGGTATTCGTAGTACAATTATGTTTCAAAAATATAATAGGATTTGTCGTAGTTTGTAGACCCATCAAGGAAAAGGTGCCCAACTCTTTTTTGTTAGCATTTAAACGTCACAAATAATACGTGAAATATCACAAGCAAGACATTCAACATCTTTATATTAGCGATTAGGTAAACCATTCAACTCTAATTTTCAAAGTATTGGTTGACACAGAAAGGACAGCATTCATGTTTATATGGTACATATATTGTAGTAGGTATGTTGGCTACTCTACTTGTGCGATATGCCGTGATGGTATAGATAGAGCAATAAATTTAATTTTTAATCAAATTAAATTGACCTATGAGCAGTGCAGAGAATGCAGTGAATGGGGTGAGGACTCTTGTATCAATATACTGCCCCCAACATGGACATTAGGCTGGTGTGGCTACACCATTGAAAATTGAACGTGTTTTGTGGATTTCATTGATTGTGTCGGTATCGACTTTGTAAAATTCCATTTTATATTATTTAATAAAATTAATATTTTTTAATTATGTTAGGTTACTACTTGGAGTCCACGAATCCGATCATGCGTATTATAATACGAGAACACTCATTGCGAACACAACACAATTATGTAAATATTGGTGGATATTTATTTATAAACTCTAATATATATATTTTTGTATGAAATGTTAAATTAATAACTTGTGAAACTCCATAGTTTTTATCCTTACAGAATCACACAATTTTTAAACGCTTTTAATTGCATCTATTTATATCAGATAATATTTTTTCATAGCCATGAGATTTTTTTTTTATTATCATTACGTATTTGGTACCTTCACTAGTAATCATAAAAAAACTGTAACTCAACAAACTTTCATTTGCGTAACATTGTACTATTGCGATGTAAACTTACAAATTATTTGCTCTAGGTATACTAGTAAAGGATTATACAATCTCTTGTCATTGTGGGTATTAATAAACGGAACAAAGTTATTTATAAAAATGTAGCCCTATTAATAACTAACACTAATGATGATATTATTGTTACGAAATATAAACTTAGTTTATTTTTATATTTTAATTACCTAAAAATAATATTTGCCGTATCTCAAAATAGTTCATTCATATACCTACCTACGCATTCTGTAATTATTACACAGAATAAACTAGAACCTGCGAGTTCATTGAGTTTATTTTGAATGGGCTTTTTTGTTTTTTTTTTCGTACAAAAAAGGGATTTTATGTATTATCTAACTCGCCCAAATAACTTTTAATTTTTTTTATTGTATTAAATTGAAATTTTTAAATGAGATTTTAGCATATAGGGATAAGAATCTCAACAATAATTATGGACTATACCGGAAGTCAAAAACAAGCTTTTACTTATATTGAGCAATGTTAACTAGAATTAAAAAAATATATTGGGGCGTATTGCTCTTCACAGGTTACAAATTATTGGGTAATGTTTACCACAAATATATAAATTAATGTTGGGTTATATTTGCTACAGATAACCAACTATTTTGTCAGTAAGGTTTTTCATTTATTCCGAGCTATTTTACATAGACGAGTCTAGCCGAGATAACCAACTATTTTGTCAGTAAGGTTTTCATTTATTCCGAGCTATTTTACATAGACGAGTCTAGCCGAGATAACCAACTATTTTGTCAGTAAGGTTTTTCATTTATTTCGAGCTATTTTACATAGACGAGTCTAGCCATAAAAGTGGATTTTTTTATGAGTAAAACTATTACTGTAAACTATATATGAGATATTCTTACAAATATTTTTTGTGATTTAGTTAAGAATTTTGTTCTTCTCGTGTTAGATATTTCAAAGAGAGACAGGATGAGATACCAATGAATATAAAAAAAACAAACCTAGTGTATGAAGTTAAAGATCAACTAGTTTATGAACAGAAATTTAGTTACTTCATCGAGCTTTACTCAGTCGCACTGTGAACCCTTTGTGCAGCGTCTATCAAACTATTCTTTGATGTAAAGTCTTTATAGAATTAATAAGATTGAGATATTCGATAGTTTTCCACCAATACTATAACTTTGAATACACAACTGCATCTGCGATTGTCACGAACTATGAAGTCGTTATATTTACAAGCAAAGGTATCGATGTTCTATATAATATGTACATATGTCATAATACCTTTAGACCCGTACTTACAAAACCCAGAATATCTGCTATCCCAACAATTATGTCAGGCTTTGTAATACGGTACTTACAAACATGTATTAGTATAGTTTCCGATTCATATCTGCCTAAATGATTCAAGACTATTATTTGTCTTTGAAGCATTCTAATCATCTTAACATTCAAAAACAGCTGTGATTTCAAACATTTATAGTGAAAAAAATGTATACTTCCTACTTTGAAAATATTCCAGATAACACATTGTTTTGTAAGAAAGGTTTTGGTTTAATTAGGCTTAACTCTTTTGTCATTCCAGGCATAGCTAGTTCTTCTTTTTTGTTGTCGCTCCCTTAATGCTGAGGATCGTGACCATCATTTGTATAGGTGTGGACAAAAGGCTTCCAGCGACTCCAGTCCTCCGCTCTTCGTAACGTCATGACTAGTTAGCCTGGTAGAAATACAATAATTTGTGAGTATAGATAGTAATGTATCATATCAATGTCTTACTTTATTCAAAAACCAGAAATACGGAAATGTCGAAATTGATCACCACTGATTTATGCATTAGTATCTATTTCCCTTGACTATGTTTAAGGTTATTGAACAAACCATTCCTTAATAATTTATGTCACCCTGTTACAGCATGCAATACATTGCCACAAAGTGTTTCTGAGTTACTCGAACATGTTATTGCATACAGTTGAACTTGTCTAAAACACAGTTAAAAAAATTAAATTTTGAATAGTACAAAATTAAAATTACTAGAATATAATTTGATCAGTGTTTAAAAAGAGAAAGTCGGTTTATTTGGGACAGATTTTGAGTGACGACAAATATAATAATGTAATGTGCTGTAAACTCCAAACAGACATCTCAATTTAAGAACCGTGTTTTTTCAAATCCAATTAAACAATAAATTTGTCCAAATTCAATGACACAATAAAAAATTAAACTACGTTTGATCATAAAAAGCAGGCTATGTGGGAAAAAGGTGGATTTCTGGCTGGAAATATAGGGAATGAACAGGAATCCCGAATGCAGATAGGCCTACCTCAGGCTTAAAAACCAATTTGAAGGAACCTTAAATGGTACTAAAAAAGAAGATGTATTAAAAGTTATAGATCATACACTACAAATATTTTATTTTGATATGGCTTACGTAGAGAATCTTAGATATCTTTTTAAAGTGCCCATTACGCAAGATTTGTAAAAGATGAGAGTTGAAAGGAGAATAAAATAAAATAGAAAAAAAAATGTGTTTTTTTTTAGTATTTTTTTTAACTTTTGATTTTCTTATTTTTAAAGATTTTTTGTTTGTTATTCCAAACATTTATATCTCATTGCTGAAACAAAGAAGTTAAATATCTTATAGCTACGTAACGTTTTACGATTACACTTGAAAATTACAGAAATGAGTAGGTAGGATATATTAAAAATCTTTTTATTTTAACAACTTTAAGAATCATCTTCATATCTAAATATACAAACACATGATAATCTTCAGATAATATTAACATCCTGACTTGCCTGTACTTTCATGAAGAATGTATTTGTGTATTACTTCATAGTTTGTATCACAAATGTGTTGGGTACCTATTGTTACAAACAGTTTGTACTTTAGTAATTGTGTTTCGTATGTTCAACATTGCTACATTTTATATATTATAAATCAGAAAGTACAGATCAAAATATGTCGACAAATTTTTAAAACCATTAAAAATAATATAACACCTAATGTATATGCCTACACTGCTCATCAAAACGCCATCTTCTACTTGTGGTGAACTACTGGACAAATTGTATGTAATTAACTACTGTACTAATTGGGGATCGTCCTTTTCCAACCTGTTTTATAAAATCTGTTTTTATCGAAAGATAGGATGGAAACGAGCTTCACCTCTGCAGAGCTTCTAGATCGGTTGAGTCACATTTTCAACGCTTTGTTTGATGTCGTAATCATAGAAATGATCATTTGTGCAAGACAGATATTTGGTCTGTCGATGAAAATCATTTATATGCAATTGTTGAAATAACTTTATTTGTCGGATATTTCAGGTGTCCAAGGACTCCTATTTATCCGTTTAGGTGACAATTTATTTATATTTAAACTCTCTCTAATATGTCAGTACTACAATGCCAGTTTTGGTATCTCCAAGAACAATTTTCTTTAGGTCCTAATATTTTTATCTTTTAGTGCCTTGTTAGGTTCCCTAAGAACAATCGTCTTCTTCCAACACCACGCCTGATATATATTTTGTCTTCTTCTTTAAAGATAGTCCAATAATATGAGAAGAGTATTATACAGAGAATTATTATTAGAAAAATCAAAATAGAGATGCCCGAACAAAAATGGTTGAGAATTTTATTCAGCAATGGGCTGGAACAGCTGTACAACTATGTGAGTAAGTAATATATGTGTTCCCGAAACAATAAATTATTACAGATCATATGGTTTCTATTCAAATTTTTATTATTCCATAGACTTCGTTACAAAGTCATTTAATATGTTTGACAATGTGAGTGAAGTAATGTATTACATAAAATACATGTAAGTAGATGGAACTATATACATGTATTTTATGTAATAAATAATGTTTGTCTAAACAAATCGTTTTGTACATGGTTTTAACGTCAAGTTTGTAATATTTGTGTATGCGTGTATGTGACCTCAATACTAATGTCTAAATATAATATGTAACAGAAAATTTATGTGTATTGTGAAAAATCAAATCTTCTCTATAAACTATATCTAGTTTTATACGTACTTTACTTACAATATAAAAGCAATCAAATAGTTTTACTATTGCACCATACTTATACAAGACTGCCGCAGATATTGTAATACCTACAAAAAGCATTCAATTGGGTTGCAAGGATCATTTTTCACATCACATTACACTTTTGCTGTAAAAATTACATTGGTTAATAATAAGTGAAAGGGTTCAATACAAATTGTGCCTTACGAAATTCAACGCTTTAAATAATATGGCATTGTCAGTTCAATCATTTTTAAAGCTTTTTATTGAACTGCAAGAACACCCTAAGCTTAACAAAAAAACATCAGAGCTCAACAGAGCCGACAAGTCCTGCTTGGACGGCTAATGGCTTTCAGAGTCGCGGGACCTGATAACTGCATTCAGGAGCACACTGAAGATATAGCTCTTCCAATAGTTTCCCGCGCCCTTGAGATAGACAATCCATTAAACGACGCGGAAGAATTCATATATCAACATTATGATTATCACTTTAAAACATTGAAATATCTTAGTCTGTCGTAGTGAAGTGTTATCCTACGACATTACAATGAAAAAAAATTGGCATCCAAAAGTTTCCTAAAGATCTAGATGAATATTACTTTTCAAAATACACTATATTATACCAATGACGTAACATTATTCAAAATAAATTGGTTTAACGTTATTCAATTGGCGCAGATTCGCTCAGACTAGAAGATGCCTACTTTCGGCGCTAAATATCCAAAAGGAGTATTTAAAAAAAGAAAAAAAACCTATACAATTGTTCTTAATGGATTTTTTTTTATATCATTGGTGCATTGAAAAGTGAATGGAAAAATAATGTCAACCTGTTCTGAATAAAATAAGTCTGTATTTGTTTTTCAGTTCCCGAATGTGAAGTAAAGGTGAAAAAAAACCTCGTTATATATATGTCGATTGCATCTTTGCAAAAACCGTGCTCATTGATAGATAGAAACTGTATTTATTTAACATCAGCTGTCTTTTTAATCAAGTGTTTAAAAAATACTAGAAGATATATACGATTAAGTATAATAGTATGTATCTTCGGTAAACCACTTCATACAGAGTGTACAATATCCATAATATTATTGTGTATAGATACTACTAGTGTCACCATATAGATTTGTTTGCAAAAGCGACTCTGATTTCTGCTATCCTAAATGTAAATATTTGACGAAGTGATTCAAAACACGATGTTTGTCGCCGGAGTGGGGAAGAGAGTACACAGGGAAAACGAGAAAGGGTGATACGTATAGCTATACTTGCTAGATGTTAGCAGACTACTGAATACAAATAGAAAAGGAAAAAAAAATATCAAAATCATCGATATTGTAAGCGATGAAAAAGAGGATGATTCAAATTCAAGTTGTGTTATTTGAGCAAAACAGAAATGGCGATTTTTATAATTTGGCATATCTAGTTATGAACAAAACCAATGATAGCGCCAAATGAGCGTTATTCTCCATCGAAAAGTTTGCCAGTTGTAGTCGATCGCTAAGTGCGGTTTGTCTACGACCCCAGGGTTTTTTTTGTATTTTTTTTTTATTTATGTATTCCTTACTGTATTTGACTAAAGGTATTCTGCAGGGTATAACCAAGGGCAAAAGACCATTAGGCAGACCAAGACAAAGATTGTTAGATAACATCAACGTAGATCTAAAAGAGCTAAATGTTATAGACGACTGGCATTCCATTGCTCAAGATAGAAATGCTTGGAAATCTATTGTTTCGGAGGCAAAGGTCCTGCAAGGGCTGTTCGGCCATCGGAAGTAAGTATTCTTTACTGTACATTGAATACAATTAAATTCACACAAAAATACAATCGAATCAAATAAAATCATCCAATCAATATACAGAGGGCGAGTTTATCGCAGAGGGGCGATTTCTTTCATCTGACCCAATTTTTTTCATATTACATACTTATATTACGTTCATTTCTAAAATAAAGTGCAGGCAGAAATCAATAAAATTTACGGCTTTCGCCATTAATTATTTTGGTAATCGTTATAAAACTCTGAAGTACCCGTCTACCCGTCTTTTACATAATACTCGAAAATTTACGGAAACGAGTGGAATATCTATTCCTTGTAGTGACTTCACTGAAATTTACATCATCTGTGATCGTTGTCGTAAGTATCAAACATTTTAAATTATTTTAGTTAGAATGAAATTAAAAATACTGTTTCATTCCACTATGAAAATTGAATTAATTATAAGAACGTTTTCAACTACAATGTAACTAGTTATTATCAGTAACAATACAATATAGTAGTAAAATTATAGTATTGTATTGTTACTGATGATGACTACATTGTAGTTAAAAACGTTCTAATAATTAAAACAATTTTCGTAGTGGAATGAAACAGTGTTCTTAATTTAATATTAAATTTAATCTTTTATACTGCATTTCCACAAAGTTACACAAGAAATATAGAATATTTAAACATTTTAACTCTTTATAATTTTTCTCGATGATCTCGACATGTATCAACGACCTCACTCTTTCGCATGCACTATACTTTGGTTCTGCTAATACTAATGCGGTTCTTACTTAGACGATGATAGTAGTGAGGAACTCTCTATTATGTCTCTCTCTCTCTTACATACCTTATTATCATAGACGTATCTACATACTATGTTTACACTCGCCTTATATTTGAAAATGGAATCTTATTTAGAGTTTTTGCACAAAATACGTTTTATGAAAGGATTTCAAGGAATGCTTTATGCACACATTTTACATATCTGATTTAAAATAAAGTAAAATTTAATATTAAACTCTTCTCTCAGTAGGTATAATTCATAGTTATGATTTTGTTAGTTTGTTTTTAAAGTGGTCTTTTGCCAGATGGATTCAGTTTTTAGTTAAAAACGCATCTCGAATATTATTGAATCGAATACTTGTCGTAAATAAGTCAAATGTAAATATTTGTATTTGAAATATTCAAGTAAGTATACATTTTTCTTTTGATTATGAATTTTACCTTCAAAATTTAGTTGAATTTGTGCGTTAAGGGATTATAAGGTTATTTTTTTATATTTAATATTTACAATTTACAAAAAAAAAACACACGGCACAAGCCTTTTACATGTTTGAATACAAATTTTACTAATATAAACAACAACAGTGACATAGAAAAAACAATAAATTTATAGCACCAACAAATCAACGGTAAACAGAGAAACATTAAGAAATAAAATTATGTAGGTATATGGTGAGAATAAAATTCAAATTCAATAAAACTAGGTATATAGTAGTCAGTAAATTACGATAAAATATTAAGTAAGATTAATCAATGAAAGTCCAACAATTAAAAACAGTAATAACAAAAACAAGGTAAAATGTAGTTATAACAGGAAATTTAGTGAATATTTATTTAAGATATTATTGAATAAATATAAAATTAAAACTGAATATGTTCGATTTATCATTGCAATTTTAAATCTAATACCTATGTATATTTTCGATAGTTATCCATATTGAACAACAGAAAAACAGGTTTGGTCATTTGGAACGAATGGAAGAGGAAAGAATGACAAAGAGGATATACTTTGAAAGGAGAGGTGTGAAGAAGCGCGGGTGTCTCAAAACTACATGATTTGACCATGTACATCAAATTCTCAGGGACGGTCATGTATTGAGTAAGAGAAATCGACGTGCGTGCATGAGAAATTGTATGACTGTGGAGGAGCCGAAAGAAGTATGTAAGGACATATCTAATTGGCGATCCGTTCTCTCTGTCTACCCCACTTGGGATACGGCGTGAGGGAAAAGTATAGTATAGTTGATAAACAGCACATTAACCATCAACGATACAAGCATTTCATATCATACACCTATACATTTTTTTATTGTTACACAAATGAGAACACACAGCCAAGACATAAAAGAACTCAATATATTTCAAGTATGAAAATTTATATTAGTAAATTTATCTCGATTGATGTAAAACGTAAACAATCTGGATCTAAAATATTCTATGTCTAAAATGGTCAAAAAACAAATAGAGGTAAAATAGGATTTTCACTTATCTCTCTACGTATTGCTGTAAATAGGCATCTTCTAAACTCTTTAAATTGTCACAATTTTGTGACTTCTGTATTAATTTTTGTCCCGCGACTAGGATATCTTTCCCCAGTCCACTTCTTATTTGGTTTGCAGATGGTTATTTTTTTATGTTCCAGGGCCGTTAATTAAACTCTTGTTGTCTTATTTTTTCTGTCACAGTACTTTTATGATACTATTTTACCGTCCAATAAAATGTTATGAACTCTCTTTGGTACGAGATAAATACAATTCTTTATTTGCAAAAACGATAGGAAAATAATAATATCATCGGTAACTTCGTTTGAATCAAAACATTTTACACAGACGAATAATACGTAGCTCTTACAAAGATATTCAAATTGTGGTTTTCTTTGTTTAACAAAGTAGAATATTTATTTGACTAGTCACCTAGTTAAAGCATAAAACGAGAAAGTATTTTACCGAGATTCCGTTTTTATGAGCCATCGTGTCTTATACCATCTGCTTAAGTCTTAGAAATCTTTTAACGCACGTTACGGCAGTATATCCCATTTTTATGTCTCCCCCACTATTAAAAATGTGTAGTGGGTAGTGTAAGTGTATCTGGGACACTTACGGTTAGCATAGAGTAGACTGGGGTTTAAATTCGAAAAAGCTTTCGAAAAAAAACACACCGTGATGTTTTTACACGTCACTTTAATGTAAGGAAATATAATGGACCTTAAATAAAATTTTCTCGACAAACTCTTTTTCTCTCTCCTTTCTGTTATACGAAACTATTCTACAATACTAGCTAAGATCTTATATAGCTATGCGTACATTCTATTAACGTTTTAAATTAGCTGCAAAAACTGGATGTTTGTTTTGATTTTGAAAGAGATTTTCAGGTGGTAGACCTTTTATTTTATTTATTAATTGTCCAATAAACAAAACGTATTATGAGTTTAAAATGTTTTTCCACATCATCTCATTATATAAGTAATATAGTTAATAATAGTGTTTTCTCTTAGTACGAGTATAAGTTAATAGGTGTTAATAAGTTAAATTTATAAAAGAGAGCTAACAATTTACCAATGTTTAACATTATAAAATAAACAAATAGATATTATAAAAAGCTTCACGGTCTTGTTCTTGGTCAATCTATCTTTATTTTTTTTTATTTATTTATTATTCCAAATAGAGCATACAAAATTAACACAAAAAAATATATAATGGAATATATTGCCCCACTAGATTAAAATCTGTTCTGGGGCAATACTAGAAAAAAATACAAATATCTAACTAGATTACAAAATTTCAGCCTGGGTGAAGTACTCAAATACTGACTTTTTCGACGAATATAATTGCTTGTTTTGTACAGCATGGCGTTCATGGAAACTGTTCAACCCTTTTTGAAATATTTTAGCCCTTCTCACAACTCGTTAATCACGTTAACTGTATGACCAAAATCTAGCAATGCACAGCTTATAAATAACTATGTCTTGCCAAAGTGTGAAGAAAATAAAAAGAAAAGTAATATTTCAAGATGCTTTCTAAAAGAGATATTATTCATTCCGGTTTACATCTTTTTTGTTGTTCAGGCAAACATTGTAGTAAGATGGAAGATATTAATAGCGATAATCTCGCCACAGTATATGGTTTAGTATTTTAAATTTTGTAATGTTATGCTAATACTGTTATAAGATGGTGTGCAAAATCAATAAATTTAGTAATTAATAAATAAATAAAATGATTTTAATATTTCACAACTCCTAATAAGAATTCATAAAAATATATTTAAAGTATTTAAATAATTTAAAAATATATTCTAATTAGACTTTTTTCCAAATGTATGTAAGTACCTACTTGTAAATTAATGTTTCAAGTTTATAACAAAGTCAAATATAACATGGTACCTTGTTTCAATAATATAAACGATCTTCTGTGTTTGATCGGAAATCACAAATAAATCCAATTAATAAAACGAGAATTTTATAATATTTACTCAATCATAATAATTCAACTTTTCCAATCACATTTCAAGCGTTTCTGTGTTGAGAAATACGGACAAAGGTATTGCCGGCAAAATTACCCGAGAAACAATGAAATTAATAATTTTCTTACATCAATAAAATTATGAATAATATTTTTGAGCAAATCTGAGGGTCTCTAACGATTTCAATGTTCAAAGAACTCTATAATTAATTAATTTATAAATAAAAGCATTTCATTAATATCTAAAAACCATTTTAGCATCACAATTAATTTTTCAAGAATATATAAACATGGAGGATTTGTTACAATCCAATTTTTCCTTCAACGCTCCTCTCTGGAGCACATGCCAGAGTCTAGTCACATTCTTAGTGAGTCATCTTTTTCCAAGCCACTTTATTTTGTATTAGGCTCTGATACATGTTTTTGTAATAGGAATTGTAATTTTTTTGGTACCGTTTGTTCTCAACGTAACTTCAATGATGCTACTTTTCGTAAGTTAAAAATTATATTTTTTATAAGTTTTTGAGTATCGAGTACCTATCCTAAATGTCTAATTTTTTAATTAACACAGGAAGGAAACTTTGAATGTTTATTACAATTAGTATTCTGCCTACATCATCACTCATTCCGTAGTGGCTTGAAGAGAGAACACATATAACGTATTGGGTTGGGAAATTACCCCAGTAACCAGCTTAAGCTCATAGCAGTTTGAAAAGCGTCAAAAACATTCCAAATTAGAATTCAACCAGATACTTCTAGGAACACTTCAGTAAAAGCAATACGACTAATTCAGTCCTTTGGTTCAACAGATCGTCTTATCCAGAACACCATCGCAATTTGACAATCTAACATCTTGCACATACATTGTTATTGTGTATGAACGTAATTTTATTGGAGCACACTATAATATGTATGTAAGTAGGTACACATAGTATAAATATACAGAATCTGTGTACATTATTAACGGCTTCAGTAAATATTACATATTATACATAATAATATTATCACGATATACATATTACGAATAAGTCGAAAATTCAGCGAACCAATAACTACAGTACCTAATATTATTATTGGTATATTCTCGCACCGGAAGGAGATACATATCCGTTATATTAATCCAACCTTTACTGAGCGTTTTGACGATGAAATTTAATTAACTAGATTTCGCACACTTTTTTCAGCAGAGTATTATTAATGGATTGTTATCAATTGGACCCGACAAAGATAAGTGTGCAGGAGGATCATTGAGGTATTGATTGATTGCGAGTTTGATTGTCATCAATCTATATGGGTATACAGATTTTTTTTGCTGAATAATCTATATATGAACATTTGTACTTACCTGTCGTGACTGCCAAACTAATTTGTATTGATAGAAATTTGTAATGAGACACTCGTGAAAGTAATTTGGATTTTCCATTACATATAATTTCTATTGCAATAATGTCTCTCTAATCTTTACCCCTCGATTTCCACAAGTAATTTAAAAGATCCATCTATATTTTATTGTCAAAATGGAAGAATTATATCTTATAAATACAATAAAGCTACATAAATTCATATTTTGAACTATTTTAATCTCAATTGTTTTAATCCTTAATTATTATATATTCTTATAAATTCTATTGTAGTGTAATTTTAAGCTTCTCATTTTCACGAGGTTTGTTTTGATTTTTGCATTTGATATGGGTGGGGTGAGTTTGTGTTATAACTGTTTACTTGCAACTTTACTTGTTCGTCATACGCTTCGGTAATTTGCGGGACCTTGGTTGGTTTGTTTTCTGGAAAAATATGACTGTTAATATTTGTTAATATAAACTGTTTGTGTCCTTTAAGAGGAATAAAATAAAAAATAAAAATAAAATAAAATAAATTATTATGGTTTGGGTAAAATTGTATGCAAAAAAAAATTCCTTGGTTTATAAAATCACCCTCAACACAAATAAATATAAGTATTATTCACAACGTAATAAGACATGTGATATGCTGAAAATATTAATATAATACGGGTTAGGTTATTTGAAACAAGTGTTTCTTTCTACTAAAAGTTTATAGTAGTTAAATAATATTTTGTTATAACAATGTAATTACATTTATTCAACAATATTATTTTTTTGTAAATGAACAAATGAAATTAAAAACTCAAATATCACAACAACAACAAAAAAACCATGAGATATTTTTAGACCAAAATTTTTATTACTTTGGGGCATTAGATATTATCAAATTATTAAAATTTTGATTAATCAAATTTTCATATTATGGCAAACCATAAATTATATTTATAATTGAAATCCTCCAAAATTCAGATGATATATTTAGGAAGTACCTATACTTACCATAGACCTTAAAGGAATAAATGGAAAAATCAAAATTTGGACAAATATTATACTTAACACCACTTGGTCGTCAAATAAATGTTAATTAATACCGATACAAAGAGTGTGTGAGTAAGTTTTTGTTTCTTTATTAACATCATTACAAGGCAAAAGTCTTATAAACATTTATTAACAGTTTATAAACTTTTCAAAAAACACGTTAAACTCTAACATATTTTGAACTACTACAGATTAATCATTCCAATTGATCACACTCATCCATAGTCAACCTATTTGAATAGGTATTAACTAGGTAGGTATGTTGTATATGATACACATACATATGTGAACTTCCTTAAGGAGTGCACAACACAGAGTTTCGACGCTTATGAATCGACTTGGGCTTGTAACATATATACCTACAACTTTCAAAAATTTCAAGTCATGTGGTAAGCATGATACAGAGGAATTGGGAATGTTACCTAGGTTTAAAGAGTACTCTTAACCAAGCCTAAGTCGATTCATAAGCGTCGAAACTCTGTGCTGTGCACTCCTTAAGGAAGTTCACATACATATGCATGTGTATCATATACAACATAGCTACCTAGTTAATACCTATTCAAATAGGTTGACTATGGATGAGTGTGATCAATTGGAATTTAATCTGGTTTAGTTCAAAATATGTTTGACATCTACACTTCCATTAAGAAAAAAATCCAGCTCCCGACATCCAATTGTGTCAAAAATTCATACGTTAAACTCTTTAAAATAATTACTTACTTATGCAGTTATTCCTGTCCAATGCTGAACATAAGCCTCACTCATACGTCTACAGGCAACTCTGTCCTGAGCTTTCTGCAATCACTAAATAAACATTTATTTATTTAAAATACTTACTTACTTATGCAGTTATTCCTGTCCAATGCTGAACATAAGCCTCACTCATACGTCTACAGGCAACTCTGTCCTGAGTTTTCTGCAATCACTAAATAAACATTTATTTATTTAAAATACTTACTTACTTATGCAGTTATTCCTGTCCAATGCTGAACATAAGCCTCACTCATACGTCTCCAGGCAACTCTGTCCTGAGCTTTCTGCAATCACTAAATACACATTTATGTATTTATTCATTCTTTACTGTACATTGATTAAAAACAATCACATAAAAGGTATACATTCAAATAATAATTCAAGAGTTTTTTGTGTTTTACACTGTGGAAATCCATTTTTAATTTTATACATTCAAATTAAATACAATCAAACTCAAATCAAATTAAATACAATTTAACTAAAATAAAAGCTTAATATTGAATTTACAAACTAAATAATTATGATGCTGCTAATTATAACACTGATACATATTTAAAAATAGAAGCTCACTTATGGTAATAAATATATATTTGTAAATTTATTATTTACAGTAATGAGAAGATTTTTGTATGTTAGCGATGGCTGGTTGTGTGAAATGCTAATGAGAACAGATGAATGAGCGGAATATGTGATACTTAAATAATTTACTTAACTGTGGTACATGTTTTTGGATGACAGCTGAGTTATGAACGACCTTTTTCTATTTTGTAAACCATATTTATAGTTGTTATCTGTTATGTATTTTTACAAATAAATAAAATAAAAAAATAAAAAATAAAATATCAATCATACAAACGAAATACAAATGACGAGTTCAATGTGGGAGAGCGATTTCTTTCAACCAAACCAAAAAACTAATAATATCGTTTTTTATAATCTGAATATTACATATGATCAGTGTAAAGATGTATTAAAATAACTAGAATGTTAATAATATTTTTCTAAATTTAAGGTAGAGTATGTCGTTGGACAATAGCTGACCAGATTTAACTTTTAATCTGCCTTTATGTTAATAGTAATTAACTGTTACGTGCGTTTACCATGATATAAAATAATTATAAATAAGTTTTTAACATCAACAGCGTCGTCGTACAAAATATTAACCCGAATTCTCCGGGAATAAGAAATACTTATCCAATAAATGTGATATTACGTATAAACTCTAAGTATATGATAAGATTTGACACTGTGGTGTTATTTTTTAATTTTGAAAATCCGTTCCTGAAATATGGGGTGTCCTCATATGAGGACACTAGGAGAATCCGTGTAGTTTTCATAATATTTTTTTCTATATTGTCATATTGTCTTCCACGTTTTACTTATTTTTGTATTTTAATCTCGTTTTAGACGTTTTAAGTTAGTAGAAATACTAGTTCTACTAGAAAACGGTGATTAATATGATGAGACTCCTTGAGATATATACATAGAACCTCCTGAAGTCAGCCAACTTACTGATGAAAATTCATACAAGGAAGGTGGAGTGAATAACAATTGCCTGCCTGAAAACCAATTGTGAGCACCTTCGGAAAGACGGCAGCTTTTGAACCAAGGTGCTGGAGATATTTTTAATAACAATACGATATAAGAAGCCACATCAAGGCCAAATTTAGATAGATTGAGTCCACCTCAATAGACTTCCAAGTCTTCAGGGAAAACTTTGTGTCCTGGTATCTTCCCCAATATAAATAACGAAAGTTTTGAAGGTTTAACTCGATTCAGTAAGCAAAAACGATGTAAATAAATTATTACAGAGTATGTAATAGGGCAATTCTCTTTTGTCAGATGTATTTTGGTTCAATAAGTGAAGTACAGTGGAGGAACATTATCCATTTTTTTTCTCCATTTCTAAATCTCTTTGAAAGATTTTTCTTCAAGGATCAAAATCGATCAGATAATTCGTATGGGTTTATTTTTTATCATCTGTTTTCTCAAATACTTACTAGAATACTCAACCATTGCTTTATCATGTGAAATAGATTGGCTAGAAGTGCACATCTTCATGCATTTTTCATTACATGTGAACAATAAGCGGTCTCAGGTTGTACAATTTGTCTTTTTTATCAAGCTCATTATTTGATAAAAAGCGAATAGATCTTTAAATATTTTCAAAACTATCTCTTCTCGTTGCTTCATACACTAAGTAATGCACAAACCTTCACCTTTACTCTAATACATAGCTTTTCCTGGAATTACATTGTATTCCGATACGATAAGTACAGCAAGAAATTATCGGCATTCATCCTTATTTAGATTTATGTCTTCCCTTATATTATATATACAATACTCTGAACTTGAAATCTCATCAAAAATAGCTCAAATAATTCAAATTCGGTAAAACATTCATAACGCTGGTTTTTTATTTTGGAGGAGATGCTAGGATACAAAGTTTTCCCTCTAGATTTGATAATCTATTGAGGTGGACTCAATCTTTCTAACTTTGGCCTTGATGTGGCTTCTTATATCGTCTTGTTATCAAAAATATCTCCAGCACCTTGGTTCAAAAGCTGCCGTCTTTCCGAAGGTGCTCACAATTGGTTTTCAGGCAGGCAATTGTTATTCACTCCATCTTCCTTGTATGAATTTTCATCAGTTAGTTGGCTGACTTCAGGAGGTTCTATGTATATATCTCAAGGAGTCTGATCATATTCATCACCGTTTTCTAGTAGAACTAGTATTTCTAACTAGTATAACTATAAGTATAACTAAAGACGTCTAAAACGAGATTAAAATATAAAAATAAGTGAAACATGGAAGACAATATGAATAATAATATAGGAAAAAATGTTATGAAAACTACACGGATTCTCCTAGTGTCCTCATATGAGGACAGTAAAAGTTAAACAAGGTTATATCATCACTGGTTATACATAAATAAACATTATTTGTGCCACTAAATCCGCTTATGATATATGAATTGACCTACATATATATTTTATAGATTTAGAAACGTATAAAGTAAATATTTTTATACTTTCGGGAAGAGGTCGTCATTTTTGTAAATTTTCAAAATACGGTAATTTTGAAATGATGCACACATCCACCCACGACTAAAATCAAATATACAATGATTTGTTTATAAAGAGGAACGTCTTGCTTGTAGGATAGTTCATGTTTCGACATGCTCACGCTTATTGTTTAGTTGTTATGGTCAATTTTAATGTACATTGTTTCCGTCCTCATATGAGGACACTAGGAGAATTCGGGTTAAATTAATAAAAAAAACTTTTCATCATCTGCCTTATTACTATTCCCCAACACAGCATCCATTGTGGGGTAGGTAGGTAAAACAGAACGCATAATCGATCTGCCCTTTGATTAACATTTTCACTTCCTCCACAAACATGCATTTTATTATACACACACACACCGACTATTTATTAAAAACTCATAAAAAACTTAAATTTTGAAAACTGTGAGAAAATAAAAAAAGAATTTAAATAGATTATATAGAGGAAATAATTTTTAATTGCGTTAATGTCAATTTTGTGAAGCATAAAAGGTTAAAAATATTACTTAATTAAAAATGTTGTTTTTTAAACGAAGAGTTCCATAATATGTATAGATTTGCTATATGATTTATTTTCTTCCTTATTCCATATCGGAAAAAATCTTCGAGTTTGCTATTCTCATTAATACAAGGAAGAAACTTTTCTATGAAATATATAAATAAATAATTATAAAATATAATATAATTCCTTCGTCGGATATTAACTCGCCATTGACTTAACGTAAAACATCTGAAATAGTTTTTCCTCATAACTAACATCCTGTTTCTTGTCTTATATTATTAACTAGGTACTATATAACACTACTTTTACTAGAAAATTGCAAAAGCACTTTTAGTTCTTTTAGATTATGATGAGGATTCGTCTGAAATATTAAACAAGGCGGTAAAAAGGGTTTTTCTCAACTGATTTCCTATGTACTTATACAATATAACTTTCGCTTGACTGTATCTCTCTTTTTACTCAAAATATGTCGAGGACTTAGTCACTTAAAAAAAACAATATTTTTGTAAGCTGTGGAGCACCCGGAAAATGATTGGTCTCCCAACTTTTTCCGTAAGTTTTTGAGTGTCCTGTAAAAGACAGGTGTTCGAAAAAATACAGATATTTTACATCTTAAATTCATCTATTCTAATAACTATACAAAATTGCAAAAAAAAAGACATAAAAAAAAGATGATTCATATTACACTCTTTCCATCAAGTATCAGATACTATAGGACCAAATATTTTAGGTAATATTCTCAGAAAAAATACTTGTAATAGTTCTTAACATTAAATACTCCAAGTCTTTCAATAGTTATCCTCGAATCTAATGAAACTAATCATGCAGTAGTCAATAAGACATCAGTTGACTATGTTTACAATAATTAGTAAGGAAGCAGGACTATTGGTTAATACATGTATTAGGTAAATAACTACTTATCAATGACTAAACTCCATTTAGTTTTGCTATTTATAAATGGGGGCTTAATTGCTTTTTACTAAATCATTACATGCGATATGTGACACTGACAAAAACATTTTACTTTATATCGAAAAAGGATTGTTCTTAGAGTTATCTCGGAGATAATAATAAAGAAGATTTTGAAGAAGCAATTAATAATGCTATCGATGTACTCAATAAAAATGTTGAGAAGTAAGGAAATACCATCTTGGTTGGGATTCGAATCGTTTTCTTTTTACCGGAAACACGTGTCGTATCCACTACAACACGCGAAGCTGGAGAATAACGCCCCCATGTGTGTGGAGAGTGAAAAGGGTGGAAAGAGGGGGCGCTTGCGCTTTATACCAATCAGACCCCTTCATCCCTTCCTCATAAATCGAGTCCCTCTGTGACAAATCCTCAAAAAGCACAGTTCGTCGCAACATCTCACATCAGCTGGTCGTAGTACACAACCAACTCCCACACAATGTCACTACTGCACTTCCAACACAACTTTAAAAAAAAGTACAACAAAAGAAAAACTCAAAAAAGATGGGGAAAATGAACTATGAACAAAATTCAAAATTTACGTGCTCGGTTTTATTATATATTTGAAATGAAGTAAAATAATGTATATTCTTTTTATTGAAAATTTCGTATTCGCAGTACATATCGAAATAATATACGATATAAACTTTTTTCCGTCCGCGAAACGGGCGTGCTAGCGATAACTTTATTCTATTGGAATTACATTCAGATTTTCCCCCAACACAGCATTTTTATTATCATTTAAATTACACACACATCACATAATATTATTATTATAAAACTTTCCCTTACAACAATAATACTCATCTCATGTAACTCATCACATTTCAAATAAATTCAAGACTCCCGCACGGCTCAGCAGTTCCCGCCGCAGATACAACAAAGGTAAGAATTATAATTTTCAACTTTTCTATGCACTGTTCCAAAACTTTTGTTTCGACTTTCTTTTGTTTCAAAGAATTTTTCTTACAACACTTCTTTTATTTTCTACTTTATTAAAATAAAAAAAAATTTCTTTACGTACATAATATTTGTTTTCACAATATTTTTCATATTCTGTTTAGTTACAAAATTTTTATATTTTATAATTTATTTTTCCTCTTTCTACTAGTTTATTTTTCTGGCACTCTTATCACTTTTGATTTTCATCTGTTTTTAATTTCGTGATACTTTTGTAATTCTTTTCCCATCATGCCCAGCGAATTTTTGCAGCGTTTTCGAAAAATTGGCGATAATTATAACTTTTTATTCCAAAAATTAGGTATCACAAAAGTTTGGATAAAGCGCGCAGTAAGTACCATTTACAATTTAAATTTAACTCACAGAAGAGTATAATAAAACAGAAATAGTAGAAGAGTTTATTATAGTAAGAAACACATAGTAAAAACAATTTTCATTAATCATGAAGTCATTTGTAATGATATATCACGTAATATTATTTAATGTGTGGCCCAAATAAAAACTACAAATCTTCTTAGAAACTTTTTGTAGAAAACGACAAAAAAACTTTGAAAGTAATTTATTAAGTTGACTTTTTAGTATGCTCTAATATGCAAATCACTAAAAAGCAATAAAGGGCGCAGTTTAAAAAATATAATAAATATGAATCATTATGTTAAATGGAAATATTAGTTTTATTTTCACGTTAAATTTTATATGACTATAATAATCCATGTTTGGGGATTTTGGCCGGCCAGCCCTTCAGGCTGCTCACCATACCACTTTTCACGTGGAGAAATTTTATTGAATTTAATTAAATAAAGTCTCCAGACTTCTGAGCTATCCAAAAGTTAGGTAGGTTTCCCTTAATGATTATAAAAAAAGCTCTAAGTACAATCAATATGATGTAGGTAATTTGGTTCTGTTTAGAAAATACATATGTTAAGAGTCTCATTTCCCACTGATATTTTGATAATTCACTTAATGTATAATAACCCTTATTTTTATGATATTTTGAGCATTTATTCAATCTATAAAATAATAAATTGTCATCCTAAGATTCGAATTATTCGAATCACGGAGAAAATATTTCGCTATCATGCTTAGGTGTGGTCATTTATTAAATAGAAATGTTCAAAATTAAATATTTAGAATGATAGGTATTATTTCAAAAATAAATATTACATAGGTAATAGAAAAAATATTTACGAGTACTTGCATACATTTATCGATGTATTTTTGAATTCAACAAACTCTCTGAAAAAATTATCAGTACATTATGTAGAGAAACAAACCGAAAATCTTGTGTAGGTCTTAAATTAAAAAGGCAAATATAGCTATCTAGGTGGAAACGAGGAGCGATCTAATAAAATACATTTCGACAATTATTGTAAATCAAATCATTTGTGATCTTTATTGCAATATTTCTCTCTGTTGTCCACAATGTACTCACACCCGTTACATTCACAATGAAATATCTCTAATTCTCTTTCAAATAGTAATAGTAATAATAATATAAAATGTTCGTTCAAGCAACTTCTGTTTAAGGTCCATTTACTTCAATTTGATCGTCATGAACCCAATCCTGTAGAATTTATATCTTTCGTCTGTGTATTATGTGTCCACTACTATCTTAGATATCCTTTCTGCTTGTTTGAAATTCCCTTCAATATATTTTCATAAATCAAAACCTCTCAAAGAAGATGCAACTTGCAATTTTTCATATTATTTATTTCTACCATTTATCAATGACCGTATTCGTATATATTTCATAGACCATATATATTATAAAATACGATAAGCTATGTTTTAGATATTATAAACTCTTTCTGTTTCAAAAGTATTTCAAGTATGACTATCTGCAATATATTTTCTTTCGTTTGACCGATCTCTACCTCTAACGAAACTCAATGCACGAAACTCTTTGTGAAGAATAATATTTCGAACACCCTATCGGGGATGAACTTAGAATGCCCTTTATAACACTTACATGCATTTAGGGTCAAAAGTTTACAAAGTGAAAATAAAAGTCTTCATCTCTATCTACAAAAAATCCTACATGACCCCTTAAAATACGCGACAAAATAAGTGGAGAGGAAAAAAATAAACAAAAACGATAATTTCCTGAGACATTTCGCTGAGTCTCTTATGGAATATTTTAAAAAGATTGTGCATTAGACTCTTTTTTATGAGTATCCTTTATTCTCACTATACTATTTTGTGCACTTTGCATAAAAGCGACATCGATAGGATTAATTTGGAAAAGCTTAGGAAAAATTTGGAATATATTTTGATAGATTTGTTTTTATTCTACAATCTTTTCAATTATTCACATCTGACAATGAAATTAAGTTTCAATATTTCATATTTCTAAAATCATACAAAAAAACAATTTAATAAGCAAGTGAAGAAAAGCATTATATTTTTGTCTTTTTATAATATTGTTCTCCAAGATGACAAATTCAAAACTGTTTATTGTTCATAAATTATAACTACATACATTTAACACATAAGAGCATAACGTTGAAAAAGATTAATGGGATTCATACAGAATTTTTAACGTTTCGTACTTTATACACTGTAATATGAAATAGTTTATGCTATAGGTAAATATAAAAGAAATAATAATATGTACCTCTAAGATTTGAATGGAAGACTATTGAACAATAGAACCAAGTTGCTATACAGCGAGTTCCTGATGCATGAGTAATAATATACTAGACATGGAATATTTTTGCATAGGAATTTCACATTATGACACTATTATTTTTATGCCTCTTTTAGTCTACAAACAATAAATTTGTTCAACCTATTTTCTTAACATCTCAAAGTGCATAAAAATTTTATGCCATTTTTGTAATAAAGTTCAAAGTATTATCATCACTCCTTTTGAATTACGACGGCACTAAACTTCTGAAGATATTATTTTTGCATATTATGCAATTTTATGCTTCTTTATTTTATAGTAGTTTTCACAGCCATATTTTATAGATTATTTTTATTTAACTTTTAAAATCAGTAGACTGAAAAAATGCTGAAAATAAGTTTCCACATCCTCATTTCTGAGTTCATCTATCTGTCGACTCTGAAACAGATTCCTTTTGGTAGTCGTTGCTCCAATAATGCAAAGCTTACATTATTGGGATGTGCTTATTAATCAATCAATCATCGTCCTCTCGGGAGCACAGGGCAGAAACCAGTCTCCTCCATTCAGAGCGTCTCTGCGCCAATTGCGTCACCTCTTTCCACGACATTCCCTGCGCTCTGATGTCGATGTAATAGGAACGGTGTATTGTGATAGAGGGACGCCCGGGCCGACGGAACCCTTGCGGATGGAAGAACAGTGCTCTTTTTGGCCAACTATCATTGGGCATTCTCAGAACATGTCCCAGCCAGGACCATCATCTCCTGTATTACGGAGATTACATATCTCTGCCGGGTGCGCCGGCGCACAGCATCATTTGTGACATATGATATGATGTAGATGTTCATACCATTTGACATCCAAAATCCTTCTAAGACACCTGTTTTCACGGCTTAGTATCTTCCGCTCTTGAGCCTTGGTATTTAACTATCAACTTACATTCAATATTTAATAATTCATTTTCTGTACATATCCTATTTTGGTACATTAAAGATTTTATTCCTTTAGAAATGTCTCAGAAAATGGTTAGTTAAAAGGTGATGGTGCCATTTGAAAAGAATGTTATTTGTCGTAAGTTTCTGAATAATATTTATTAAAAAATGTGGTGTATCATGTGTGGGCGCCTAATGATAAACTCATCTATATCTATTCACCAAATATTTGATTGTTCGTTTATGTTATTAACTAGTTAAGACTGGATTGTTCGTTTAAACCTCCAGTTAAATTGTTAGAAAAACAAATGAGAGTATTTTGTATATATATTTTTTTGTTACCCACTAAATCATCATACTAATAAATATTTTTTATTTTAAATTTATTAACAGGTATTTACGGCCTAAGCGTTCTATATGTTAAAATTCCTTTGTATACAATACATGTATACAAAGGAATGATTTTTTTCAAAAAAGTAACGAAACAATTAGACTTATAAAAAACAAGAGTTTAACAAATAATAATAGTGTAACGTTAATCAGGTATAAAATTATAAAATAAAATTTTGGCTAAGATATAATTGTTCTCTCGTATTTTCACAATTTCCATAATCATAGATTGACGCTACCTATCAAATTACCACCAACAACAGTTCATCATCAAAACGCCTTGACCATGGCCTGCCGACATTTTTTTCTACATTTAACAATTCATTGCAATAAGAAGAAAAAACAGTATCTATAATAAAAGCATTTTATACACTCAATGATATTTATTGTGAATTTGATAGAAAAAAAGAAAATGCCTTGTTTAAAAACGATTTGTAATTTTGTTATGAGAACAATGAGACAATGTTGTTTTTCTTCTTTGTGACGCGCTGAACTCTGAAAGTTTTACAATACTAGATACTCGCACTCTTAAGAAAGCAAACGTATCTTTAACGATCTAATACAAAGCTTCTTTGAAAACATATCTAACAAGAAGACTTAGAATAAAGTCGTACAATAACATATCGAATTAAATACATAATACACCAGAGCAAGACAAGAGAGAGAAAAACAAAATTTCAATTTACCGCAATACTTTTAGGAGAAGCATTTGAAATACACAAGATAATATTTTTTTAACTTCCTCTTATAAAGTACCTACTAGTTTTATTTGAACTCTAGTATGGTCTGATTAATAATATAAAATAATAGATGGATACTTAGACGTCAAACATTGAGAAGCCAATTATTTATTTTATCGCTATTTATTTAAAAAAAAATATATACAAGTGAAGTGACCAGCAAACTAGCTGCCCATAGTAAACATACAAACTATCCTCTCCGTGCCAACGAAAAAATATATATTTGGGATGGGTGGTGAACCTCATCGTTGAATTTAGGATGTAAAATTATTTTATTTTTTCGAACCCCTGTCGTTTAAAGGACACCTTCGAAAACTTACGGACAAGACGAGTAAGGGTAAACCAATTCTTAGTCAATGAAAAATCCAAAGTAATAGACCAGGCGTCGGCAACCTATGGCACGCGTGCCAGGCTTGGCACGCGATGGGGTTCTGAATGGCACTCTACAAAGTAATCAGGGAAATCGCGGAAATAGAATTTTATGTTATTTTTTTAATAAATATGTTTAAAAGATAAATTTGGAATAAAATTCTTCTCCTCTAGAACCCCATTATATAATTTAGAATTAAGGCGGCACCCTGAATCATATTGGTAGAGTGGCTTGGCACACCACAGCTAAAAGGTTGCCGACCCCTGTAATAGACCAACAAGTTAAGTAAAACTCAAATACTGTACTTAAAAGCTTTTTAACGAAAATTTAACAGCGTTTTCTACCTTAATTATAAGGCGTGTGATCATGTTTAAATAGATAAAAAATAAAAACATTATCTTTCTATACGTCATACTTCTTAAATTTTGCTAACTGAATTTGTTCTATAGAAACAAAATGAGTTAACCCACAGTTTTCATAATATTAAACAGACGATACTCACGATATGACGGATAGTAAAAAAACAATAGATATTGGCCAGATCGTACAACTGATTTAGCCGAATTGAATATTCTTCTATAAATTTTATATTAAGTATCATGTGAAGAGGTGATTCATTTCATGTCATTGAATCATCTGAACCAAACACATTATAATATCAATGTACCTTAAAAACAGAAAATAATTTTATAATCTGCACAGGTACATATTTATTCAATTATTTTTTAAATATACCTCTTTGACATATTCCTTTAAACTCAGCAAAACACGTGATTCGAAGGATCATCATTTGTTTTCAAGTTATATATTTATTTTAGAATATTCAGTTTGCCGTAAGTACCTAAATACTACTTTTATTAACACTAAAATCATAGGATTATGCATTTGTATAGACTTAATCTGCTCTAAAAATAGTATATGTATTATATTATAAAAGTCATCTAGGGATTGAGACAAGTCTACAGTATTTGAATATAAAACCGGATTAAGCATCTCTCTCTTTACCTAGAGCTAATTTTATTTTGTCTGATGTTAAATTAATGTCAATGATTTGAAGGGTTGAGAATTTAATTTAAATTTTTGAACCGTTTTTCATACAACGCATGTAATCTGAGTCACCGACGAATATTTGACTGCCATCAACGAATTTTTCTATTGCATGTAGAATTTTGTTAATAAGGAGCTTGCAAGTAAAGTTACAGATTTTTTTATCGAAAAATCTCCAACACCTAAATTGCTTAACTTTCTGGTAACAGGCTCATAACCTATTGTACTCTCCGATTGCGGTACAGCCCATATCGAGCCTTGGCCTCCCGCAACATATGCCTCCAGTTCCCCAGTCCTCAGCGGCCGACTTCCAATTTCTCACCTGGAGAAGCTGCGTCGCATCCTTTTTAACTTCGTCTTCCCATCTCAGTCTGGGTTTTTCCACTTTTCTTCTACCACGTGGGTTTCCAATAATTCTTTTAGCGACACGTGTGTTCGGCATTCTCTGTGCATGCCCAGCCCATCTCAATCTGAGAAGTCTCATATGGGTTGTACAGGCATTTGAAATATGTTTTCATTTAGATAAAATCTAGATTTTTAAAAATACAATAAGAAAACATTTTAATCATCTCTTGTACTCCATACAAAATATAAAGAGTTTTTACAAATACATGGCATAAAAATGTATTCAAGTATGAAATCGTTTTAAAGATTCAAAGTTTTTCAATCATTCTCAAAAGCGCCGTTTACTCATAACATGACCTCAAGGGCTGAATATATTGTTCTAAACTCTAAGAAAACCCACACGTTTATTTTTTTATGAAATCTCCATTAATTCATTCTACTCATAAGCTTTATTTATGATAAAAAGCTATGGTATACATTTTTTGATGTATCGCGGAATAAAAAAAAGCAAACAATCAAACATTGAGAAAATTAACCGGGCGTGTTTTAAAAATAATCATACTATAAAAAAACAATTGTATATATCTTTATTAAAATAATTATGTTAATAATGCTCAATGTTATTTGAGAAAATAAGGATTGTTTTTCTAGTAACGTGTAACTCTAAAATTATTTCTATACGTTCATTGCTCTTTCAATCCATACACAGTTTGTTGTTATTCTCCCATTGTTTACTTTCTGAAACATAAATGTTTGCACAAGAGATGAATGGCTTTCTAACTAAAAAGCATTGGAAAGCATGACGAATAATTATTTTACTCTATTCTGATAAAAAAAATCAAACGTTCCTTATTTGAAATTGGTGGATTTATTTTTGAATTCTGAAAAGTTAATAATAGTGTTCATTATCTGTCTAAAAAATGAATGTCTATTATTTTCCTACGCTTCGTATTGTTTTAAGATTAAAATAATATTAATCTTTTTTGCGAGTAATGAATGTTATATCATCATCATTACGCCACTCCTCTTTCAGGCAAGGTAAAAAAAATATTAAGCGCCACTTACTCCTATATTAAAATGCATATACACTTTTTGCTTATGCCACTGTCATGTAAATCTTCATGCAAGAGCTGCTATTGAATGCGATCAATAGTAAACATGTTCATCTTGAAGGATTTGGTTAATATGCTCTTGCCATTTTATCCTCGAATGCTCGGGTTTCCAAACATCTTTCCCGTGTGCATACATACATGTTCGTATTAACATTAACTCCTTCTGCCAAAGCCACCGTAGCTTATTCACTTTCATTCTTGTTATTACCTTAGATTCCATTCCACAATCTTCATGAATGATACTATTCAACTTCTTCTACCACATATTTTTCTCAGTGAACTCCTTTTAACCACATTTATACCATTTTTATCACTCTACAGTCATGCCTGAAATTCGCTTGCATACATTAGTGTTGGCACTTAGATACCCGAGAGCACCTACCTTTTAGCAATGAAAGAGATATTTTTATTCGCAACTATTTGTCGTATTGCACCATTTACCTTGTTACCAACTACTTTTCTTCATTCAAAATCACTATCGCACCTCTCATCTCTCATGAATATACTACTCAAATATATATGTAAATTCGTCCACTCGTTTTTATACCTACTTACCTGACGCTGATTTTCATACTATTATTTGTACAGTTTTCATACACATACAAAGTCATTAGCTGCAGAACATTTTTACTTCATCATACCATCTAACGTTATATTAACTAGGTACATAGCTTTAGTTTTATTGCAAATAAAGTAAGATATTTTAAGAATCGTATTGGAAACACGCTTTAAATCAACATTTTGACTTACTTGTGTTAATTTATGTAACTGCTGGTTTTTGTTTTGAATTTCTGAGTTTGAATTAAATAAATAAAATCCCTTGATGTAAAAATAATAATAAAAATATTTAGCTTGTTAAACATAAACATTACCATATTTAATAAAGTTAAACTCTTTCATAAAATATAATTTTGTATTAACTGTTGATACTCATATACAAAATCAATAATAAGTTACATTATAAATCATTATAGTTATTCAGTTATATTTAAAATATTTAGTAAATAATACATTGACAATTTGAAATAACCGCAAACTTATTTAGTTTAATTTTCATGTCCAATAATCTCCTATTCTGTGAGATAAGCTTTAACAAAATATGTTTTCTTGATAAATTAACACTTGCTAACGATAGTCAAACAGATCTTGTAGAGCCTTAGCCTTCGAAACAACAAATCTGCAGGCCTTTCGAACTACAATAGATATCCAACCGTGTATATTATTTAACTAATCCAGATATCGGTTAATGTCATTTAATAGTCTATATCTTGGTCTTCCTAAAAGATTTCTTAAAAAAAATAAACAAAATTAGGGGTATGGCAAGATAGGGTAAATATTCTATTAGATACTTTTACTATATTTAAATGTTTTTAATATTATACAAAGCTTTATTATAAACGTGGTTTACTACTATGGGGTCGGGTCAATAAATTCAAGCACACTCGGGTGGACAAATGCACGACCAAAGCATAAATCTCTTTTAACTAACGCAGATATCTACGTACTTTTAGAGCGTAGATGGATAAGTCCAAAACGGAATAAATAATTCTAAATAGGTAGGTATTGATTGAAAAAAAACCATCTATTTACATACATGATTTATCTTTCAACGTTCATCTTCCATAATTTATGATAACAATTAACTGACAAAAATAATATAAAATAAACTTATTATCTTTTCCGCACTAAAAAATTGTTTGAATTAATGATGTTAATATTAAAGCGCATGGATATATGAGAATCTGTCTGGGAAATGGAGGAGGAATGCGAGAATATGCTAATCTCAGACTGCTTCCAATCTGAATGCATACAAATGGACAGATACGCTTATAATATAAATAGAAAAAAAACATCATAGTTTAAATTTCATGAATCAACCATTTCATACATAATATAATATTATAGTATTTTAAGGTACCTACTAAAATATTTTTTTTTCCACGATATGTTTTCTTTATTGAAAAATACGTCTTTTGCCTTATAAGGACATTGTCAATGTGTTTTCTATCAATAAAAAAAGACATGTAGGTAATGGAAAAAAATATTAGTTTTTTTTTTAATTCATTATTGAATTCTACAACATAAACACCGACACAGTGAATATTTTTAGATACCGTTTCTCAAACACTCGGCATTCTCCCGTGTTTTTTTTTATGTCGTCATTCAACTTTTAAGTCTACAGTCCTTCTAATGGCCTGCTCGTGGGGGCATTTTTGGTTTGAATGTGCGAATAAGTTGAAGTCAACAATTCCTGAGATATTCGGATATGAGATGGCTCTCTATTCAATGTACATTTTTAAATATAATAGGATCATTTTTATAGAAGATTCATTCTCAAACAAAAAAAAATAGTTTAGTTGAAAAACTCCTATTTTAAACACACATCCTAATGTTGATTTTCAACTCTCGATAAGAATCTTTTTACTTAGTTTCATTAGAATTTCAAATAATGAAACTGGATTATCTAGTTTTGAAATTCCACTTAATCCGAGAACGTGGTTACAAAACAATAAACAAAATCCTTGAATTATATAAAAAAAATATGTGAAATGTACCATCCATCTTGCGTGGATTTATTTAATCTTGTGAAGATTTATTAAACTCATTTACCTAATATAAAGCAGTGTTTGTATACCTATTTAAAATCATACAGAAAAAATGCTCTATTGTTTTACATATGTAGGTACCTATGTACTTTCATACCTTTATTAACGCAGCGAATTGTGTGTAGATATATTTTAATCTCTCTAAACACGAATGTGTTCAAGCATGAATCATCAAATGAACAATTAAACACAAATGTATGTTGATATTTTGTATTTATGCGCAATAAAAGAATTTCTAATTTCTAAATACCTATATTAATATAGACTATTTTGTAAAAATAAGAACTAAGAAATATTGACGTTTTAATAATGTATACCTACAGTAAATTTTTGTACGTACGTAAAATATATACATTTTTAATTTCAGTTCAATGGGTGAGAACTCGAATAGAAAACATTCAATACAATTATTTGTATTATAAAAGTTGTCACGGACGTTTTAACAAGTCTACTAAAATGTTTATTATAACTTTCTAAAGATTATCCAATTACTTGCTAGCGATTGGGGATATGTCTTTTCTTCTATCAGTGCCGTATCAGGTCCCCCCGACGTTGGCGATCACTATGGAGAATGCCTCCTTGTCTCGCACTCGCAGTTCTCCCATCAGTGTTATTCCGGTCCATTGTCGTATATTCCGCAGCCACGACATCTGCCTCCTTCCTACTATACGACGTCCCTCAATCTTGCCTTCTTTTATCAACTGCAGAAGCCGATATTTTTTGCATCGCAGGATGTGGCCCAAATATGAGACTTATGTATAACATAAATAAACTATGATATGGGGGGGTGAGAGAGAGATGGTGAAAGAATGGTTTTGGTTGAGGATATAATATCCTATAACCAATAATGCCAACGGCTGAGACTCTACTGGGCTACCCACAGCACTCCAGGAGTTAAAGCAATAAAAAAATGGTCTCGATTAAATTATACAGTGAGGCTATATAAATTAAGAGACGACAAGTTATCTGTAATTAAATGGACAAATGTGTAAAAGACAAATTTAGATTCAAATAAACATTTAATTAAAAATAAAAAAATTCTTACCACTATTACAAACACGGTTTTTTAAACAGCAACACAATACTACGACTTACTCACTACCCCGTATTGTCTGTGCACATGTAATTATCCCAATAAAAAAAACACTTGATTATTATTTCAATAAAAACGAAAACGAAGCACTTTTAAAATAATTCACTTTGCGATGATTGTAATGGATCCCACGATGAGGGCGCCTTTGGCATGAAAATGCCTAGAGGCAAACAAGTTGAAGAAGGCGCCCCTGGGCGCAGTGCTGGGAGGGCGAAGTCCCACGTCCGAGGCTCCTGGAGGCAATTACCAGCCTACACAGGTGCAGAGTTGGCTCGTCATGACTTCAGGAGGAGAATATCTCGACTCAACTGAAGTCCAGTGGCCAGAGACAGACTTGTCTCTCTGAAGGTCAGATGATGACTGTTGGCAGGAGCGATCCTTATACCAAGGACAACTGATCACTACCACGCACTGATGATAACTGTTTTCCACTGATGGCTGATGGAGACTATCCCTTCTTTCAAGGACATCTCTCTACTACCCTTGAGTGGGGTAGGGGGTTGGACATATGCATCTACGTGCAGCGCCGTGATTGGCTAATCACGGTACCAATACACGCCTACTTCAGGTATCATTGTCTTACGGGTACAACTGCACCCTTGTCTGCATTCCGAGAATTATGCGACAATGAAAGAGATATTTACAAATAAATTTTAAATTGTATATCGTCCAATGCACTGATTTCTAATAATTCATTCACATATGTTATAGCGTCTCTTTCACTGATATTAAATTTCTCTTGTGTCCTTTATCACCATTTATAATTATATTACAAGCGTCCATTCCGCAACACAAATTAACACATCTTATATCTAGTACATAGCAACACAATACAACTCTTTAGGTAGATAATTAAATATTTAAAATATGTACATATGTCACAATAAAATTAAAATTCATACCTAAAGAGTCGTTTACATAATTGAAAATATCGTCGATATCGACACTCAATAGCTCGAAGCGTAGGTATAAAAAAAATCCAAGCAAGCCAATATTCAATAATATTAATACAAACGCATTCTAGAATATTCATTAAATAAATTGATACACTATGAATGCGCCTTAAGTTGATACATAATGAATGCGCCTTACGTTGATACATAATGAATGCGCCTTAATCCTTTGTCGAATTATTCTTTTTATTACCCCTGTTGCTATGCAGGTACAAATTTAAATAAACAATGATATTTTGTATATAGATACGAAGATTAGTAAACAATACATTATTAATGTAGGTGCCTTTTAAGTGCAGGGATATTTTTAATGTCGGGATTTTCATAGTTCTTATGAACTGCATTGTTTTATATTGAAATCCCGTACAACTTTCTAAATAACAATTATATTTTTTAATGATAACTTTTCGGCACAATACCTGCTATACCGGGCATAACAAATCGCCACCCATTCCTTGACGAAAAGTTATCCATTCTTTATTATACACATCTCACAATTGATTTCTCAAATTCAAAACAAATTATATATCTATAAAATTCAACACAATTAGAAAGTAGGTAGGTGCACACACATTTCAATTTAAAATCATGAACAAATTTTAAACGCATTTCTTTTTACTTTACATATCTTTGAAAACCAGCTCTATTTCAAATTATAAATATACATCGTCAAACATATCCCTCGTATGTGACCAAAATAAAACAATGTAGATGTGACTCATCTTATCAAACGAATATTGTACTCCTTCATACTTCTTTGCTACACAAGCATGCTTAGTGACAGCAGACTGGGGACTGGTTCTCTCAATTGCACACACGTCTCTCTTTACAAACACCGGACCTCCATGTCCCTCACAAACTCAATAACACGGACCTCACTGTCCACTCGACGAAATACACTTGGGAGATCAGCTGGACGGAACACTCATCGCCTCTGTGCTTATCCCATAATAAGAAAAAACATACCCTTCATACACGCAGAATTACTATCTTTCTCATACACGCAGACTTTCTCCTCAAAACACGCAGAATAACTCCTCATCTTACAAATAACTCCCAGTGCCAACTGAGAATCCCTCACACATCTCTGTCACACAAAGCATCTTTCTCCTCTACTACAACTCTGATATTCAGAATAACAACATTATATTCACATATTCCACACATCTAACATCTACATAGATCTACCTCACACATCACACTCGCTGGTTACTTCAAACAAATTCTATTTTCCATTTTCAAAATTTATTAAAACATTTTACAACGATTAAAAGAAATAAATGCACACGTAGGCATTTAACAAAAGTTGCACCTACCTACCTACGTAATTAAAACATTTTAAACATGAAAACTATACCTATACATCATTCTAACTTTAATTCTGGGCGCCAGAGATATTTTTACGGAAAATATTCAAACCACTTAAAAATATTTAAACAAAAAAACATTTTTCCTATAACAAGCCTAAGTCAATCCTGATCCCATTTAACACACACATGTGACTATCTGGCTTGATTGAATTTTCTCCTCGACTTCAAGCATCGAGAATCCATATCGATGAACAAATTATAAAAATAATCATCGATGGCAAAACATTCATAGTTGATTCGATTGATGGACGCATATATCTTTTTGAACAATATCAACGCTGTTCTACGGCGACGAGCAATTTTTCTATTCACGAATCTCAATATAATTATAGCTGTACATACAAGCAAACGTATGCAGCTTTCCGCGATCAATCCCGCGACGATCAGCATTGCCAACACTGATTTCAACACCCACGCGAAAGACTTAACCCATTCGTGAATAGAGGGAGGTGTGAGTACCTCCCGTTCGGTGTCCTCATCTATCTCTTCCTCCGAGAGGGTAACCCCATCCTCTACGGGTACAATTTCCTCCCTAGCGTCCTGGCTAGGTACATACCGAACCTCATCGCGAACAGATGCTATGTCTGGAAGATTATCTAACACAACCGGATAACTCTCTGTGATCACCTCAGGTTCAGATTGTCCCTCCGGAGTGTATTCTGGAAAGTCCAGGCGCCATACCAACTCTTGCAAATGTTCCAGATTAACTAATTCCCGACCATTAATCCTCGTCCTATACCAGGATGTCATTTGCTTCCATACGCTCATTGCTGGACCCTTACCTGCAAGTCCTTCATCTTTAAATAATACGTGACCATACCCTTTTACACGATTGTTTATCCTGACTTTCCAGTCAACAAAATCACTCCCCAGTTCATCCCGACCTTGACACACTGTCAACAGGTCATTATAGATCGCATTTATCTGCCCTTCCACACCAAACCTTCGCAAAATTACTTCTTTGAATACACCCCATCGACAATACCGAAACCCCAGAGACTTCCAGTACCGCTTAGCGTCGCCGCGCAAGCAATACACAGCCTCCCTTGGCAATTCATCTTCCCACTCAAGCTTCCAGCGTTCCTCGCATTCTTTGAGGAACCGTTCGGGGTCTTCATCAGTCCAGCCTCCGAACGAAAGCGAAAATTCGCGCACATAGCATCTGATATCCGACAGCTTATCCATCGATCGAATCATACCGTAATACACAATAAACACATGTCAATAAAACAAAGCCAAAAGTCAAAACAATACACATTCGCCATTACAAATAACTTGTCAGTTCATTATATGAAATAAAATAATATCCCCTCCTCCAATATCACAAATAATACAGTTAAAAAATTAAAAGAAGATCTCAGGGATGGATTCGTTGTAGCGATTATACACAGATGTGTATTTTTTCGCTACGAGCCACACGTTCAGGGGGCCAATATGATATGGGGGGGTGAGAGAGAGATGGTGAAAGAATGGTTTTGGTTGAGGATATAATATCCTATAACCAATAATGCCAACGGCTGAGACTCTACTGGGCTACCCACAGCACTCCAGGAGTTAAAGCAATAAAAAAATGGTCTCGATTAAATTATACAGTGAGGCTATATAAATTAAGAGACGACAAGTTATCTGTAATTAAATGGACAAATGTGTAAAAGACAAATTTAGATTCAAATAAACATTTAATTAAAAATAAAAAAATTCTTACCACTATTACAAACACGGTTTTTTAAACAGCAACACAATACTACGACTTACTCACTACCCCGTATTGTCTGTGCACATGTAATTATCCCAATAAAAAAAACACTTGATTATTATTTCAATAAAAACGAAAACGAAGCACTTTTAAAATAATTCACTTTGCGATGATTGTAATGGATCCCACGATGAGGGCGCCTTTGGCATGAAAATGCCTAGAGGCAAACAAGTTGAAGAAGGCGCCCCTGGGCGCAGTGCTGGGAGGGCGAAGTCCCACGTCCGAGGCTCCTGGAGGCAATTACCAGCCTACACAGGTGCAGAGTTGGCTCGTCATGACTTCAGGAGGAGAATATCTCGACTCAACTGAAGTCCAGTGGCCAGAGACAGACTTGTCTCTCTGAAGGTCAGATGATGACTGTTGGCAGGAGCGATCCTTATACCAAGGACAACTGATCACTACCACGCACTGATGATAACTGTTTTCCACTGATGGCTGATGGAGACTATCCCTTCTTTCAAGGACATCTCTCTACTACCCTTGAGTGGGGTAGGGGGTTGGACATATGCATCTACGTGCAGCGCCGTGATTGGCTAATCACGGTACCAATACACGCCTACTTCAGGTATCATTGTCTTACGGGTACAACTGCACCCTTGTCTGCATTCCGAGAATTATGCGACAATGAAAGAGATATTTACAAATAAATTTTAAATTGTATATCGTCCAATGCACTGATTTCTAATAATTCATTCACATATGTTATAGCGTCTCTTTCACTGATATTAAATTTCTCTTGTGTCCTTTATCACCATTTATAATTATATTACAAGCGTCCATTCCGCAACACAAATTAACACATCTTATATCTAGTACATAGCAACACAATACAACTCTTTAGGTAGATAATTAAATATTTAAAATATGTACATATGTCACAATAAAATTAAAATTCATACCTAAAGAGTCGTTTACATAATTGAAAATATCGTCGATATCGACACTCAATAGCTCGAAGCGTAGGTATAAAAAAAATCCAAGCAAGCCAATATTCAATAATATTAATACAAACGCATTCTAGAATATTCATTAAATAAATTGATACACTATGAATGCGCCTTAAGTTGATACATAATGAATGCGCCTTACGTTGATACATAATGAATGCGCCTTAATCCTTTGTCGAATTATTCTTTTTATTACCCCTGTTGCTATGCAGGTACAAATTTAAATAAACAATGATATTTTGTATATAGATACGAAGATTAGTAAACAATACATTATTAATGTAGGTGCCTTTTAAGTGCAGGGATATTTTTAATGTCGGGATTTTCATAGTTCTTATGAACTGCATTGTTTTATATTGAAATCCCGTACAACTTTCTAAATAACAATTATATTTTTTAATGATAACTTTTCGGCACAATACCTGCTATACCGGGCATAACAACTATTTTCTTTTCTAAAAAAATCTAATAGGTGTATAAATATAATGCTTTCATTCATTTAACACTTATAACATTTCACGTTACCGGTAAATTTTTCATAAAAATAGTATATTAGGTACTTTTACTATAATCACTATGTTCACAGTTAAATGTAAAACTATAAAAACTTATAGAATCATTAAAAAATATGTTATTATTAATAATAATAAACTAGAAAATTTTATGTCTGAATCTCAGTGGCACGTTCAACTTTACAAGAATTAACTACAGCAATAAAGTCAAAGACCATTTTGATATAAATTAAAAAAAAAAAAACTCTGTCCAATATAAAGAGAATTGTTGCGCTCCGAACAACGGTTGTGTGTAGTATTATAGTAGTAATGGCTCTGGATAAATAATGGCGAAGAAGGTTAATTGACAATACAAAACAAAATTGCTTTCATACATCACTTAAACTTCACCTGTGGTATAGATTCTTGCGCCAATGGATCTTATAAAACTTGAATTTATTGGCATTATCGACTATCTTTAGTAAATTGAAATAGTCGGTAGCAAGAAATAAATATTAATTAATACCTATCAAAATTTTAACGGATATAAATTTTAAATGACATAATTTTGTGTTGACAAAAAATGAATATTTAAATTAAGATAATTAGCCATAACTATGTCTAGTTTGACGGGAATAGAATTCGATATATTGAAAAAGTGTTTCTTTAACATAAGAGTTTCTTTGACTTATTATCATTCGGTCTGATTAAACCAAAATATAATAAATTAATTACTATTACGGTGCATCCACACATTTATCTTGTTTATAATTGCCTGATGATTATTGCCATTACCTACGGATGATTAGAAAGAATAAAGAATAATTACCAAATCGAAAATCCAAAATCATATCGGTACAAATATTGTTCCATAAAGTTACTTTTAATTTTTTACACTGCAGCTGTTTTTTTGTGGTCAGCGTGAAACAAAAACAATTGACAACCGGAAATAATTTTAGTCACACAAATGTACCTACAATCGGTACAACGCTTATTTCTGTTTTTCACAAATGTGTCATTTGGTCAAACGTAACAGTTTGAATAATAGTTATTCCTTATCTATGAGTGTACATGAATAATTTGCATTATTATGTATGTATATTGTTTCTTGAGTAAACTTAAAGTTCATCAAAAGGTTACCCCCTGATTTCCGAAAAATATGTGACTTATCATCAATCGCTGTTGTAAAACTTCGTAGGCAGGTACTATCAAAATATCACAGATTTCTTAATTTGTATTCCATTGCCTTTCAAATTAGGTGTAGGTGTAAAAAATTGTATAAATTACAATCTTTTCTAAGACAAAAATAAAGTAGTCTTAAATTGAAGAATTTTCTTTCTTGTTTCAGTATCGGTTTAGGTTTGTCCAAAGTTGAAATAAAATTTGAGAATGTGTCCCTGTCCTTCTTTTGTAAGGCAAGGCAAGCGAAATTAAAGTAATGAATTAATTATGCCCGTGTTTCTGTTCAGAGGCCTGAGTCAACAACACACTATCGCGTCACGTTCCCGCTCCGCTAGCGTTCGGGTGCAGACGATGGTGCGCCAAAGTGTTAATTTTCGTAACTATTGTGTATCTTAGCAACGAAATTGACACTTGCTTGCAACATCGTCTGCACCCGAACGTTAACGGAGCGGGAACGTGAGACGAAAGTGTGTTGTTGACTCAGGCCTCTGGGCAGTTCGCAATAATTTCTCAACGGACAATATTGTTCTGAAAATAAATAAAATATTTGAAAATTGTATCAATTTTTCGAAGGTTCCATTACTGGTATTTCAAAAAATTTGTAACACAAGGTGATAGAAAATCAAATTCAGTTATTCAATAAGAATATTTCAATGAATAACCGAATATTTAAAAAAAAAAAAAGCTTGATATTAGTTACGTATTGTATGAGAATTACATTTATTAGTGATTTGAAGTTTTTGAAACCAGATCAAAGCGTTAAAAATCAAAGAAGAGTTCATTTCTTAACATAATAGTATACATAATATAATGGTTCATTTTATTATATATGAAGGGCTTTGGTAAAAAACCTCACGTTCTTGTATGTCGGCTTTAGTTAGAAAAAAGTCATGTTGCCAATAGACGAGATGAGTGGGTGTATTAAATTTTAAAGAGCAAAAAGAAGTTTTAATTTTTTTCCCTAAGATATTAGAGTTTCATATTTGAAAGCAATCTAAATTATAAAATACGAGTGTTTTTTTTTATTTTTTTAGTTTTTAATGTTATAAATTCTTCAGGAATTATAAAGCATGTGTGTATAAAAAGATCTACCTACTTATTTATATTGTACGAACGTAAATAGGGTATGCTTGTAAGGGAATTTGCTTATAAATAAATAAATATAAAATACGTATCCCTTTCGTCACGAGACATTCACACTTCGGAGGGTATAATAGATACGAACAGGGAATAGCAATAATTCAAAGACAAAACTTGAAAGAATGAAAATACGAATCAAAAATGATCGGAAATTCGTGTTGAATGTTTTAGTTCCCTTCTCCGCGTCTCTAAATAACATATATTATTTTAACATGAAGAAAAAAATACATTATGCAGTATCAACACCAAAAATCAAATATATATATTATATAGATACATACATACATACAATCTCTTAAATTTTCTAGCAGTGATTTTGCCAGACTTTTTATAAGTATTATTATTCTTACACTGATGCATGAAGGCAATTAATTTAGATTGACTTTGTATTTATAGGCTTGTTGTAACTTAGTACGATTCGTAGAGCAGCTATCGAGGCGTGGAGATGTAGAATAATATACTTAATGTTATATACATATACACGTGTATATTATACAATAATGTTCACCCGCATTATATGGCAGATAAATGCCTATTTAACTTTATCGGAGATAAATTGCATACATTTACTTGGATTAATGTTGAAATGTTGCCATCACGTATTTTTTAATAGAAATACATCTCGGAAAGAAAAATTTACTTTCTTTGTTTCATTAGAAGTTTTTCATCAATATGTTATAAATGAAAAAAATAATAATTAAAGAATAACAACTGAGACAGTCGATGTGTAAAATATCGAAACGGAAACGGATATTCAACTACGTTCTAATTATACGATATTTTTAACAAGCAAGGGAGAAAAAAATATATGTATCAGGTTTATAGTATTCCGGAAACTCTAATAAAGGCAGTAATAGTTTTTCGCTCACAGATTCGGTAAATTAATACCACGTAAGCAAGGGAATAAAAATAATCTATTTGTTAATTCTGTACGACTTGACACATTCTACAAATTACTAAAAGACAATAGAAAAAAGAAACAAAAGACTCACCAAACACATTCACAAAAGAGACAGAGTAGGTACATAATTCATTGAGAGTAAAACAAAAATCCAGAATCTTTTTTTTATGTAAACACAGGTTTGATACTTAGTATGTTGAAGACATGTAGCGATGGTATTGAGAAATTCCTTATATTCAAGATGGTTGGGTTACTTTGGAATTCCATGTGTGTTATCATGAAAAGCCTAGCAAATGTATATAAGTACGTATCCAAACTTCTTACATAATACAAAATGTATAAAAAATTTACACATCGTATAACTATTCAGCGTTCGCTTTCTCTCACCAACGTGTTTGACAAAAAAATAACTGTGATTTCAAAATTACATAGTCACATTATACTAAAGAGATGAACATGATATCTCATAATAAAATAGTATCAGGGTTTTTTCTTTTTTTCTTCAGGTTGGCAACGATGAATGTGTCAAATATTATTATTGTTTTATTTTTCAAGTAAAGCTGCCATTTATATCCTTTTATTTCATCGTCGTTGGATAAGCTTCTTGTCTTCGTGTCTGTTAATTATAAATCTACCTATAACTATTTCTGTTTCAACTAGCCATATCAGACGAAATTATGCACATTGGTTTCAAAAAATTACAAGAAAAAATTATCGACATTAGAGCTTATTTGACCAAAATTAAAGAAAGAATGCGGTTCATAATATTATATTGTAATAATAAAGGGAACATGTTACGTTTAAAATAGTTTAAAACCTAAAAAAGTGGATGAATCACAAGAAAAACATGAGGGGTATAAGTACATTATACAAGAAAATGTTATTCATTAATTTATTTTTACTGTGCATTAAATAACAAACAAATTCATGAAGAAGTACGTTTAATAAAATACAACCAATACAAAATGGCGCAACCTCTTTCAACTAATCCAAATCTGAATTGAAAGAGATAGCGTTCACGAAATGTTCACGGATTCCAAGAAGAATATTTATAAGTTATTATGATACTTTGCAATCGCTTGAAAATATATTAATACTCTTCGCATATTAATTTCGGAAGCGGTTCTTTGAAAAATGTTTTCATATAATAAGCAGAAATATTGAAAGCGAGACATGGACGTGACTGGAGAAGGACGAAAGTGGAATAAATGCAGTGGAGATGCGATCGTTGAGAAGAATGGTTGGTAAAACGCTGCGTGATAGAGTAAAGAATGAGGATATTAGAAGAATGAGCGGATGCAGGAAGAGTGTCGTGGACTGAATGCGCGTGAATAAACTACGGTGGTTTGGTCATGTTGAACGAATGAACGAGGTGAGAATGACAAAAAAGATATATCTGTCTAAAAGAAAGGGTGTAAGGAAGCGCGGATGTCCGAGAACCACGTGGTTTGATCACGTGGATCAAATTCTCAAGGATGGCCGTGTGTTCAGTAAGAGGAACCGACGTGCGTGTATAAGAAACTGTATGAATGTGGACGAAGTGTGTAAAGATAGATCTGTTTGGCGTTCCGTTCTCTCTGCCTACCCCACTTGGAACACGGCGTGAGGGTATAGTATAATAGTATAGTATTGAAAAAAAATATCATCATCAAAAAGTCGGTGTTTCTTACAGAACTCTTATAATAATAATAATACATTTTGAACTGGTAAAAGTATAAACATAAAATATACTTATGTTATAAGATCTTGAGTGCGGTTTTGAACACGTTCGTGATGCCTTCAATTCACAAAGAAGGAGAAAACTACCTTCTTACATTAGCAACAATAACGCACTAACCTATATGTACATGTGAAGTACAAAAACTTTCTCCTACTTAATTGTATCAGAATCTTTTAGCCATTGATTATATGTATGTAGTTTTTTATCATTATATTATTTTAATAAAAAAAAAACAGCAAATTATCTTTTTAATTAGAATCGCCAGCAGATTAACTGCAAGTAATGGATAAATAAATGTCGTTTATTTGTGCCATCAAAAACAAGACATTTAAAATGGGTGGCATAAGATGTTCGATGTTCTGTGGGTGGTGATTTACGATTATCTAAATTTAACAGACTACTCGAATACCAATGAGGTTCGTCAAACATTATTCAATTTCATATATTTTTTTGTAAAATATCTCCTTTATAAACACCGTTGATTTCCTAAGCTTATAATAGAATATTGATCAATTAGAGTTATAAGGG
The DNA here is from genome assembly GCA_947579605.1 of Athripsodes cinereus. Lineage (NCBI taxonomy): Eukaryota > Metazoa > Arthropoda > Insecta > Trichoptera > Leptoceridae > Athripsodes > Athripsodes cinereus. Next base: position 22,800,450 of record OX388329.1, read on the forward strand.
TGAGTTGGCATGAATGGTGTTTTTGTTATGAATTTGATAAGTAAATTAATTGCATTTAATATTTTTTTTTTTGTATCTTATACATATTTTCATTGATGCTGCCCAACTAGGTATAACCTGTTCTAGGGCAAACATCTCACAAACATATCAATCATACTGAAACATATACACAATCACAAAAAGCATTCATCTCCTATATTAACACAATCACATTCATAACAAGAAAAACACTGCTTCAAACTGTCCATACATGAAACAACACACAAACAAACCATTTCTCCATATAAAACCAGAAAAAAACAACACATCCCTTAACCACACACATCACAAATCCCACACCACATACCAACACAAGTATATCACCCCACATAAAACACAAAAACACAAAACAAATCATGGAACAAAACCTAAGATATCCTGCAATCTCTCCATTGGCAGATCATATGAATGAACTTATTTATAAAATTGATTTTAATCAATGTACATTATAGAATGAATAAATGGATATGATTCTGTAATTTAAAAAATATCCTCAAGGAACATTATTTGGACGATAATATTGCAAACTGCTTTAACGTTGATATTTGTTAATTATGTAGTATTAGTAGTATATTAAATGCTGCGATAATGATCCTCTTACTTATCTTATTATACGGATTTCAAGACGATTATAACAAACTTCTTAAAAGAGTTATACTGAAGGTACATACTATATTAATTTACTTGTTAGTTTTTTTATTTACTGTATATCTACATCCGACGTGAAAGTTTAAATGTTTATATTAGTAGCAGGTACAGCTACTGTAGAATTAAGTTTTAATCTAATATTTACCATGAAAAGTGAGAACAGGAAGAGCCTCGTTACTTGAGACAAGAAAATTAATTATAAAATTCCTGTTAAACCTTTCACAAATTAGAATTTGACTCTCCTTTGAATGTTTATTATAGTTATGTAGCTGTCGTGTTAAAAAATATTAAAAGAATTCTTCATTCCATGAACATTTTAATCAAAATTGAAGCAATATTAAAAATCAATGAAGCGTTTACAGGTGACAACCAATACCTACTTTGAATAAAATTCAAATAACATGCTGACAATCAGCTCAGTACTAACTGTGAAGAAATTCTTCACTTAATATTTAATTTAAATGATTAATAGTAGTAGCCCGAAGACAATGACGGATGAATGGTTTCCGAAGCTTTTCTTTGGAAAATGTTCACAGTTAAAGATGAAACGCCTCTGCAATATTAGATGCTTATCTCATTTATCGATTTATCATCGCTAAATAATATGTTTCCAATTGCCGTTCAAATCGTAATCACCAATGCTTTCATACTTAGTCGAATATAACTCCTTTCGATATTACAAATATTATTTTATATTATTTTAATTTCTTTTGATACTACATAACACGTACAGCTCACTCGTTTTGAGTGAATTAGCGGAAATAATAAAAAAATTCAAATATTTCAACGCTTCAATATCAAATGTACACAAAACACTTATTACATTTTTAGTGAATTTTCATTTTAAGTGTCTGTAATCTCCGTGATACACGAGAAACGATGGTCTATGCTGGGTCATGTTCTGAGAACGCCAAATGATAGTTGGCCAAAAAGAGCAGTTTTCTTCTGTCCGCAAGAGTTTTGTCGGCCTGGGCGTCCTTCTTTTACAATACACCGTTCCTATGACAACGACATCAGAGCGCAGGGAATGTCGTGGGAAGAGGTAACGCAATTGGCGCAGAGTCGCTTTGAATGGAGGAGGTTGGTTTCTGCTGTATGCTCCCGAGAGGAGAGTTGAGGACGATGATGATGATGAAGATAGTTTTTTAATGAATGGCAAAATTATAATTTATTTTCATTTCTTTTAGAAATAAACAATGATTTTAATTTCATTTTAATTCATCATTTTCAGCGCAATAATTGATTTAAGCGTTTATTAATATGTAACTATTTATGCAACCTTCATATTATGAAAACATCAGTAATTATTCATTATATTAATTTTGTTTCAGATGCTGAAATTAAGATGACAAAGTCCAAGAAACGATGTTCAAAGGTAAGGTTTCAAATAAATAAATCCAAGATTATGTGTCATGTATTATGTGTCAATTAACTATTATTCTAGTATATTATGTGAATGTATTTTGGGGTATGAATTAATACCAAATACACCTGCACAAAAATAGTTGATTCATGATTGGCGGCGTACAGACAGCTGGATGCGAACCTCAATCATCAATCGTCAAGCAAAAATCTTAAATCTTTCGGCGACAATTTGGAGCATTCTCCGAACAAATATTTGAATGAATGGTTTCGTTACCCATCCATGAGACGTAACGAAGGCATTTATTTGAATGTTTTTAATCTTCATCATTACATCATTCAATGCAAGTGGAATAGCAAGTGATATCACTGCATGTTGTTAACATACAAGACATTTTTTCTGTGCAAAAATAGGACATTCAGGATAAATGGTTAATATACTTTATCTCTATTCTATTCTATTTTCAAAGGCCATCCACTCGTTTACGAGTGATCAGGGCTATACTTTATCTCTGCTGAATGTAATATTTTTAATGTGTTGTCCGTTATTATTATAGATTCTTATAAAATTTAAATTAAGACATGAAAATTGCCTGTTATGTTTCAACAACTCTACAATTTTTTGGAAGGACTCTACTGATTAAATAACTTTTCATGAAAATTTAAAATTAACTAAGGTTTTAGAATATCAAATCATTGTATTATTATTTGGACAAAACTCAATGCAATATAAATTCACTTATTAATCAATACAACAAGTTAATAAGCTCGAATACTCCTAAAATTCGTTAATTTCCAGACATGGGAAGAATGCTATTTTTACAGCACAGAAACATGTGGTTATTGAAGAACAACATGCGGTCAATTGATCTAATAAACTAGTTATATGTTTCATCATTGTTTTTGAGGGCAAATAGTTAAATCTACTTTGAAATTACGAGTATTATAATTTATTTAAAATTGAAATATCGCTTTCATAACATTCTTAATAAAGAAAAAACAACATTATTTTGTATCAGAATTCCAGTATGACATACAAATAAGGAAATAACTCGTAAAACATTTTTTTTTTTTGATATTTGACATGTTCGATATTGATATACCTATGCCACGATGGTTGACATAGAGATGATCTCTTTATTTTGGTATTAATTATATCGAGTTTTTCCTATGACCGACGTCTGGGAAGGTATACATAAATCTTTACAAAGAATATAATAGGAACAAAGAAATAATAACCAGGGCCTATATATAAAGATTGTAATAAAACGCCAAGGCAAAATCATCCTAAAGTATCATCAACAACAAGTACCCGTATTTTCATTATAATGTCATTATTTACTAATTTTCTAAGACACAATATGTATGCCGTGAAGTTTTATATCTGAATATAAGAAATTTAAATCTATTATTAATGCAAATTAATTAATTAATATTCATCTATACATCTTGTCTTAGATAATTTAAACAAAGAAGCTCGACATTCTGTTAGGGAAATGCCACATCCGTCTGTGGATGAGGTGATCCTCATTAGTGACTGAAATTCAATAGTTATCTTAATAATTAAGCTCGGAAATAACAATATTATATGCACATGCATATTTTGACTAGTATAGTACAATTTGCACATTTCAACAAAACTTTTCAGAAGACGAATATAAAACAAGAATGGTGGCTATTTAGATTTTTTTTCAGTTTTTTTTTCTCATGCATAGTAACGCAATATTTATAAAAATACACGTAGCACCCAGACTGGGTTTTTTTAAATTGTGTGAATTTTGTCCTGTACGAAAATTCAACCTGGGGCCTTGGTTCATGGCTCAAATGCAAGTTGAGCGTTACCACCGCTTCACACCGATCATCACTTTAATATATATTAACAGCATTCATATTGTAGTTTGCATAAATATTTTTTCATCTAATTTATTTGTATAAAAATTGTAAAATACTTTTTACCAGTGGAGCTCATGTAGTAGACCATGTCAATGAGTTTGTTTGTAACGATTTTCATGCATCTTTCAGTACATATTTCATGGTTGCAAGTTACATGCATATAATCAAGTTTTAATAACAATACTATGTACACAGATACAAGTAACTTTGGTTTTGAAACCGACTAGAGTAGTGTTGTAAACAACTAGTTTGTAGTAAAAACATTCAATTTGTACTTACCTACGTTAAACAAACTAGGAAGGAACGATGACGTATGTATGTACACAAATAAACCACCTACCTTATTAGACAAGAGTAAATACATACATACATACATACAAACAGTCTGAAAGGTAACTACGTACATATAAATTACCATGTGTATAACACCTGTATATACTATGTACCTGTTATCAATAGAAAATGGCAAACTGAAATACCTTCTCGCTTATAGCGTATTCAAACTACAATATATCATTAAGTTTAGTTGAATGAGTCACTAAGTAATATTTGAAACCGTTTTAATAATATTTCCATAATTAACTGGGTCGGTGTGTAGGTAGTAGGTATGTAGAATTCCATAATGAAATTAAAAAAATAAACGTTTCGTCTTTCGTCTTACAAGGAGATTGACAATATCCTTGTGAGACAAAAGAAGACTCTCTAAATAAAAAAAACAATGTAGATGAAAAATGGGTGATAAACGCCATCGTTAAATTTAAGATGTCAAATGTCTTTACTTTTTTAAGACTTATAGGACACTTGAACACTTATGAAAAATGTGCGGATGCCAACTCTTTGCTGGGTGTTCCATGGAACAATAATTATAAAAATCTACAGACATAAAACGAGATTTTTTAAAAGTATGTACAAATACTATAATCGAACAATAAGTACCAAGAGAGCGAAGCATTAAAAGTATGAAGTGAGGTACAAATATAAGTAGGTACCTAGTATGGAGAATTTGATTAATGTGCGAACGCTGCTATTCGAAATTTCCTATGAAAACATACACGATTATGTGTATTATGATATAACATAATACGGATGTAGATATTATAAGATTTCATTTTGTATAAGACCATGATTCTGACTATCCACGTTCCATAAAACATAATATTTTACTAAAGGAAGTCTGATAGTAACATTTGAAAATTAATTAAGACTTAAACGTGAAACGTTTTCACACTAACTTCAACTTGAATATAGGAACGAGAGATTGTGCATTTACCTAATACTTAACTAAAGTAAGTTTATACTGTTATTACACAGTAGGTACGTATTATTAATAATAATAATAATAAAGATGTGAGAATTGTAACGGTGAATGCTCCTTATAATATTATTTAACTTTGAGTGTTAACTTAGAGCATTAGTTGATGTTTACCTTCTTCACCGGGTTAACTGCAGCACGCTGTACTTAAATCGAGTAATATGTAGGTATGTGTTTAGTTTGATTACATGAATAATAATAATATGTTGATCATAATAATTATTCTAGAGTATCCAAATACATCTTAACTCTCGTACCTGCATCGTTTGTTGCTTTAAAATTACCATACAAAAGTATGAACTTTGAGTGAAAGCTTGAAGAGCTTGTTTTGATAATGTTGAATTTCCTTGTTTAACTATTAGTTTTATTCATCAATGTTCCTTACCAAAACAACTTCTACTACTACTTTACAATCAGTAGCCAGTGGAAAAAAACTGCAGATTTTCCTCTTGGTACCAATGAAATATAAGTCATTCAGGATGGATACCATATAGTATTATCTTTGAATTGTATTTATGTCAATTATCTTATACATAAGGTTGTACAAAACAAAAAATCTTTCAGAAATACTGCACTGAAACATTTGTCTTAGAATCAGATCAATTTAATGCTTATGAAGATATTATTTTTACACAATATAACTGTTATTTTATTAATAAAAAAGCACCCATATCATTAGAGATAGAGAAAATTAAACGAATTAAACCATTTCAAAATAAATTTTCAAATACCAGAGACACAATTCATTATATAATCTATACTATTTCATAAGATGAAAAAATGTTATCCACCTCAATTTAGGGAGTTTCTGAGATGGTATAGGTAAATAAAATAAAATGTTACACACACATATATACTAATAAATGGACAATTCACATTGATCAAGCTAGTCCTGCTAGCTAAACTAAGATATGGATCTTGTATTATGAATACTAACACGAATAGGATCCGCTAAATAAATCAACATTATATCGCCCAGACAATTTCAACAATAGCCCGTTTTTATTTGGTTATGCATTCTTTACTGTACATTGATTACAAACAATTACATAAAAGGTAAACATTCAAGTTAGATACAATCTGATACAATGTGATTTTGTGTTGTTATGGTGGTGCTTGTGTGTCTATCATTTGTAGCTTCTATTTTTGAAATTTTGTTTTCACTTGTATATTTATTGTGTCATGATATATATCATTTTAATACTCTTAAAATTTCTGTTGTTCTCATTGAATAATAGTTGTATGTTTTTAATATGTTTAATATGTGCTTTTGTGATTGGCTTCCGAGCCGTTTGAATTGATAAATAAATAAATAAATCAATATACCTACAGAGGGCGAGTTTACCGCAAAGGCGCAATCTCTTCCAACTAACCTAATTTTTCATTTTGCCCTGGCCAGGAATCGAGCTCGGCACCTCAAGAATCAAAAATAAAAGAGCAGCCTTTGCGTAACACTGATTGACGATATGAAATATGTTTTTTTTACTCAAAGATTTGTTCAATATAATTATGTAGTTTGCATATTCAGAAAAATACAAATACGATGACATGTTTTGATAAAATATTCATGTACCGTACGTCATGATATATCATAATAATATATTCTCCCTCCTGAAAGTAAAAGAAAAAATAGATATAGATACATAGTTAAACAAAAAGTCTCAAATTCATTTTGGGAAATACAATGTGTTATTATATTCGTACTGATATTTTAATATTTACAGAATCAAGAACAAAAATATTCCGAATGTAATCCGTAACTTTTTGTGTATCCATAAATTAAATGAATTAAAAAAAAACTAAGTATTGATAATGTCTCATTAAGAGACGAAACAATATTGTATACTGAAATAAAAATAAATAGTGTGTATAAAAAAGTTAAGTTTTTTTTTAATTCATTTAAGAACAAAGATCTTCGGTGAATAAAAAGTAATAAACATTATGAATGTTACAGCACCAATAACAATCATGTTTATCAAAGAACTGTGTAGACAGAAAAATATGATATCATTCATCGCGACCAGAGATTTGACGGATTTTGTTTTGTACTGAAAAAGAGTGCTATGGTACTATTGAAAAAGTTCATAGAACCAATGCTTATAGAATATGCCATGATGGTATAGTATAACTTCATTTAAATTGAAAATAAAGTTGACAATATGATTATTAAAATATAAGAAATAATCTTTGATTACTTGTTAACGAGTGGATGACCTTCAAATAAGGAAAAGAATAGAAATGTAAAGAAAATGGACATTAAGATTTTTTTAACGAACTTAACACAAAAAAAAAACAAATAACCAATCATAAAAATAATATGTAGATATTGTAATGAAAATGCACGGTATTTTTTTTAATATTACAACCGTAATAAAAAATTGTTTGTGTTCATAATGCAAATCTGAAAATATTATGTATGCATACCTTTTTTGTAGAATTGCGTCGTTATTATGTATGGTTGTATACACAATAATAATAATACAAGTACTAAAATATGATGCTTCACTTTAAATCTCGCTATAAAAAAGACGTGAATGTGGGTAAATATTATTCTCGTATTGATTAGAAAAGGAGAGGAAGTATGCATGGTGTGTATGTGTTTCGTACAAAGAAACCAAACACAGTAACGTGCTTGCTAAACATGCAAAAGCCTTACCAAATGCCTCAAATTTAGCACATAATCGTTTTTTAGCACGACCCGGGTAGCTAGCGGTAATTAACATGCCTATCGTCTACATTTCACTACCATATAATGCTTAGAAAAACCACCTCACCTTATTAGGTAATATCCCGGACGAGATTTCACCCTCCAACCATCTATCCGCAAGATGTGCTTTGTTTAATTAAGCTACCAGGCGACATGCTGAAAGTTCCGACACACAAACCCCAATAACAGCCCCATGTGTAGGTCTGTCCGGGGTACTACCAAATAAGGTGACGTCGTCTTTTCTAAGCCTAGTTTCGTGTGTTCAATTTAGATATGTGACTTTATACAATGGTTAATTATAAAAATAACATAGATTAACATGCCTTTCATCCTTTCTGTGGCAAAAAACCTAGACAATCAGGAGGAGTGTCACATAATTTTGCTGAATTGTAGATATTTTTTTTGGTGCAGAATATTTTAGGAAGAGTGAAAGATCTATTCTGTGCTGAAGATGCTAACTAAATATAAAGAGTTAAACCATATTTTTACTTATTTAAATTTTATTTAAAGAATTGCATATCTAATGAAAAGAGTCTTGTCCCACCAATGCGTACATATCGTGAAGTACAAGAGGCGGAAATAAGCTAAGAGCCTTAGGTGAGCGATTTTCTGGTGAGTAGAGTACAAAGTAATATACACAGCGGGACGATTAGTTACAATACTACCCCAGAGGTGAAAATCTTACATTTATTTAGTACGTTATATTACAAAATCCCACCCTGGAACGACCGTTACATAAAGACATTATTGTTAAAATACATTTTGATGTTAATTTCATGATTTAATTTATATAATTACATTCTTAAGTATTCATGTCACGACGGCTTGCAGTGTTACTGAATTCTAAATATCTGAATTTTCTCAAACTTTACTCGTTAATTCCGAATCGTTTCTTTGATCTTCTCCACTGTTTCTATGCCATTGAGATTAAAGCCGTAAATAACATTGGAGAAGAATCGAGACTTTTTAAAGAGTATTATCCGTCTAGTCCAGAGAAATCATGAATTAATAATACATATTTACGAGATCTGTTAAAAAAAACTAACATTTCTTCATACAATGTTATCCGAAGTTGATATTGGTATTCACAATTCTACTCTGTTAACTAACTAACTAGCTATTATATAAATCACGGCCCATCCCAAAAATAAGGTAACCAGCTGCATGTAATAAACATGCAATCTGACCTCTCCGTGCTAACAAAATTTAAGAAATTCAATTTAGGTGGCAAATCTTACAACTAAATTTAAGATGTTAAATGACTTTATTTTTCGAACACGTATATTTTATAATACACTCGAAAACTTACGGAAACGAGTGGAAGATCAATTTTTTGACGAGTACTCCACGAATAAAATATTTAATTCAGCTATGAGGTATGCCACACATCCTGAATATTTTATATTTTCATTGGCACGGAGAGGACTATTTGCATGTTCATTACATTCAGTTTTTGTGAGATGTGTCGAGATGTTTTAGATACATAGATTGATGTTGGTTTAAATGACATTATTATTCTTTCCTGAACATCTAATGTCTCCATAGTTCACCTTTGCCGATTGAGTGACTATTTAAACAACGTATACACAAATCATGCAAAATTGTCATCAAAATTATTTCCATCTGCTAAATCCAGCTTTTGGGATTTATATGATTATGGGTGACATTTTCAAAGCTCTCTGTTTAATGTCTCGTTTTTTTTTTGAATCTCATGAAAATTCAGCAAGTTAATTATTAATTATGATATTTTGTTTTTTCAGAAACCGAGACAATCTGAGACGACCTTCCAACCGTAAGTGATTATTTGTTATTTTATCACATTTCATTTTTATATTTTCCATAATGATTTTCATCAAAGCGATTCATAAAAAAGGACGAATGCTGTAAATTAGTCCAATCAGTCCTTGTATCGTTTGAATTTTTTTTTTATATGAAATGTTTGTACATCCGAGCTTACAATGGTTCATATTATAAAAATAACGAGCAATTTATTCATTTTTCTTTTTAATGTTGAAATATCTATCACAAACACCTCTATAATACAACGGAGATTATGAATTCAGCGATGAGGTGTTTCGACAATTTCACTAGATTTATTTTTAGCAGTTAGCCCGCTGGCAACCCTTCTTATTCTAGATTCCGAGAGCTTTTATATATGAATATATTTATTTATTTTTTATTTATTTATTTATATTTATTTATACATAAATCCACGGCGTGAGCCTTTTACATGTTAAAATATAAAACAAAAACAAACATAATTCTCATTTACAACACAGTTGGAACAGAACAACAACTGGCGAAGAAACAATACAATTGGAAATCAAACTATAACAATTATAAAATGAGTCAAAACAAAACAATTAGAAAAGTCAAAACATTGTGGTGAGAGTTTAAACGTCAACAAAGGTTTGGTAAATGTCAAGAACAATTATTTTGATACAGTAAGGAGATGTCAAGTAGATAGAAGAAAAAAAAAATATATATATGAATTGTAATAGATAATTAAAATGTCAAAAAAAATTAATAAATAATTCAGCAAGATGTCAGAAATTAAATAGGTATATATCAATTATATAATAAATTGTCACTAGTAGATGAAGGAACAATAATACAAATGCAAAAATTCAAATTAATAGCCAAACATACTTCGAAATGCCCATTGTTAATTTATACATTAAAACAATTTATAATGTCATGTTTATATTTAGGTAAACTGTCAGCAAAAATATCTGTATTATCTCCTACCAGGTTCCCTAATCTATGAATTCTAATATATTTATTTATTTAGTTGTATATAAATAAATAATCATACCTAGTGCTTATTTTTCATTATCTATCATTTTATTACCAATTTTCATAAATATTCGACATAAATAAACATGATTAACATAAATAAATAATAAATGCTATAAAATATTAGTTCAAACGTAAATAAAAGCAAAGATAATGTAAGACAATCGTTTCTATGGAAATAAAGCAGTGATAAAGTTGTCAATAGTAGTATTGCATATAGGTATATAACTTGGCAAAATATTTTTATATTGATTTTGCTTTTTGTTTCGATACCTGATTATCATCGTTTAAATATAATTGTAAAACCTTTTCCATGTATTCTTGTTAACTAAATAAAGAAGACAATACATTTTTGATACAACTTTATCTTAGGTGATAAAACACCGGGTTGAAAAGGAAGCAAACTTAAGATTAAAGTAGTTTAGGGTGAGCTTAACAAACCCCTGACAAAAGGAAGCCGATTAAATGAATAGCTATTCACCTTTAGGGTTGTAACATTTGTTAATATAATCGTGAAAAATTAAAAGTAAACTCAAAATACCTTCCGATCTTTGTCGTTATAAAAACACCTACATAATCTTCTGAATCCCAAACTTTTTAAAATGAGAACTTTATGTGACTAATAATATAAATAAAAAAAATTATCATCAAATATAAACTTCCTTTTTAAATCATAAATGAGCTTTAAGTAATGAAGTTGTAAGGTAACGTTGTATAAAAATTAGAAAATAAAATTATAAAATGTTAAAATTATAAATACATAAAACACATATGAATGTACTACCTATACTCTAAACTTTGGAAAAGGTAATTTTTCATTATAAATTGATTTTATAGGCTGCTGTACCTCTGGTGTGGACAAGATTTGCTAAGTGGAAAATTTCGGATAAGTATAAGTCCACAAACTTCTGCTCTATTTGGGTTCTCGATGGGTCTTTTTCAATGTATTATCATTATACAAGACAATAGTCCTAAACGGGAATTGAACCCTAGACCTTGTGACACAAAGTCAAAAACATTACCTCTGCACCATACCAGTAAAAGTAATTAAAAAAAATTATAATATTCTCACGTTGGTATATTGCGTATCAGGCAGATGGATGCATTCCTACTGAGTACACTTCATAAGAATGCATGCATTAGGATCTGCGTGAATGTTGGAGATGCAAAAGTATGTTTAAATACAGAAATAAATGGCACTCGGTCTATTTGCAAAGTAATTGGCGGGATGGGAATAATGGAAAAATTATGTTATTAATTATCTTATTGCCACCATTGAGGATAAACACGGAAGGTAATGCACTGTGTTAAGTTCTATTACTTACATTAATAAGAAAGATAGCGGGTTGTAACAAGTTTAAAAAGTGACAAGTATTATAAAATAACTAAATACCTTTGTTTTATCCATAGGCATACCTTCATATTACCAAGAATATAAATAAGATAAAAATTACAGCTTATATTTTTTTATAAGTTTACTTTTGATATGTTAAATTATAAAGATACAATGTACCTACATACATATTATATATAAATTTTACCTAAAACTTTTTCTTTTTTACTCTTAAGAATTTTACCTTTTCTATGGAAAATCTGACCATATCCTCTAGAGAAAAACCTAATGTATTTAATTCTGTATTCATAAGAATGGTTTCTTATATCAACGCAATATATCGCTTGACAGACCCTTGAATTTTTGGTATATTATTATCTTGCTCAAGGCAAGTATAACAGTAGCAAGTACATGTTATATAGACACGTATGCAAAAAGCTTTCAAAGTGGAACAAGCGATTATATGGAGATAATGTATGGAAATTCTTTGTTCTCTAACCCCTTTCGTTTAAAACTCTGTAGGATTTATCGTACCTTCGAAATAATAATGATTTTTTTCATACGGCTCCCTGTGTGCGTTATATGCCAATTTATTATTTTATAATAAAGAAGAAAAGAGTTAGGATATTATTAATCAGAACGGATTTAATATCCTAAATTTTCTACATACATATCAAACAATGGGTTAAAAAAGTTTCTACGCACATTTAGACAGAAAAATATTCTCATTTATACTTTTATCACCCGACAAATATATAGGTACCTTAATTAACGCGATGTAAATACCCGCTATTAAAAAAAATATTACTCTTTATTTAATTGTACGAACTATTATTTTACAAAGCAAATAGGTATAATCTTTATGAAGAGAAATAATACATTAATAATTCTAATGTAATATAATAAGTTCTGTGTATTTTTTTGTTAATCAGCACATACTAAGCCAAATCCTGTTGGATTAATAATATCTTATTTTAATAAATAATCGTTAAACAACGATGATAATGTTAATTTCTATCGCGTGTTTCGCTGAACAGTCGCATTGGCGCTTTTGTTGTTCAATAGTAGGATCATTCAAATAACGGAATCTTTTAAATCAACTTGAATATATCCGTTTCTAATCCTTTATGTACAATATAGGGACAATAAAAATGTCCAAAATAATTTTATGCTATCGTGGTACACCCCATACTATTACACATTATTATTGTGTTGATGATATCAGGAAACGAAGGGGAGCAGCGGGCAAACAGTTCACTGTTTAGGACATCAAAAGTTATATTCGAATGCGTGACTTTTGACACTTTGTGGTATTAACAAATATTCATATTTCTAAAGTCAGAAGGACAATTTGTCAAAGCAATGTGGAAAATAAATATAAATAAAAACTATATATTTTTATAGTTTTGATCTGAAAATTGAGCGGGATTATATATAATATTATGAAACTAGATAGATTCTAAGTGAGTTGCAGAAAATTGCATATTTGGGATAAGTTTGTCTCTGTATATTGATTATATTTAATGTTTATGGATTTTATACTAAAAGTGTTTGAATATTTCATTCATATTTGTTCTAAAAACGACGAATTTCCATCTCAATTAATTTGTAGGTATATTACCAAAATATTTTCTCCGATATGAAATATTTTTGATCTTAACTTCAAATTAAACCCGCTTCAATTTAAAATATTTGTTTTGTCTTCAATGTCTGTCAATCTAGAGGAGGCAGCTTCAAGAAAAAACGCACATCTCTGATATGGCTTTTCTGTGGTTTTCTCTCGATATCCAACAAAGTAGGTAAACGCTGGAGATGTTATGGTAAAAGACCATCCACAGCGAGACATCATATTTATGGTTGACCATCTCTGTTGACAGCTTATCTCTCACACAAAAGCTTACAATATGTTTGCTTTTCTATTTAGCATATCTCGCAAATGGGGGTAGCCATGGGCTATCTGCAAATAAAAAACATGCATGTTGTCCTCTTTCTGACAATAAAAAAATAAAAGTATATAATTGTAGATGTTAACTGCTTTAAACGTGAGATTTACAAACACCAGGTTTGCTTTTATATAACACTCGAAAACTTACAGAGAAGAGTAGAGATCTTTTATTTTCCGGGGATTCCATGGGGTAAAAAAGTTGATAAAATATAAACTACTATAAATATTTACTATAAGAACCATACTAGTGATGGAAAAAATACTGGTGATGGGAAATAATACTAGTGATGCACTTGTACCAAAATGCAATATGCTTTTTATAATAAGTGTGTATAAAACCGTTATTTTAATATATTGTATAAGCGTTATTTTCATGCTGTTACATTTTTCACGCCGTTGTTGCTGTAATGGAACTGGTAGTTGTTGTTTATCATCGCATTAAAATAACGATAAAAATTGCATCTCGCGGCGCATTTGATATTTATATATGCACATAAATAACGCTTATACTGTATCTGCGACTTTTTTCCGTTATTTTCGAGTGAACTAATGGTTATAGTATCCAGGAGCGAAACTGTATCATATATTATTACATACTGCAATTTTTATCTGATAAATAGGTACTAGTCATTTTTATACTACGTATCTCTTTCTATCTAACTATGTATATTATCTATACATTTCACATGAACCATTATATTTATATAAAGGACATTCACTTCATAGCAATACAAACCAAACATTACATTATAGAAATGGATAATAGACAAAGCTCGACCTTGTCCTAAACTAAGATACATATTTTTAATATTGGGTGCTAAGGTAATGATACTAATATTATGTACGACGCACCAAACATAATATTTGTATGTAACACCCAAACATGAATTTGCTACAGTTAGTTCTGAGGAACTGCCATTGGTAAAATTAAAGAAAACAGAGTCATTCTAGTATTTCGAATTTCCAAAACAAAATAATGATTTTTTAATATCAGAGAATAATATTAGCAATGACGATTATATTATTATGTTTCTCCAAAGAATATACGAAGACAGAACAAGTAAAACCAAAACTTCGCTTCGAAGGTATATAATATTCAAAATTTTACTATGAAGCACGCTGCATTCTGATTTCCGTTCCTGTTAAAATTCAAATAAAATGTTCTTTGTGTTTGGACACGTAAAACGTCAACAAACCAGATTTTATTAAGAGATGTAAAATATATGGTTTACTAGTTTTTCAACCCAAGAAAAGGGTGATATACAAATCTCTGCATTAATTTCAATGGCAATATGTACAATGTACATATATAAATAAAGAAATCTAGAAATATCAAAAATGATAATACAGAAAAATTGAAAAATTGATATCTCTCGATTAGAATTTTGTGACTGTCATCAGATCAAAATTAGTGTTTACACCTCTTCCGTTACATACATAAGGAATAGGAATTTGTATAGAGGGTAATTTTATTTCATAACATATTATTATCCTTATACACATTCAGAGAAAATTTAATCAAGCATATATAGGTACCTACTTACATACATCATTCTGTACTGAAATATTTTTGTGTGAGGATTTTTCACCGCAAGGGATCTTGTTACATATTGCTAGCTGGAAAAAATTGCTGAACAAAAATGTATTCATAGCATGCCATGAATAAGAAATGAGTTATCTGTGTACACACGTAATATATACATTGTGAAAAGTTATGAAAATCATGTTTATAGTGCAAAATATATATTATTTTTACTACCAAAACAATTCTTTGCTTGAAGAAAAATACATAATTGTGGTACGATCATATTCAAAATTCATAAAATAGCTCAAAATTTTAATAGATTTTTACAACTTCCTAAAGTGCCTTTATTATGTAAAAATATGATATTTTGAAATAAAAATTATGTACCTCTTGTATAATTCATTTAAACATATTATTATGCAAATCAAGAAGATAAATAGAGCCTTAAGATAAATTACATGGGCTGTATCACATTTTATACTAAAAATTTATATGATACTCGATATCGCGCTTACAGTGGTTTCGCTCCATTGCCAGTGTTTGTATTACCTCAGCCCATATTTATTTTTATTTAAACCACCAAGGCATATCTCAGAAGTTAGGTATCTAAAGTTAGGTAGCTAAAGTGAAGACGTGAAATGTATCTATTATTTATTCATGATACATTAATACCTGAATTTCAATACAGGACAAAACTAACAGAAAAGAGTGTAAATCACATTCTTTGTCGCGTGCTCCTCGGAGCAATTAAATCTAGGAATATATAAATGCATTTAGTCAGATAATTCGTCACGAAATCTCCATCGCTTTGCATGATAGATAATAAACAATATCTATTATAAATAAAGTAAATTTTAAGCAGATGATCCATTTGCACATAACATCAATAATAAGCCAAAAGAAATATTACATGTATTTGTGTTATTTTTTTCTTGCGGTAGTGATAATGCTTCCGGTGATTTTTCCCATTACTTCCTTCAAAGTTTTATATTATAATATTAAAATACGACTTCTGTTTTATTATTTTTTCTCTCATTTTCATTATTATTGTTTCTAATATTATTATAATTATGTTTATTATATTTACAAGATTTTGTTTATTTTATTTTATATGGTATACATATTTTTTTTCGGAAATATGAGAGATGCGTAAATATTTACAATACAAACATTCAGTACATACTCTTGATTACGGGTAAAGATATATTTCATTATGCGCAAAACAGTGTTTACAAATGAACATCAATGTATTCAAAAATATTTTGTAATTTAAATTGAGGAATAATTATCTATAGCAAATTTTTCGGTACCCATTTGAATCCATGGAGATTTTTAGCACAAATATCTCTGGATAAAACATTATATTTGTAACATGCATCTAGTCTACTGGCTATCTCACTGGATAAACGAATAAAGTACCTATCCAAAATAAGTTTTTTTATCCCGATAAAAATATATATCTGGGGCTTTGTTATGCCTAACCAGCCCAAATACAATAATTATTTTTACATCTTTCTCAGTAAACTTAAAGCTTGTCTCTTAAAAGGGGAATTTGCTGACACCTAGAATCGAACCATGTAACTCTTGAACATGAACCGAGACTCTATCTCGAGCCTTCCAACGAACTAGGTGTATACAATATAATCCTTTACCAAGAAACTAAATTTGAATTAATAATAATAAAAACCCTACGTTTAATATTGCATGAAATTGCCAATTTAACGAGATATTTATCGTTGCTTTTGATGCATTTTTTATGATAATGATAAATTTTATTTTTATGATAAATCCTGGCGGTCAAGGACCATTTTATCACACAAAATATGGCTTCTGTATCCTAGTCCCTTTTCCTACATATTCTTCTCCTTTTTACCTCCTCTTTCCTTTCTTTAAGATTTTTTTATGTGAAAGTTTTATGAAATTGGGTTAGTTGGAAGAAATCGCGCCTCTGCGATAAACTCGCCCTCTGTATATTGATTGTATGATTGTCTTTGTTTGAAATGTATTTTTGTGTGAATTTGCTTGTTATCAATGTACAGTAAAGAATAAATAAATAAATAAAAATAATATTTGGGTAGGTATCTACTAAACAATGCTTAGTTTTTTTACTATAATATACTAATTCTAATAAAATGTTCTCTCACATGCATAAATATCTAATAAAAAAGAACAGTCTGTATACAACCCGAGTTCAATTCTTCATCTGAGACAAAAAAAAAGTTTCTGGGCGTTTGGTGTATAGCTACAATAATTATTATGTGTGTTTGTGCAATATATTATCTATATATGGGCGCCTTACAATCCATGCTTCAAGAATCATAATATCTAACTTTGTGACTACCTCGATCTACGTGAATTGTCTTTTTTGTATAATATGTCATATTTTTAATGTATATAATACAGATTTTTGAGATAACGTTAAATGTCCATTTTAACAACACTCAAAACATTTATTCAAATTCCTGAAAGAACAGATTTTCAGAATATTTACAGGACCTAAGCTGGTTCATTTCTATATTATTATTATTTCAATTATTTTAATGTAGATAGATATTATTATTATTGTTATAAACCCTTCCACTAATCCGTATTTAAGTACTTACCCAAATTATACATTAAATGGTGACACTCCAGCTCATTCTCTCTCAATTATGTAATGGAAAGGAGTTCTATTACAAACAAGTTAGGCTATATTTATGTTTAAATTATAAGTACAAGAAATGAAGAAAATTAAAACAATGCTTAAAAAATATTATTCTGATGACCTTTGTTGATTGCTTCTTGTTAATAATTTAAACAAACCTGTTTTAAATTCTGTATTATTCTTCAAAATAATTCCTTGAAATTTTTATTTCTTTTTATTTTCTGTACACCCTAAAATAAAATATAATCTTAAAAAAAACAAAATGATTGTGTGTATATATTTTGGTTTTTTTTTGGTTTATAAAATTTGAATATCACTTGGAATAATATTTACTCTAGGCTTTAAGTCTCTGTGTTACCCAGTAGAGGGATAAAGAGAAAAATATTGTAAGTATTATCTCTCCCAAGTATCCTCAAGGATTTTTTTCTCCCTTCATTTTAACTGTGAAGGAATATAAGTAACAGATTACATTGCTTGTGGCTTAGTATAAAAGTAGCATTATTATTAATAATACTAGTGGAATCAACCAATGGTTTGCATCACAAATTTAAGCCATCAAAAATGACAATTCATGCTTCAAGTTTTTGTGAATTTGAGATAAGATTTACTTCAAAATTAATCATGCCCTTTTTATTCGGGTTTTCTAATACGATTTGCAAAAATCATTGTTTAGTCCCTTTTTTATTAATACCTTATAAAATATGCAAAGATAGATTGCTCTTGTTCAAATCTAAAATAGAAACAATTTTTCTTCGTATCCCATAATCTAATCTTCTAAGAAGTTAATGTAAATATACCTATTTAAGTCAATTCACCTTTTTTTTTTCGTACACCAATACATAGTTTATTAATAATAGTTGTATTCTATCTAAATAGTTCCTGTTAAAATAATTAATAAAGGATATTTTTTTTTCAATGACTTTCACCAAGATGGTATTCTAGGTCAGTCTCAAATTTTCAATTTCAAATTTCTTTATTCATAAAATATTTACATCACATTTATATCAATAATACTATATTATTTATGTAACAATTAACAGTGCGTTGGTGTTGCTGCCCCACTAGGTACAATGCACCTGTATTGGGGCTAACAACAAACAACATAATCATTACAATAGTACAAAAAGATGATAGAAACAAAAATTAATAACATAAGACAGAAACATAAAAGACAAGAACACTCACAATTCTAAACCAACAAAGAAAACATCTCCCTCTATCTATCTCTACCTCATCAATCAAAAAATCGGAGACCAAACTTTTAAACTTTTTTACTGAACTAGTGTCCTTAATTTTTCTAGGCAAGAGGTTATACAATCTGGGTCCCCAGAACATAGTGCTCCTCTGCCCAAGAGCAGTTTTTGCTCCAGAAACCGTCCTCACACTTGTCAAAAACCCTCTTGTATGATAGACTAAATCCTCTCTAAGAGGATGCGTAATATTTGCCCTAACTCTATATCCTATAAGTACATATAATATAAACAGTTGTCGGACCACAAGAATTCTCAATTTCTTAAACAACGGTTCTGTCGGACACAGAAAAGGAGCATCCTGAATTATTCTAACAACCGCCTTCTGAGCAACAAAAATATGGTTTAAGTGGACCTC
Organism: Athripsodes cinereus; assembly: GCA_947579605.1. NCBI lineage: Eukaryota > Metazoa > Arthropoda > Insecta > Trichoptera > Leptoceridae > Athripsodes > Athripsodes cinereus. Next base: position 22,820,262 of record OX388329.1, read on the forward strand.
GGATGCTGTACCCCAACATTCAATTCCATAAAGCAGTAAGGAAGGAATGTTACTTCTATACGTTATTCATTGTCATTTCATTACTCGCTTAGGTGTTCAATAATTTACAAATAGCTATGTAGGTATTAAGGTGGTGGAATCTCCAGTAAGATGGGTTGTTCAAATGTTTAACAATTTAGCTAAAGATATTGATATCTCTCACGTGACATATGCCGAATACTAAACATAATGTTAACCATCTGGTTGAATTCGTCGTTGTAATATTATCTTTTGGGACCACGTTGGTATTTAGCTGTAATAATCCTAGCAAAAATCATCTATAATAATAAAAATTATAAAATAAAAATTTAATACTCGGATGTACAAACATTAAAAAACATTCTTTATACAACAATAGGTATACTGAGTCATTTCAAACATTGTTATCAGGTTATTATTTTATATTATTTTTTTAAGATGTGAAACTTTATACTTCTAATGATATGTCTTAATTCATTTCTCATTGTATAAATTGTTTTGTCTCATTTGAATCAAAGAACTTAGGTACAGAAATATAATCAGCATATTACACATTATTTTGATATGATACATTTGTCTTTTTTTCTTTGTTATAATTTCTTTTATGAGTGAATCATTTAACTCAGAAGCCGTAACTTTTTTGTATTTCATTCTGAAAAAAACATTATATATAATATTATATATATAGCTTTACGAAAAACCATGTAGTCATGTCAAAGCTTCAACGAAAACTTCGCCTCGTTATTTAACTCTAAACTGGTATTATATTTATTTGTAAGATTTTTTTATACTTTGTCCAGTATTGGACAAAAATCTCTCCCTTGGATAACAAAAGCTCTCAATCAATCACTATCCTTGTCCAATAACTTTAGAAGAAAGATTACAGAAACAACTTATATTAAGTATGTTTATTTGGAATATGTTTTTTTCAATTGAATTTTATAAAATCAAGTCTATCATGCTATTTGCTGAAATCAAATACCATTTTTTTAATTCGTATTGACACAAATGAAATAAGAGTTGTTAGTCGCCGTAAAGGCGTGCCAAAAAAGAACGCATTTGGTTCAAAATTATTTAGCATATAATAATTAGGCAAGAAGTAATGTTAAAAAACATCCGTTGAAATAAAATAATATAAAGTATATATACTTCGAGATAAAGATCTGTAATAAAAAAGAAAAGGGAAAGGACTTTGATATATTTTATTGTGCATTCTAATGTTCCGAATTTTGCAAGGGAATTATGTGAAAAAAATTAACGGAAGCGGAAACAGTACAATAGAGAATGTCTTCATTTATATTATTTTACAACCAACAAACGTTCAACTCTTTAACGTATTTTTCTTTTAAAGTACGAGTTTAGTGAAAAAGTTTTGTCTTTTCCGTAGTAAGAAACATGCTAATTCACATTATTAGTACTGCGGTACTTCGCTTCACAACTTAATTCCGCCTCGGAGATTTTTTCGGCTTCAAGCAATTAATGCATCCTTATAAAGAATATACATATAAGAACTGAAAATATATTATTAAGTTCTCTGTTTCATAAACAAAAAAACTTTTAAAATTACGAAAAAAATAGGTTGTTTTATTTTTGGCAAATATGGAACCGAAATTGTGTACTTGTGGAAGAAATTTTTCCTGTCGTGAAGGAAATTATTGTACTTATACAAACTTTACTAGTTTGCAAGATTCTCATGAAATAAAACTTCAATACAAATAAATGGTTTCATGGATAAAAAGAAAAATAATTCAAATAAACATAAACAACTTTATATCAAGGTTAAAGTTTCCAGTAAAAATAATATATTATACGTGATGTACTTATGATATGATTTTTTTGTAAGTATAATTATTTTATAAGGTATTTTCTAACCAATTATGAAACAAAACGATAATATAAACAATGATCTGAATGTCTAAAATGCGTTTAAATCTTTATTCAGCTAGATCAAGTACTTTTTGTTTTTATTACACTCATGCTATTCACATTAAATTATGACACGTCTCACTTTTAAGTCATTTTCTCTCGTATTGTTTTAGAACATCACTACGATCTCTCTGTCAAGATTTAATTCTCAGAGTCGTTTATAACTAATTAAATGTTAATTTCTTTCATTTGTACCTAATTAGCAGATTCCTAAGTGAAGCACTAATGTATACCATTAATAATATTTATACACCTCCTTATGAAGGCAGCCTTCGAAACTTACAAAGGGGAATGATTTCTGTAATATAGAACAAACGTATTCATTTCAAAATGTGAATTATTAAAGAAGCTAAATGGTCATCATTTAGTCGATCTAATTTTAAAGAAAAATTCCCTTTTAGATAAGCTGTCGCATTTTAAATCTTGTCAGAAAATTCTGTTTCATTTTAAATTATTACTCATCATGAAGCAGCAGAGGGTAGATACATACTTACAAGTGCTCAGATACTGAGACACTCCAGTCTTCTGCATTTAAGTGTATACATACATATGTACAGTGACACTTACTTAGTGAGATGTTGTATGTATATAGTGATTTTCCGCAATTCCGCCGACGACGATGAGAGAGAGAACGTTAGAACAAAAGCGCTAGGCGATATATCAAGATCCTTTAAGTCAGCATTTCTGGAACAGGAAAATTGTTAGGGGTACGACAAAGTAGTATTTTTAATCAAACGGCCCCTAGAATTTTATCCTTCTTTTTTATATTTATTTTAGGAGGCTCGTGAGAAGCCAATTTTCTCAGAATGTAACGATGATTTTATAGAATTCTGTATAAACTGCGTGAATAACAATACACGGTTTGTTAAGACATGTGCCTTACTCGCAACTCAATTCAATTTTTGTATACGAGTACTTATCTAATAAAAAAATCACTTCTTAAAATAATATATAAGCTTATTACAAGCTTACAAAAGTATATAAGCTCTCACTTGTTTTAAATTATTGATAAATTATTGTCTATTATAATTAGATTTTTTTTATATATGTATATTAAGCATTGAGGAAGATGGGAGATTATTTTTTTGATATTTAATATGTGTATACGAACATGAATTTAGAAGTAAAGTAAAAACTTTGTATAGAAATGAAGATGAATAAATCAATTTATTAAATAAAAAATATTATACAAATTAAAGTAAAATGAAAATATAAAAAAAATATTTACTTTCATTATGAAAAGTAAAATATTGAATTGGAGGCTTGTAGTATAAACTCTCATCGCAAGTGAGTTTCAATTGGAAACTTATATTGAATTAATTAGGTATCTTTTTATTTTTTATCGTCATCACTAAAGAAAATATATTGAATTCAATATTTTATGAAAAAAAATCAGAAATAAAACTAAACTTCAATATTTGTCTTTAGTGTAGATAAAAGAAGATTTATATGATAAAATAAATATTATTATTAACAGATTTTTTAAAAAAAAAAGAAGTTTTTGATGAAAATTCATCGATTATGAATGTTCACCTGAAAAGCTTCTATTTCTTGTGTGTTTTATTATGAAAGTAGACATTTTTTAATGTATTTTATTTAAACTGTTTGAAGTTTCCATAAAATGTTCAAAATAGAACATAAACAATTATTATAAAACCTATGTATTAACACAAGAAACACATATTCAATAACAAGAATAAAACTTCAGGAACATGAACAAAAAACATTTTGAAATTTTATATCGGAGTAAGCTAGTTACATGATGTAATAAATCACCAAATATATCTTTTTTTTTATTGAGTTACTCGTTTTTCAGAAACACCTGATACCAACGTATTTTTTTATGTGAAATGATGGTGATCAAAATTAAACGAATTCAGGAGATGAAATCTGACGCTATAAACACCAAACAATACTCAATAAGTACATCAGTACACCGAAGATGTTTATTTTTAGAGTACATTTTTTGTCAATAAATAAAAAAAAGATAAAAAAATATAGGATGCATATATACCGGTTATTATCAGGGGAAGGATTTTCCCATGCTGTGATAATCTTATTAGTAGTCATCTCAAACCCTTTTTGTTCAGATACTTTAAATGTTTAGTGGACCAAATTTTGTTAATAAAATCTCTCAAGAACAGTTACTAAAAATTACAAAACTGTTATGAATGTCCTAAGATATTATTTAAGAAAGTTTTTCTCGTGTTTATCGCATGCAGCTGGTCTTCTGACCAATCCAATTGTGGAAAATGTGGTGATGGTGTAGTTTATTTATCACAAGGTTTAAAAGAAATGAAATTCCCTCTTATTTGTATTTAAATAAATCTGGAATAAAAACAACGTTATGGAAACAGATAACCAAAAAAATGCCTTTAAAATTTGAAGTATGGATGAAATTGTATTAGGGGCTGTGATGATTTTGAAAAATATTTTTGTGATTTAAGTTTCACAGCAAACTACAAATATTAAATACCATAAACTTTTTTTCTGATATTGCTTTTGAAAAGTTAAAGCAATCAAGTAAAAAGTTGAAAGAGGAAAGCCGTCAGAAAATAACAAAGACTTAAGTAATTGCATAGTTTAATTTGACTCGATTAAGAATAAAGAATTGTTCCGACTGCTTCTCTGACAGAGAAAACGTTAAAGTATTTCTTTCTGTACTCTTCGCAAATTTAATCAATTATAGTCGTTTAAACCTGACGGGTCTTTTGGTTAATATCACTAAGAAGAAAATCAAATTCTCTCGTCGGATGCTATCGTAAATCTCATGGTTCTAAAACACTTGAAACTTATGTATTGTAAAATCTGATATACATCGGAATGGAAATATTTTGTTGTCTTATTATTTGTGAAATACTGAAAAACTATGCATATATCATATTTAAAAAAAATCAGTAATGCAAAGTTTGCGACTGGCGCGCGATAGGGAAGCTATAGGAAAATCTAATACACTACATTGAGAAGAAAAAGAACAAAAAATATTGTAAACTTTTTGATAATAACGTCTAAGAGCTACGAACACCATAATTTTTATGTTCTATTTTTAGTTCAAATGTTCATCTGCAAAAATAGTTTAAGAAATAAATATAATCAACACTGAGGCTACTTCAGACACGATCCGAACCTCGCATCTCACAGATATGTATTTTGTACTCGTGGTTAATGGCTGCAAACTCATGAACACTGGGAAAAAATATGTCATAAATACCGCAAAAATGTGAAAATATATTTGACAAAATAAGTATTAAGTAATATGCTGTGATGCTACAAAATTCAAACATTTAACATCCTATGCTACTGTCAGTTATATTGTCAATTATCTGATTATACCGCAGACTTTTTCAACAATGCTCATTTGACATTATTTCCAAATTACATTTAAATAAATTATTGAGGTGTGTTGTTAACAAGCCTGTGACGAAATAACCGCATTCTATATTATTGAGATTGTTTATAAAAAAATGACAGTTATTTCTGAAATAAGAAGGGTTCATTTTTTAGGTTAAGTCTGTATTACTCTAAATTTAAATAATGCTTGTTCACCTAAACGGGAAATATTAAAGATTTAAATACGTACATTTATACTACATCCGAATGGGCTTTTTCATACGACCGAAGTTTTTATCCGCCTTTGCTAAGGAATAAACATCAAATTGATAAACAAGCACTTGTATATAGCATAAGTACTTTCCTAAGAAATGGAGAAAATTCGAGTAAATTGTTTTGAAATTGGCAACACTGTGATCCAAATATTACTTTATAGGGGATATTCCATCATACATGGTATTCACAATTTATTAAAATTCCATACACATCTGATAATACTCATAATATCTCTGTCAACGAAAAAGATATTTTAAATGTTTAAACCTAAAGTCTGCCCATAGGATGAGACCTCGTATGGAGTGTATTATTTTTACTTTGTTTTTATTGATGATAGAATCTTTTCTGGACATAGACATACTTTTATGTTATAAAACATTCTAAATCTGTATTATTCAATTATATTTTATTAAGTTTTTTTAATTATGTAATTCAATGAGAGGAGTCTAACAATAAAAAACTTACACGAAATATTATTGCCTTCGTGACTGCAATCCGCTGAACACTCACATTGTGTTTTGGTAAACTAGATATGCCTACTAAGGGTCGGTTCAGGACCATTAAGTTTATGACGAGAGTGAGAAAGACACGTACAAACCATTGCGAATGTAAAAAATAATAATATTTTTATTAAAATAATAAATTAAATAAAAAAATCACAATGCGTACACGTTATGAACACGAGCGCATTTAGAGAAAATTCAAAGATGGGCTTATCGCAGATGCAATTTCTTCCAGTAAATCCAATAATACTATCTCTCTCTGGTTTCAATCCTGGGATTGGTTTGCAGCAAATATCTCTTTAATTCTTCTCCTCCACTCCTCCCTGTCTTGTGCGGTTCTTTTAAATTCTGCATATGATGAGCAGCGCATGTCCACCAACAGGTCCTCCAGGTACTCTCGGCGTGGGCGTCCCCTAGAGTTTGTCCCCTCGGTCATACCCTCCATTACGGCATGCAAGAGGCCTTCTTGTCGTATTACATGGCCGATCCACCTTGCACGCCTTTCTGACAAGATCTTGAGCAGGTGCCTTCCTCCTTCGATTCTTTGAAGGACTTCTTCGTTTGTGATGTGGTCTCTCCAGGAAATTCCTAATAGTCTTCTATAGGTCCACATCTCAAACGCCTCTAGTCTTCGTTTATCTCTTTCAGATAGGCACCATGTCTCGCAACCGTACATCAGGATACTCCATACTAGTGATGTAACGAATATTCGCATTCGCATTCGCATTCGCGAATATTCGCATATTTCAAAGTATTCGCATTCGCATTCGCATTCGCAAAAAAATATGCGAATGTTTTGCGAATATTATTTTAGTAATAAAGTATCTGGTCTGTTCCGTGTTGGCCACATTTGTTGTATTGTTTCCTGTGTTCGTTTGCTTGATGATGTTATTATTATTAGGAGAAATATGCATTTGTGGAGATTTAATTTATATGTTTGTTTTAAGTATTACAACTGCTATGAGTATAGGGCCCTACAATAATTTTATATTCTATTTAAGGAATATTTATATCATACTACAAGGTGAACCACACTAAAGTATTCTCTCAGAATTTTCGGGGCTTGAAGACTAAGATCGAGGAGTTTAGAGCAAACTTATTTGCAAATAGTTATGATATAATTGTTCTGACGGAAGCTTGGCTAAATTGTGGCATATTTGACAGCGAACTTTTTCAAAACGAATATACAGTTTACCGCAAGGATAGGGATTTCATGTTGAGTGGTAAAAGGGATGGAGTCTTAATTGCTGTGGATCGGACACTAGGATATTCATCCACTCTTGTTTGGGATGATACTGGTGAAAGTTTTTTTTACCAGTATTCGTTTTTCATCGGTAACGCATGAAAAAATGCTCACCGCTACTGGGTGTAGTATATGTATATACCGCCTTCCACATCCTTAGATACTTAAAACATCTTTTTTTTAAAGTATATCTGAACGTTTAATCAGCTATTACGGCAAAACGGATATTTGTCTTATTGGAGATTCCAATATCCCAACAATCCAATGGAAAAAAGACCCCAATGTTGATTCAATCTTTGTTCCGTATTCTTATTCGTGTCCTGTTGCGCAGTATTTGATAGAATCTATATCTTTTCTCAATATGTTTCAGTCTAACGGAGTTTATAACAGCAATCAAGTTATCTTGGATTTAGTTCTTTCAACTATTCCGTGTTCTGTTACCAGATGTGACTCTCCACTGGTTGGTAAGGATTCACACTATCCTTCACTGTTGATAGATTATGAGTTTGAAATTGCTGAGGATTTGTCTCAAAATATGATCCAGAAATTAATATACTTTAAGTCAAACTTTTCGGAAATAAATTTTGAACTACAAAGTGTTGATTGGGTCAGTGTTTTGGGAAACGGACCGGTGAATAAGATGATTGAATCTTTTTATGGTTATGTTTTGCCAATAATTGAGAAGCATACACCTACATATGAAGAGGGTGTCACCTAATAATTTTCCCAAATGGTTCTCTAATAGAATTCTGTTATTGTTTAAGAGAAGTCTAAGGCTTGGCGTAAGTTGAAGATGAACCGTAATGATTCTGACTACAATTTATTTTTTCAACTAAGAGTTCAGTTGAAGTTGTCGCAGAATCACGATTATAGGTCTTTTATTAATAACACTGAGAAGTCACTTAAGGGCAATGTCAAGTCTTTCTTTTCATTCGTGAATTCCCTTAAAGAATCTAGAGGCTATCCAAGGGTAATGGGTGACGGTGACCAGACTTCGAGCGATCCAGAGGGGATTGCAAACTTGTTTTCGACGTTTTTTGGTTCTGTATTTTCACTGAATAATTTGCATGATTCTAATACTAAAGAATTGGAAAATATTTTAACTAACTCATGTTTATCCATGGCTAATATCTTGAAATCTGATATTCATAAACGTTTATTAGGTATAGATGAGACAAAAGGAGTTGGCCCTGATGGTCTAGCACCAATATATTAAAGAGATGTGTAAGTCATTTAACCAAACCATTGTATCTGACATTTATTAGAACACCTTGCTGCAGGAGGCAATCTAGACTATGGGACATGGAAAACCCTAAATCGACTGAGATCTGGTGTAGGAAACTGCCGCGACAATAGAGAATGATTGGGCTTCCTACAGGACGAATCCGGAGCGTGTGACTGTGGTGCAGCACAGACTATGCCACACTTGTTGGAGTGTCCATTGTGCCCTGTCACTTGCACTATGGAGGATATTTTTGACGCATCTCCACCTGCTGCGCGTTTTGCGCAGTACTGGAAATCAGTTTGATGGGTTTTTTCTCTGGGTTTCGACACGATAAATAAATTAGGAGTTTACAAGAAGGATGTTTTCCATGCAAATGGAAGATGGCTAGTATTATTCCTTTGCATAAATCTGGCAGCAAATCGGACGTTCGTAACTACAGACCAATTTTAATTCTATCACATATTTCAAAAATATTTGAGGGTATGGTTCGTGAAAAAATTACTTTTTTCCTGAAGCCGTATCTTCTTGTAGAGCAACATGGATTCATGAGTGGAAGATCGACAGTAACAAATCTGATTTTTTTTCTCAGCTATGGACAATCGTATACAGTTGGATGCCATTTATATCGGCTTTCAAAAGGCATTTGATAAAGTAGAACATCGACTTTTTTCAACTAAGGTGGATTGACTCATATATTTCTGATAGATTGATGACAGTTAAACTTAACGGTTACTCATCTGGCAGTTTCAGTGTTACATCTGGTGTCCCTCAGGGGTCTTCTTTGGGTCCTTTACTTTTCACGATATTCATAAACAACATAAAAAAGTGCTTTGACCACTCAGAGCTTCTATTATTTGCGGACGATTTAAAATATACTGTCAAATTCAATTATTGTTTGACTATGAAATGCTTAACGAGGACTTGGAAAGACTACACGAGTACTGTAAAAGAAATAACTTGCACTTGAATCTGGAGAAGTGTAATCTGATCTCTCGAAAAATAGAAACAAAATTCGATAAATTTACAATATCCATAATCATGATTTAAAAGAAGTAAATAAGATTAGAGATTTAGGTGTGGTGTTTGACTCTGAGCTTCACTTTGATGATCACGTGAACAAAATTATCGAAGAGAGCAATAAAATACTGGGATTTATTCTGAGATCTACAAAGTCATTCAGGTTATATGAATCGTATTTGTACTTGTACTTATCGTTGTTTCGCTCCAAGCTGGAGGACTGTTCCTCTGTATGGAATCCACATTTTAAAAAATATGTCGATCAAGTTGAGAGAACTCAGTCTAAATTCATTCGTTTGGTTAGGAAGAGATTGCATTATCCTGTATTCATTAAAGATTTGCCTAAATTGGAATTGTGAAGAGTTTTGCTGGATGCATGCAACCTGAGAAAAATATGCTTGTCCGAATACGAAGTGCCTAATATTTTAGATAGGATTAACTTTAGAATGCTTCCTTTAACAAGATCTTGTTTTCCGTTCTACATTAAAAAAAACAAAAACGATTGCAGACTCAAGAAACCCTGTTTATAGAATTTTAAAGTGCCAATTACGTCAGGTTTGTGAGAAAGGAGAGTTGAGGGTAGAATAAGATGAAATAAATATAAAAAAAATGTATATGTTTGATAAAATGTGAAGTGTTTGGGATAGTATTAATTTTTAGACTGTTTTTTAAATTTTTAAATTTTTGATTTTTCTTTTTTAAGAGTTTTTTTGTATTGTTATTGCATACATTAGTGAAGTGTGAATGTGTTTGTGCGAATGAATGTATTAGGTATGTGTGCGAAATCGGGTGAGCAGCGATTTGTAATAGGAATGGGTGATTGGATGTATTGTGAATTAATACCTATATTATGTGTAAGATTTTCTATAATTGTTTTGTGTGTTATTGCTGAAGTATGCACTGTTTCGATGTAAGACTATTGGAATGTTTTTGTCGCTTACATGTTTATATTTATATGTCTTTCATCTGTTGTGTACCATGTAAATGAAGAAACAAATCAGTAATTCGGTGAAAGTACCGGATACTTACCCGGTACATTGTGGAAAAAGGTACTGCAAGAAAATATTCTTTAAGAAAACCGAGGAGTTTTGGAATATTTCAAATTCCTATACCATTTTCAAGTCAATATTCGCATTCGCATTCGCATTCGCGAATGTCGGCATGAAATATTCGCATTCGCATTCGCATTCGCGAATATCCAAAATCAGACATTCGTTACATCACTACTCCATACATAGGTCTTGATGAGGAGTATTCTCAGTCTCAGGTCTATATTGTTTGATTCTATTATTTTCGACTTTTTATTAAATGCAAGTCTAGCCTGATGTATACGGCTGTCGACCTCACTCTTAGACCGACCGTCCCATGTTATTTTGCTCCCGAGGTATACAAACTCCTTGGTGTTCTTTAGTGGTATTCCCGACATCACTACTCTCATCTGTTGTTGCGTTCGGCCTACAGTAAGCAACTTTGTTTTATCTTTATTTATCTTCATACTGTAGTTATTTTGAAGAATGTTTTCCATAGTTGTTAAGGCCTCTTGCAGTTCTTCTTCACTTTCAGCAATCATAGCAATATCGTCAGCAAACCTTACCATATCCACCTTTTGCCCGTGCAACTTTACACCCTCTCTGTGACTCATTCTCTCTCTCAAGTCGTCAATCGCACTCTGTATATAGGCGTTAAAAAGAACAGGTGACAGAGAGCATCCCTGTCTTACCCCTTGTCTTATATTAGCTTCCTTTATGTCATGGTTGCATCTGATCAAAGCGGCCTCATTCTTGTATAGCGCCTGGATTATACGTCTATCTCTGTATTTGATGTCAATTCTCTTCAGAATCTCGAAGAGTCTTGTCCATTCTACTTTGTCAAAAGCTTTCTCCAGGTCTATGAATGCGATGTATGTGTTCTGGTTTCTCTTTATTCTATTTTCTAGTAGTATTCTTAAAGACAATATCGCTTCTCTGGTTCCTACGCCTCTTCTGAAGCCATACTGGTCTCTGGAAAGGATGTTCTCTACTTTTGGTTCGATTCTCTTCAGAATAATATTGGTCAATATTTTTGAGGCATGGGATATTAGGCTAAGAGTCCTATGTTGCTCACATTTTGTCGTACCTGCCCTCTTTGGTAATGTGATAATTAGGCATTTCTCGAAATCCTCTGGTATCTTTCCGGTCTTATATATTGTCTGTATCATTTTAAACAGGGCATCTGTGGTTCCTTTTCCCGCTGCCTTAATTAGTTCGGCTGGGATGTCATCGATTCCGGGTGCTTTACCGTTTTTGAGGTTTTTCAGTGCGAGGTCAAACTCTTCTCTAATGATCGGATCTCCCAGATCATCCTCGTCCACCTCATTTTCTCTCTCTATCAATGTTTCACTGTCCACATTTCCCTTGCCATTGTAGAGCATTTCGAGATATCTTTTCCATCTCTCTCCTATTTGGTCATCTTCGAATAGTATTTTGCCGTCTTCTCCTTCTATTGCATTGCCCTTTCCAATTTTCATCCCAAAGAAGTCCTTCACCGCAGCGTGAGCTCTTTCTACATTTCCTCTCTTGAGGTCGACATTTATCTCATCGCATTTATTCCGATAGTATGTTTCTTTTGCTATCCTTGACTCTCTGTTTATTTTATTTCTTAGCACTTTGTATTTCTCTTGTGATTCAGCTATTTTATTATTTTTGAGCTCTCTTCTCTCCTTTATCATAATGAGAATTTCATCGGTTATCCATTCCTTCCTTGCTTTGGGTCTTTCCTTGCCTATAGTTTCCTCTGCCGTAGTTTTTATCTTCGTCTTTATCTCTTCCCAGATCGTATTCACGTTCTCCTCTTCCATTGGGTAGCACTCTTGTGTCTTTTCCCTAAAACTTTCACTGACCTCTTTTGTCTTTAATGCTTTTGTATCCCATTTGAAATAATTTCTCTTTTTTATTTTTTTTAGTTTTAAAAGACTTTTGGCCATTACCATATTATGGTCACTGTCTATATCTGGACCGGAATAACTTCTGCAGTCCTTTATTTGGTTTTTAAATCTTTGTCTAACCATTATATAGTCTATTTGTAGTCTTTGTCGGTCTCCAGGGGATTTCCAGGTGTATCGCTGTCTTGGGTGGTGTTGAAAACAAGTGTTTGCTATTACTAATTTGTGTTTTTCCCAGAATTCAGTTAATCTGTTTCCTCTGTCATTTCTTGTACCTAGCCCAAAGGGCCCTACGCAAGTTCCATCACGTCCCTCTCCTACAACAGCATTCCAATCTCCCAGGAGAATCAGATTTTCACCTGCTTTTATCTCTAATATCAGTTTATCTAGTGCATTGTATATATCCTCTACCTCTTCGTCACTATGACTTGATGTTGGCATATATACTTGGATAATTACAGTGTCAACTGGCTTAGTTTCTATTTTGACTAGAATAATTCTTCCACTATATTGCACGTATCCCTTAACCCGTCTTCCCCACTCCTTGCACAGCACAACGCCTACTCCTCCTTGACCAGGTTTATCCTTTATGCATCCTGTGTGGATGATTCTGTAGTCTCCACTCCAGAAATCTCCACAATTGGGCCATCTCATCTCTGCTATACTCAGAGCATTTAAATTAACGTTTTGCATTTCGACTTTCAAATTATCCAGTTTGCTGTTTTGCAGTAATGTGCGAACATTCCACGTTGCCCATCTCGCTATTTGGTTCTTTGTATTTTCACTATTTGGCTTTGGTTTCACTATTGATTTTGTGCATCTAGCATCTCGAGCAGTCCCCACCCGGAGATCCGAACGAGGGACTATTTTACCTCCGGAGAATTTTACTTGAGATTGAATCATTTGTTTTGCTGGTTCTTGGGATGCCACTTGGGCCTTTAATGTGGTAGTTTCCCGTTTCTTTCCACATCCTATGCCGTTGACCACGAAGGTTCTTCCGCCTTTGGAGATTATTTACTTCTCCAGGACAAGAGGGTGCCCTAGACAACAGACGCCTGGTAAGGCGAAAGTTGGTGGTCAGCTTATTCCGGCCGACGCTCGGTCCCTGTCTATATTTGCCGACACGAGGTCGTTGCTCACTCCCCACCACGAGAAGGAAATAGATCAGGATTTTCCTTTCCTCAAACTTGAGACCAGAAGGCATTTCTCAGAGTTCTCCAGTACTTTTAGGGATAAATGTGATCTATTCAGCATTATTTTTACTACATGTTTGGTAATAGTTTAGTGTTATGTGGGGTACTGAGAAGTTTTTGTATTCCGAAAAAAATATGAAATCAACGAAAATCGATATATTTTTAGAAGAGCGAAAAATTCAATGAAAAATAAATATATTCCGAGTGCTCAGAATGTCTATCACGAGTTTTATTCCTATCGAAAATGTGACAACTTCAAATAAACCAATATTCATATAACAAAATGAGCAAGCACTCACGGTAACGTGTAATAATCGCTGGAATAATTATTCGATATGTGGTGATGTTATGTACATTTCTCTTCGAACGAACTAACATAAACTCGTGATTGGGCTCACATTATAGACTCCACTGATACCTTAACACAAAATACTATACTACCCTCACGCCGTATCCCAAGTGGGGTAGGCAGAGAGAACGGAACGAAACAAAATAACATTTACATAATAAATATACTACAGTCACCATTTATAATCAACAATACATAACTTGTTCGTTAAATAATTATGATATTTAATTTATTTATTTATTTAAGCACATTCACGTCTTTCGCCTTTTACATGTTTACATCACAAAATAAATATAACAACAACAAGCAAATTCAAAGTAGTAAAAACTTATAATCAAAATAATAAGTAAAAATAATAATAATTAAATCAACAAAAATATCCCGTGGAGAACCCGGTAAAGAATTGGTCTCCCACTCTTCTCCATAAGTTTTCGAGTGTCCTGTAAAAGGCAGGTGTTCGAAAAAATAAGACATTTTACATCTTAAATTCAGCGATGAGGTTTGCCACCCATCCTGAATGTCTTGATTTTATATTGGCACGGAGAAGACGGCTTGCATATTTTATATGCAGCTGGTTTGCTGGCTACCCCACTTGTGGGATATGCCGTGATGGTATAGATAGATAGAGAGATAGAACAAAAATATTAAGATGTCAGTTGGTAAAAGTAATACCTACTATAATTTATATGCAAAGTCAAAATAATTACAAACACAAACAATTACAATATCAATGTCCTCCAACAACAAATAACAAAAACAACATTTTGAATTGAAAAAAAAAATCCCTAAGATCAGGAATAAAAAAAGATAAAATTTAATAATTTTGAAAAAAAAATAAAAAAAGTTCAGACAAGTAACAAAAAAAAATATATATATATAATTATGATATTTAATCATTCTATTTTATGTCCAATTGAATTTTTCTATCAAAAGTACTAATCTCATTTCACGAAATGGTGCGCTTTGGATTGTCAATGCTACGTTGTATATTTTGACTTATCATCTCAGTCATAATGTAATATGTACATATATCTGCATATATATTTATACATATTATATATATCTTCTTACAAAAACGTCATAATTTTCTCTCTCCTTCCATTAATCTTGTCATTCTTCTAGTTACTACAATAGAAGAAGTGAGATTACCCTTCACATCGTTCGACCTAACCCGCCCACCACGTTTAGAGATACTATGTATGTATACGAATACCTACAAAGAAAGATATGAAGTCAACTCAGTGTTAGCCAATGTTATCAGTTGCGGTGGACATAACTTTGTATGGAATATTTCAACGCGAATCACAGTAAGTTGCTTGTATTGCATGACGCGCCATCAAAATAACTTTGTTATAATAATATTATCTCCTGTATTTCCAACTACAAACTAGGTATTATATATGTGTAAGTATGTACATAGTTATGTAGGTACGCATAGCAAAGTGACGTGTATGTAAACAACAACTTGATGTGGATTCAAAATATACGCAAAATTCAAATAAGTTCGTGATTCTAATGCAAAGTAAGATTCGTTTTAGGTATGATAAACGTAAAAAAAAATATAAGGAATATCATTTAGCGTGAACGAATATGGTTTAAATTATCGAATTATGGTCATAATTATACACTATGATACATAATCATGTTGCTGGAAAAAATCACGGTTAAGGGCGTTTGTTAAGATTTTCAAAGCCATAATTCTATAGGCAATTCATACCCTCTATTGAACCACTCATCAATTTATGAAGTTTAATTATGGGTTTAGAATAATAAACACCAACTCATTTTATAATTTGTGCTTGATGTTTTGTAAAAACACTACCATTTCTATTTTACTGTATGACATTGTTAATATTAAAACAGATTATGAAAATACTTGTGAACAATATTCAATGTTGGCATGTCAGATTGCAATTGCTATAAATATGACTAATCTTTTGTGTAAAATTAATAAAAAAAAATCCAAATTCAATCGTGACAGAACCTTAAAATATATTTGAATGATTTTTACAATTATTTCTGACATAGCACTAACAATCAATACAATTTGATGATTGTTTTTCAAAAGAAGTTGATAGATATAAAAATAATATAATACGTGTAGGTATTTAACTTTACCTTGAAGGTTAAAGGGGCTCTTAAATATTTCACGATAATATTTACAACAACATAATACAATATGACTTAATTCCTAATAGCATTATTTGATTCTATTATATAATAGGTACTGTATGAGATTGAAAACTAGTATATTATTAAGGCATAATCACTACCACTTCATATATATAAACTCTTATGAGATAATCAAGAGCACTATTCATGTTAAATTATACTTATATATGAGGATATTAATAATAATAATAAAGGCATTATAATAATAATTCATCCTATTGAAAACAATTCCATTACTAGTAACACAGTTATGTAATTTTCAATGATTATTATTTAGTATTTTGATCATTACGTCGGTATATAAATTTGCGTATTGTTCAAATTTGCCAATTAATATTTAATCACTTTATTCATTTTCTCTGTTTTTTTATTACATTTTTTGTATAAGTTGGATATCATACAATCTGACATACAATCTGTATTATTGCGATAGAACCCACTCTGAATATATTATCTAAGAATACTTCTTCTCAGTTTCCAAATACTCGTAATTAGAGTCATTACTCAAAGTTGTTACTGGTTATTAAAATACACTAGACACTGAAATTCATAGTTTGTAATCTATGATACTTCTGACGTATTAGTCTTTGTCATTATTGTAAAAGAGAGGCGTACGAACCATAAACCTTGTGGGTAAAAGAACAGAGCCCCTGTATTAGATGCTTATGAACCTCGTGCCTTTTGCATCACAGAGACTACAGTATTTGAGTATCAGCTTTATTTGGTAAAAATAAGTATAAACTTGTATATAAAATAATTGCTGGCCTATCTCAGAGCGAGAGAGTAATCAATTTACTTAGTGTTGAATAATCTGCGGTTGACAATCCCGTAAGATTTAACAATTTGAATCCATTAAATAGTCTCAATTCAGAAATATTAATATCTTAAAATTCAACAATAAAATGTTTCAATTTTTCTCTCTCACCTTTCAGAGGAACGAAACAATAGTAAGAGAAATACAACTTCTCAAATACAAATACAGCATTTGCATAATTAATTTTAATAACAAGGTCCGCCCTTGTCGGGTTAACTCAGTTAAGTACAAATTTATTATTTACTCACTAAAATGTTCTCTTCTTCCGCGATGGGAGGGAAAACGTTATTAAGTCAGATTTGATTTAACTTAAATACGTTCTCAATTATTGTTATTCTGAGAAATTAGCCTATGTTATGAATTAACTTAAGTTTCCTTACAATTATTATTATATTGCTATTAGTGCTCTCATAAAGTTATTGTTACATGGTTTAATTTGCTATTCAATATTTAAAGGGCCATTTCTGAAATGAACTAAATGCATACACTTAACTTCAATAATGATTTTGGTGACCGTTATAAAGCAGGTACTTAGTTTACCCAATAAACTAGTCATATAAAGCAAATACGTCAAAGTAACTACATTACAAACATTCATATAAAGTTTGTAGAATGAGCACATTGTAAAAAGGTAATTAATATTGTATTCTGAATAAATTTGAGTAAAACCATAATTTATATCGAACAAATTTGAAAGTGTGATGAAACTTGTAAGATTAACTCATCTTCTAAAATATGTATTATTATTCGTAAAAGCAAAATTATAAGCAAATATTTAAATATGAGTATTACCATTAGCGCAAATGTTAATTTTAGATTTCTTTTAGTTGGGAATCTTTATTTTTCGTTGATTTCTTACACAAAACTTTAATACTAAATTATTATCTTTCCTCATCCAACTTATAAATTTCATTCAAATTATCTTTACTAAATAAAATACCTTCCTATTACTGTGAAAAACTGTTTAAAAAAGAATAGGTATAGTATAAAAATATATTTAACAATTGAAATCAATTATTGAATGAATTTCATTATGAGATTAAAAATAGATCAACACTTTTTATGTTAAAGAGATATACTTTTTTACAGTAGGTATACATATATCAATATTCAAGTGAATGTACTGCTTTCTGTGTTTAATAAATGATTTTTTATCGTTACTTCTATCTGTCAGATTAACCATCCGATAAACACATTGTTAATAGTATATTTTATTAGGTAGTTTGTAGTTTTGCCTGCGGACAAATCATTTATTATTAACACGAATTTTCATATGTCCTCTTTATTTAATCCTATCAATTTAATATATAGTAAATGATAAAACTATTTATGGTTAATGATTTTTTCACAAAATTTTCAAATATATTTAATAAAATCTAGGAGCTAGGAGACACAAAACTAACTGGTTAGAAAAAATACAATTTAATAGTTAAATATCAGTAAATAATAAACTTAGAAAGGTATGTCAAAAATATAAAATTCTAATAGGGAAACGACAAGAAAATATATTATTTAGAATATCAATAAAATAAAATCTCATAGTATTAATACACCAAATAATGCATAATTATTATGCATATTTTTTGTTCCAATTTTTACTTTTGTAAGTTTTATTAATTCAATCAACAGATGAATATAGATACCTGATTCAAATACTTATAGAAATAAGTTCTTCTTCTACTTATAGAAGGTAGATCATTGATCTGTTTTTAAGGAATTAGTCTCCTCTTGCGATGCTGGAGACCAACTATCCTTCCATCTTTTAGGCGACCTTCCTGGCAATCTTCGGCCTAAGTCTCGTTCGCGGCTAGGTATGTGGGCTATTCTGTCGCCACTCAAGCGATCCACATGGTCCCACTAGAATTTTTATGTTAATTTATTTATTTACACAATATACGGCATGAGCCTTTTACATGTTTAACAAAAAAAGTGTACCTAAGCAACAACAACAACAAAAAAACAAAATAATCGCAGTCTATACAAAACAATACACCACAAGTCAAGATTTTAACAACAAGATAATGTAAAAACAATAATAAAAAATTGTATATGAATAAGGTCAATTTGTATATGAATAAGGTATCTTTCTACTTTCTAATTGTATATGAATAAGGTCTCTTTCTACTCCGGCAAACGATGTCTTCAGAAAATAACAATAAATATAAAAAAGGATGTGTAACGTACCATTTTTGGAAACTTATTTACAATAAACGCCTAATATCTTTTTTATTTTATGTACCTACGATAAAGTGTATTAAATTTTCAGTGTTTTCATTGAAATCAATGTTAATGTTTCAGAAAATGTTAATTGTGTAAAAACTTCAGAGGAAACCGATAAAACACTTCTTCTGTTATATTCATTTACCTCAAAAATTTAAAAAAATATTGATAATAATTGACGGTCGGAATAAAATAAAATTAACAAATAAATGATTCACCTTATTACGAGTCTCGGATTTCCTTAGCACCGCACAAAATCAACTAACACTTTATTATTTAAGTCATTCGACGTGATGTCAAGTACACCTTGTTAGGTTTTCTCAACAATTTATATTCTTACCTAACAATCCTACATCCATAGTATATTATTCACCTCTCACATAAACAAACTCTCTACGGTATTTTATTAAAATGTTGCATGGTATATAATGTATAGCCATTTATACTTGATAATAACTTTCATCCATTTGGTTTCATATTCTCTAAAGTGTAATAACATATTATTTTGTTTACGTACACACTATTATAATAATCACATTCAAATACTTGAAACTATACCTTTATATTTATTTTTATTTATTTCTATTAAAATTAGTCAGTAACACTGAGAAACAAAAAAAAAACAAACATATACAAATTCCTCAGTCCAGATGGATTGCCGTACAACGAAAAAGCGTTTTTTTTTTTATTTTACTTGTATTCGCAACCTTGAATGCACCTATGCTTTGACAATGAATTGGGTAAAAAGAGTCTGTTTGTCATCCACATGATTCTTGATAAGCTACTACTACTACTACTATACCATCACGGCATATCCCACAAGTGGGGTAGCCAGCAGACCAGCTGCATGTAAGAAACATGGAAGCTGTCCTCTTCGTGCCAATATAAAATCAAGACATTCAGGATGGGTGGCAAATCTCATCGCTGAATTTAAGGTGTACAATGTCTTAATTTTTTCGAACACCTGCTTTTTACAGGACACTCGAAAACTTACGGAGAAGAGTGGGAGACCAATTCTTGATAAGCGAGACAAATTTTTCTCGTATGTCAAAAAAAATATGTCGAATAACGATGGGAGACTTAAGATTAGTCCGGGAAGAGATGGATCAAAATAAGAAGGCTTACTACCTTATGTTTCTGAAGAAAATAATAATTCGTGTTCTTCTTCACTAATCTTATATTTACTAATTTCATCAGAGTTAATTAAAATGGAAAACCTGTATTTAAAATAAAACGGTTGGACTAATTTTAAAGCATTCATTTTTCCTCTGTTTGTTGTAAATTATGTGTTTGTATATATTTCTTTCAGTTTGTGTATATGTACATGAATATTAATATCCAATGTTAATTTTATTATTTTCTCTACATCTTAATATATCTACAGTTTTATATTGTGTACAATGACGTTCTATAATATTACGTAATAGAAGAGATTTTAATAAAAGGTACCTACTGCATTAGACGATTTAATTTAAAAGCTGTTGATAATTCCTTCTGTTTAAATATTCAGAAACTATGCACTCATATACAGAAATATATCAATCGATTTTTTCATTTGAAACATGCAATAGTACAAAGGTTAGTTAACTTAGTACTTTCACCTATTTATCATCATATAAATACCAGAACTACCGGCATTGACCGGTATTTGGTTTACAAGTTTCTTATAGAAATTTGTAAGTTAAGTTTTCTTGGCAGGCTAATTAAATATTTTGTTTTTTGAGTTAGGTTTGCAGAAAATGTTGAAAAACAACATAGTCCTGTCAGAAGACAAACCTTATGTCTGTTTTATATAAAACGCGGAAAGAAAAAGAGTTAAGTTTGAGTCAGTTTCCAGGTCGACTTCATAATGGTTAAATGTTGTGGAAATATTTATTTAACTTTTTATCCACAAAATCACTGTAAATGTAGGAAACTTGTTTATATCCATGCCACACTTGTTGAAGTGTCCATTGTGCCCTGTCACATGCACTATGGAGGATATTTTTTGAAGAATCTCCACATGCTGTGCATTTTGCACAGAACTGGAGATCAGTTTGATTGGTTTTCTCTGGGTTTCGAAACGATAAAAAAATATCCTGCTGGCTCAAGATGACAAAATGAAAAAATTAATGAAGAAAAATTATCTACATAAATATTATAATGTCAAATTACTTATGTAATTTATGGTTATTACTAGAAAATCTTTTATACTTATTTAAATATTATTCGTATATTATATAATATATTGTAAGTACCTATTTAGTTATTGCACGCACTGTTTCACATTATTATTAATTTATGATCTCAAATACTTTCATTATTATATAAATACATTAGCTAACATGACAAATAAAGAGCTAATGACACTGATTGACAAATATAAGGTTTAGCGGCTTTAATAGATTTGAATAACATAATGTTAATTATTATATAGGTGCTTCACATGCCAACACGTGAAATAGAGAACACTTATGGGGAATATATAATTATTTTATAATTGATATGTTACTAATAACTTTCGTGGAGTAGGCAGTAAGTCTTCCACTACTGAGAGTCTACTTTACTTTCTGTAAGTTTCGAGTGATCCGTAAAAAAGCTGGTATTCGTAAAATAATCCATTCTTAAAAGTAGATAGGACAATGAATTTGTTTGCAGTTAGTAAACTAGTTATGTATGTATATTAGAAATGCAGTGATGGTGTACATTTATTGAATGAATGTTAATTACTACTTATAACATTATACAAATTTAATTTTTTGTTGTTAAGATTATGAAAATCCACTTAAACAAATCGATAAAACAAGCAAAAAAGACACTGTTTTCTCCGTATTTCATAAACTGAAATACAATGGCAGAGGTCTTTCAACTCGTCCATCTTCGATGTCAGATTCTTAGAATCTCACAGACTGGCACTGAAGATTGCCGAGTTCCAAAAGACCTCTTCCATTTAATTAAAATTTAATAAGTGAAAAAAAAAATGTTTTTTGTCGTTTTTATCGATTTGATATTATAACATTATTATTCGTTCGTCGGTAGCCTGGAAGTAGCCTCATGAACAAGGGGTCCGTGGTTCGATCCCAGGTGCCGGCAAACTCCCCTTTCACGACACAAGCTTTTAGTAGCTTACTCTGAGGTGTATAAGGTTGAATTTGGATTTATGACAAAACCCAGGTATATCTTAAAAAAATGCTTTTCTACATTTTTATAAAAAAAATAGATAAATTAATATTAAATTTATAGCATATAAAAAAACACGCATTTAACACCAAGTGATTTCACCAAGCTAATTATTACCAAATGCTTTTCTTAACATATTTCTTTCTTCATTATCTATAAACGCCTGATTTCATGCAGGCTATTTGGGCTCTAATAAACATAGGTACTCGTAAGTATATGAAAAATATTTCGTATAGTTTTATCTCTTGTTTTGGTTATCATAATATCTGTATTGACCCAATAAAAAACGAATCCAATAAATTCATAAATATTTTTTTTCGGTGTGCATTTTATAGTCGGGTAGTTTCGTCCATTGAGTCTATTGATTTTTCTTGTATGTTAATAAATTATATGTAGAGCGCGTTTTAACGCTAGGTAAACAAAATTGAGCAGTAGTATGTTTGTTTTGAAATGAACTGGCGCCCAACATTACCAAATGGAGTTTACTTTGTGCTTAGCTTAAACTGAAAATTGAGAAAAAAAAACATTTCGAAAATTGTTCATTTCTCTATTCAATATATTATTTAGTATTGACTTTTGTGATAAAAATATCGTTTGAGTAATGTTTACACCATAATATAAAAGTCATAAAGTTTTGTATTTATAGAAAAAAAGTTGGTCTATATTAAGAGGAATAATTATTTTTGAATATTATACAAATTGTTGTAGAAAATGTTGGTAGATATTAATTTATTCCAATAAATTTATAGTATTTAAATGTAAACTTTCTTCCAATAAAGTGTGAACAATATTCAAATAATATTGTATTATATACTGAGATCTATGTTTTAAGTAATTTTGACTAAAGGTTATATCATGTTTTTCAAAACAAATATATGGTAATAAAAAGACGGTCACCAACATATATTTGGGCACAATAAATTTAATTGAAAGTAGGAAATATTGTTACATAATTTTATTTTATTTCGTAACTCATGTCAAATATACATTTTTTTTTGTAAAATACAACCCATATTTTCGCGTACACGGTTTTCCTTTGTTTGGAGAATTTCGTCCCATTTGTTGGCACATATTTTAAGAGATATAAGAGTAAAAATATTTCTTCCCATTTCTATATAGAAAGGTCATCATAGTTCAGAACACGTATGGGGTATATGACTATATTATCATAGGTCCTAATAATATTAGTATAGTGTCATCCATTTTATGAAACGAATACAAAATGGTCCATGGAATGTGTATCTTTGCGTACTGAAATTATGGGTGATAACAAATCATGAGCAGAGGACAAGATAAATCTATGGGGGTGAAAACGATGTGTGAATTTAGTTGGGCAGAAGTCGAAAACTGAAATGAGTGTATACACATATTTTAAAACTACGATTATGCAATTTATATTAGATGATGATTAGCCTGATGTAAGAACCTATTATTTATTCATTAATACATTTATTCATTTGTTCATTTATTCATTTTTTCAATTTTTCATTTATTCATTTATTCATTTATTAATTTATTCATTTATTCATTTATTCATTTATTCATTTATTCATTTATTCATTTATTCATTTATTCATTTATTCATTTATTCATTTATTCATTTATTCATTTATTCATTTATTCATTTATTCATTTATTCATTTATTCATTTATTCATTTATTCATTTATTCATTTATTCATTTATTCATTTATTCATTTATTCATTTATTCATTTATTCATTTATTCATTTGTTCGTTTGTACATTTGTTCTTTTATTCATTCATCCATTTATTCATTTGTTATTGATTTATTAATTTGCTGATGTGATTATTTTTTTGTTTTTTTTTTTGTAAGATGTATTACCTAATTGTATGTTTTTTTATTTATTTTTTAAATATTTTTTAACGCAGCACACCTCGATACAGGGCAACCTAGTGAGGCTGCTGCAACTTAGTTGTAGCCAATTGGCGATATATTGTCTCAACGTTTGTACATTGATATTGATTGAATAAAGTATTTATTTATTTATTTATTATATATCCCTGACTCGAATTCTCCCTTTGATGTTGCTATTTTATTCCCCTTTCATCACATAACGATATGAGCTTAGTATTTTTTTGGTAAGGTACCGTAGGTTGAATAAAAATATAAAAAAAAATACTAAAGTTCGTCACTTCAACACTTTAAACACGATTTAAATTTGATCATTATCTTATAACTGACAGATAAAGGAAATAATATTTATACTTACAAAACTAATTTAAAGAAACAATATTTCTTTAGGAAATATGTATATTACGCAGACTTTTAAATTATACTTACTTAATAATTCACAACAGATAAAGTCGTGCTATTTTAAATTAAATGTAAATAAATAACGATTCCTTGTAGGTACTTAACAGTCATGTCTGGGTACATTAATATTACTCATAGAAATTTACATAAAAAAAATCATTGCTGGTTTCGTTGTGCGTTCACTAACTCATTTTTCTGAAGACTAATTTTGGGATTTGTTTCTTTTGTATTTTTGTTATTTTTAAGTATTGTATTATTCTTGTCTTTAAATTTACTTTGACTTTTTTAGAAAATTTTAACTTTTATTTTTTTCTCAAGACTAAGACATTTCTGGTAAGAGTGGAATCTTTGCTGGTCCACATGTTGAGTGTATTAATTGTTAACATATTATGTTATGACTGTTTGATTCTTTAATATTGTAAAAAAAAAAAACCGTTACATAGGACTAGATTAGATTATAAGAAGTAGAATTAGATTATCTTATAAATATATTTGATCTTACGAGTATTCGTAAAACATGACGTTTAAGATATTAAACATCTCTATTTCAACGATGAGCTATGAATGTATTTTATTAGCATGGAGAGAACGAGTTGTTTGTTTTGTTATTATATGCAGTTCGTTTGCTAGCTACTTCATTCGCGGATGCGGTGATGGTGTATACGATTTTGATCTGTAAATTCAAATAAATACCCTGTATTTAAAAAATGTCCTAGAACCATAAATAGTCGAATCGGGAATTTTGAAAAAAAAATTGTACATTGGTAACTTTAAAAAAGCTTAGCGTAAGTCATTGTTAAAGCATACAATGTAGAATGGAAAAGTTTATTGCAATGTCACTATTCGTTTTACTACTTTTAAATACAAAATTAATTACTGTTTTTTCGCATGAAGATATTTTTAAATTCACTTACGAAAATATCAAGAAAATATTTTACATAGTTCTTGATGCTTCTAAGGCAATAGTTGATTTGTAATAGAATTGAATAATTTATTTCCTGAAGGAAGCCAGGTTTACAATATTGTTACAATAGTAATAATATTCGAGCTTTCGGACTTTTCGACTGTAAAACAACAATAATAATTTGCAAAGTGAAATAAACTTTTCGAAAGTTTTCAACCGCTGGCGCAGTCGGTGTTCTCTTTATATACATTATTATGTGTAGGTATACGTATTATCAGCAAGTAGGTACATATATCTATGTATGTATGTAGGTTCTAGTATAATATGGAGGTACGAAGCGAGGATAATGAAATGAGTATGTAGACACTGTAAACGCAATACTGAAAGCATATTGTCACAGTAGAAAATGTATTTGATATCAGAAAAGGTGATAGTATTTGTGTAACATATGGGAATTTATACATCACCCCCTACTTTATTTTATGTTCGCTTATCGTATATTTATACGTTGCGTGCGTTGGGTGCAAGAATTTATTATTCGAAATCATTCGTATATAGATGACGTACCTACCCGTTTTTGATCAAAAATAAGATTTCGGGTTTATTTTTGAAATAAATAAAACACCGTGATGATATGTAAATAAAACACACTCTAAAAAAGAAAAATATCATCTGTTTACAATTTTGGTACACTCGTTCATTCAAAAAACTGATTTAATATCATAAAATTTTCGATTTTGCTGGATAGAGGCCACATCAAAACTTTTCTACTTTCATCTCGACCTTTGGACATCTAATTTTCTTAAATATAAAGTCTATTTAACGAATGAAATTTGACTAGGAAAAGAAAAAATATAAATTTGGTGGGCGGAAACCTGGTAAAACATAGATTTTTGTACTATCGAAATAAAGAGATCCCTGGTTCAAATCCAACCGCTGGCAATCTAATCCGCGACAAAAACAGCTACTCATTGCGAGGGAATTATGTGCATGTATTTGAGTTTATTCCAAATCTAAATCAATCTTGTTTTTCTCTACAAAAAGTACAAATTTATGGATGACGAATCTCTCACTATTGATAAGACAACAGTTTTTAGTATTTTGTATTTATTTCATCATCCTTCTTGAATTATCAAATCAAAAATAATTGTCAATAAATTCAAGTTCATTGTTTGGGTTATCTAGTACATGAGTGCCTACAATGAATGCACGTTTATATGTAATAATATGCTAGTAGTAGGTACCTACATAAAATCATAAGATTGGGACACAGCACTGAGATGAGAGGGAAAAAGCAAAGTATGATGAAATGAAACAAAAAGGGATAATATGAACATAAAATCCAGATACGGTACATTCAGATGTCTAATAAACTTCTAGGGTTGCAGAAGAGTTCCTTATTGAGTACGTATGTTGCGTAACATTATTAAGTAGATACGTATTATCATTATCTACTACGTGCAACTTTATTTTATCGCATCTACTTACTACATAATGTACGTTTGTAGGTTTTTTATTTTATTTATGACTACCATCACGTCATCTATATCAAATCCAACTTAATTGGAAGATGTCATGCATTATTGTTGCGTCATTTTTTTTAAGTGTTGAATATCTGATAAATAATAGTGTTTTATTACGATTGCATTCTTGATATATTAAGAAGAAAACAATTAAATAATGATCTTTGAGTTTGACTAATAGATTTATTTTTGATCATTAAAGTTTAAAATAATGATGTCTTAGCCTTGGTGATTGCAAATAAAACTCTTGGTTGAACTCAAAACATATATTTATATTTTTTTAAATTTATTTTTCCATAGTTTAACAAAACAAATGCACAGAAAAATTAAAATAAAATAAGTAACTAGTTATAAGTGTTATAGAAATGAGCGATAATTAAATTTTCCTCTTTGGCTTTAAGTTGTTGGGAAAGAAGAAAATTCTGTCA
The DNA here is from genome assembly GCA_947579605.1 of Athripsodes cinereus. Lineage (NCBI taxonomy): Eukaryota > Metazoa > Arthropoda > Insecta > Trichoptera > Leptoceridae > Athripsodes > Athripsodes cinereus. The sequence continues at coordinate 22,847,758 of OX388329.1, forward strand.
TATAAATTAAAAGTTGACCAATTCATAAAAAAATATATGCATTTAAATAAAAAAAAAACTGGTCTGCTCACTTTATAAGTTTTCGAGTATTTTGTAAAAAGCAGGTATTCTAAAAAATAGAGACATTTGACATTTAAACCAAGCAATGAGGTTTGCAAACCATCCTGAATGTCTTAAAGTTTTGTTGGTATGGTGAGTACAGCTTAAATTTTTATTACATGCAGCTGGGTCTACAGACTACCCCATTTGTAGGGTACGCCATGATGATACAGTAGTAGTAGTTATTTATATTATTTTGCGACATCGATTAATTTATTCACACAAGTTGTCCTCTCCGTACCAATAACAATTAAGACATTCAGGATAAGTGGCGTACCCCGTCGCTGAACTGAAGATATTTTATGAACACCTGCTTTTTACATGACACTCATGAACTTACAGAAAAGAGTAAGAAAATTTTTCTTTTCCAAGCACTCCACTAGATTATTTTATAAGATTGACTAAATCAAAATATCGATGACACGAAAGCGCTTCAGAATCGATACTTTTACATAAAAATGCCACAGCACAATCATAAGCAAAATTAATAATATAACTACATTAAGATCCACTTTTTCTTTGGTCACATGTGTTTCAAATATTAACTGAAATTCTAATATAAAGGTATAACTGAATACTCAAAACTTATAGTTAAGTAATATTATTTTCTATTGTATACGTACTCGAGAATTTCAATTCATACTAAGTAATATTAACAATTATATTTGCACTTATTTTAAAATGAAATTTCTACGTTAATTACGGTTCTAATAACCAGAGAAACCTTTTCTTTCTACACTTGATAGTTTTTGTTAGAATATTTCTATACGAAAGTTAGTTAAATTAGATTGCATATCTCAGTATCAGTATTTTGAGGCAATGAGGTTCGCCAAACTATAATATAATTAAGGAATGTATTATGTGTCCCTGTATTTGCATATTAATTACTTTAAAAGGGAAATATTCTGATCTTAATGGCTGTAATATTACAAGGCTTTAACGTCTCGAATATTCAAAAGTAAATTTCATTTCATTCAACATTACAATATTGTGGTATTACAATATAATGCAATATTGAAATAATTTTAATAATATTGTAACTATGAATTTATTTATCATTTTACGTAGGTAATTATAGAGTATTTAAATTATTTCTTTATTGATACTAAAAATAAATATATAGAGAATATGAATACCTACAAATATTATTCAATTTTGTAACTATTGTTTACGATAAATATTTCTTTGAATGTTTTAATTATTTTAATTAAAGTTGAACCCTGAATAAACAAAATAAGTTTATTAACGGTATCCAGCAGTGAATACGTCTCTTGTTATTTTCTGTACCTATATCTTCGAGTATTATGTACAAGCAGGTCCGTTCGAAAAACATATATTTCTCCCCAAAGCACGAGCTACGCTCAATTTTGGGGAGTAATTGTATTAGGAAAAAAAAAGTATTATTTATTGTTTGATTATCGTAAATGATATTTGTTTTTTTTTTTTTTTTTACGCGGCGGCAGAATTGCCATCCACACTTCTCAGCATTATACAACCAGATAAGTCTCCATATCCTTTGATATCCTGTATATCTGGATAGGTGAATTTTTCCCGGCATTAGACGGTTAAGTTTTTGTGTTTAATCATCATCATCATCATCGCCCTCAACGCTCCTCTCGGGAGCACAGGGCAGAAACCAGCCTCCTCCATTCAGAGCGTCTCTGTGCCAATTGCGTCACTTCTTTCCACGACATTCCTTGCGCTCTGATATCGTTGTCATAGGAACGGTGTATTGTGAAAGAGGGACGCCCGGGCCGACGGAACCCCTGCGGACGGAAAAACAGTGCTCTTTTTGGCCAACTATCATTAGGCATTCTCAAAACGTCCCAGCCAGGACCATCGTCTCTCCTGTATTACGGAGATTACAGGTCTCTGCTGGGTGCGCCGGCGCACAGCATCATTTGTAACATGTTCATACCATTTGACATCCAAAATCCTTCTAAGACACCTGTTTTCAAAGCTTAGTATCTTCCGCTCCTGAGCCTTGGTTAAGTGCTTAGTTTGTGTTTTATAAACTATTATTATTATTAATATTATATTTTTAATTTTCAATTCAATAAATAGGCATGCTACCCATCCTGATTGTCACCAGTTCGAATATATAATTTTGTTGTTAAACTTTTACGAAACTAAATATCTATTACACGATTTGTGATTAGTACATTTAATATAGATATCTTCTTATTCTTCTTAGTCAGCCATCTCTCCACTGCTGGATATAGGCCTCTTCCAAACTCTTCCAATCGTTTCGTTCCTGTGCCCTCTGTATCCATTTCCTTCCCGCGATTGGAGTTATGTCGTCAGTCCATCTCTTTTGTGGTCTGCCGATGCTTCTTTTGCTACTCCATGGTCGCCATTTGAGGATTAATAATGAACACACTTTTAAATAGTTCGATTGAACTAATCTCTAAGCAAATATTGATTAAGTGTTTTTATTTCAAGATAAGAGCTTCGTATAAGCTATGATGCAAATATACTAAAGACAATGAGACTTCGTAAAAATGGTTCATGGAAAGGATGAAATACGAGACAACTTTTAATTCGGTCAGGTCAGTTTTCATTTAATTAAAACTTCAAACGAAGATAAAAATCCATTAATGTTTGTCTAAGTAATTAATTGAAATAATATTTTTATAATTTGAACTATCCACAATAATAGCTCTAAAGTAATGCTACTTGTTTTTTCTATAGTAAAAATAATTTTAAAAAGTCTTAATTATAAAGTCAATTAGTTTATAGCTGGATGTCCATATAATAAAAACCGTTCAAGAAATTGAAATATCTCAAAGGATTTGCTCTCACTTAATTACTTCCTCTTAAATGCATTTTCCTTTATCGAAAAATAATTTTATAAACTCTTCTGTTTTTCTCCATGTCTTCGTATTTTATTCAATTAATATAATTGCATTGCAGTCAACTAGTTTTTCTTAGATAAGTAATTACCGTTCTTTTTCTTTTTTATAACATTGTACAAATTTCCTAAACGGATTGCTAATTAGCTCTGCAAGTTTATTTCATTATGATAAATGATTTTTCTGTGGAATGATATTTTCAAACAACGGTATTCACAATATCCAGCAACTCTATTCTATGGTCCTTGCCACTCCTAAAAAATGATTTGTTTAAATTTAATGCCTGTCTATATAATTTAGAAAATATTTCGTATGTTATTAAAAATAAATTTTAATAAAGTAATAAAATTTCACATTATTTGATGTGAAACAAAATGAAGCGTAATACGGTATGGTATGGTAGGTTCGGTATTATATATTAGAAAATAAACTGCATACATTGAAGAATAACGTACTCTTGCATTTTGAAATAAAATCCGCGACTGCAATAGATATTTCATAAAGAATATCTTTCATTTGAACAATCTCTTATAGAAGTAAATTATATAAATTCATTAATTGAAAATAAACAAAAATCATAAAAGTATTATTTTTTGCATAATTATATTCTAGAAGGGTTGAACATATTTCCATAAAAATAGTTAACACAACCTTCTTGCATTATGTGAACAAAACATCTGTTGTATGAAATTCATAAAATTGTTTTCATTCTTTGCTTATTCGCAATGTACAACAACAAGAAACTTGGTGTGTTACAATGTTATTCCTTCCCCCTTTAGCTCTTATATCTAATATTATGTATTAGGTACCTACATAGAATATCCAATGTTTCAATATTGTAGTATACTCGTTATTATCTCAACAGACATACCGACTTGTATTAATATTATTATGTGTCTAAGTATTTTCGCTGTATCATTACAATACAGTGCGTTCGCTAAATTATCTTCTCGAGAGTATATTAATTATTACACTATCTGTAATATTTGATAGTAACCTTGTGTCTCTTTCTTTTCGTCACATCTGAGGATGGTGACAGCAGAAGACCCTTTTGGAACTCTTTCTCTAGTTGCCTCTGTTTTGAACCATGTGAAGAACATACGGGACAGAACTTCTTGTTTTTTGGAATATCTTGAAATTTGAGTTGATTTATGTTCTGGCTCTCTTTTCACTATATTCCTGGCATACAGCAAGATGCATCTCAAGCACATTATATAGTAAACACGTTTTACTGAAGTTCCAATTCCAATTTGATAATTTTAAGATGAATCAAAGTCAAATATATCGCTTTGAATGTTTGAAGTTTATTTGATGATACAAGGGCGAGAAACAGTTTTGGTAATTGAGATCATTATCGTTATTTGAGTCCATGTTACATTTTTTCATAAAATATGTCTTTTTGTCAGTATATGGACCCAGAATAATATTATATTATATGGATGATAATGAGATCTCAGGCCTTTACTGGAAATATTTATATTTTTCAATACGAGACAAACAATACCTATTATTAAACATAGGTACCTACTTATTGCGTAGTAGTAAAATAACTCAAAATAAACAAATTAAGAAGTATTACAGTATTGAACTTCTACGGCGTTCTGTTTCTGGTATTTTATCCCCAATAGAATTCTTAAGTTAATAATGAAAGGAGAAAAAAAACTCAGTTTATTCAATGTTTTATAATTAAGGAATTCTTATAGTACAAAAGTATCTTCTACTGAATTTGTTACTCTCTAGGAGACCCTACATTATCCATTACTTAATAAATGCCTTGAAGAAGGAAAAAAAGGACCGATTTTAATAAATTTTATAAACTGGTGGAAATGTCAAGGGAGAGATATAAAATTATGTGATTTTATTAAATAATAATGAATTCATCACTAGAAACTGTAGTAATCTGTTCAAATATTTATTAAACGCTTGTCCGATATTCAATATTCTGAGAACTGTAAGGAAATATATTTGTTATTTATTTTTCAATATTCAATACTTGGAAATAATAAAAAAAAATACTTGTTCAGATACATGCTACTAATAAGGCTTTTATACACATTAATAATAGACATCTTTAAAAAAATTGACTCTCAGATATTTGGTATTCATAAAAATAAATTTAGATGGAACAGATATGATTTTTTTTGAAATATTTATTACATTAAATATAATATTAATAACAGTGTAAATTATTATTGTTAAAATTTAAAATTTATTTAAATAATTACTTTTTATCTTCTTTCATCATTATATATGATGGCTAGAAGAAGTTGCTCCGAAATAAGTCCGGCATTTAATGGAGCATTTTGATAATAATTATATTGCTCACTTTGGCATTATAAAACCAGATAAGTCACCATATGATCAGTCATTTTATTTTTATTGCAACCTCGTTTATTTCTTGTGCTAGGCTTAAATCTTACTGCTACTGCAAGCGGAAAACAATATCAGCTTGTTATTTCCTTGTCTTCAGTGCTATCGTTATTGTCAAAGGTGAGAAAATGGAGTTGGTGATGGCCATCCTGAATTGCGTCGCATTTGCAATGTATGTGTGCATCATCATCATCGCCCTCAACGCTCATCTCGGGAGCACAGGGCAGTAACCAGCCTCCTCCATTGAGAGCGTCTCTATGCCAATCGCGAAAATTGTATGTGTGCACATCGTCTAAAAGCATGGAATTAAATTTATTTAAGATATATTGCAAAAATAAATAACACATATTCAAAACGTTATATTTATTTATTTTAAAAAAATATCAATTTCCTAGTCAAAAGATTAAAAATTTGAAAGTTAACGGAAGAATTGAATGATGTGAATTATAAATATCAAATGAAAAGAAGATAAAAGTGGGTTTTTCTTCTTCTTATCGAGCCCTTGCTGCATAAAGTCGTGCACGTGGACAGAGACTATATGCGGCAGTCGGTGCCCCCCTTGGGTCTTGAACCAATTCTGACCAGCTCTTTCTGTCAGCAACGATGCTTTTTGCATCCTCGGGCTTTAGTCGTCGTGGTTAAAAGTGGGTACGTCAATTTGCTTAGTTGCATATGGGTATTGTAAATAATGTAACAATTTAGTTAATAATTTAATATGTTGAAATAACTTTATTTCTCGGATATTTTTTTGTTTTAATTTTAATAACCGGGTTAGTTGGAAGACATCGCATCTTAGCGATAAACTCGCCCTCTGTAAATTGAATTGTCTAACTGATGTTTATATGACTCTGTTTTATTTTGTTATATTGTAACCAATGTACAGTGAAGAATAAAATAACAATAAATAATGTAACAATTTGCAAAGTTATTATCAATTCCTACGTTTTGCATTGAATTAATACGTGGTGGAGTTGATTAACAAAATATATGAAAATCTAATGATGGTTTAAAGTAAGCATTCAAGTAACTCATGTATTAATTTGCGAACAGATATGATTATACGATAAATATTAGGGCATTGAATGTTTCCAAGTAACAACATAATAAAATTTCGTTAATCACAGTTTTGGCGATATTGGTGTTGGCTATAATTTTCTATTGTTCCTAATTCATTATGTGTGTATATTTCGTTTGTCCGACCAATGTCAGTTGGACACAAAAACAAAATAATTAAGCCATGTCCGTAATCTATGCTTCATTCTTCTAAGAATTAAACATTGTTCTATGGTATGTACATAGTATGTATTACTAGGCACTTTTATAGATATAAAGCAACCAAAACTATTATACTATACAACAAAGAACTTAATTCCATTGATAATTTAGAGTCTAATAATGTTTGGACGGACACAACATAGATTTAGATTAGTGGTTTACCACACATTAATAAATTATGGAATCAAACCGAATTTCTACTTTCACCAAATAACTATTTTATTTATTTTATTACACTAATAATTTACAAATCTTATACATATTTCATTGATGCTGCCCAACTAGGTATAACCTGTTCTAGGGCAAACATCTTACAAACATATCAATCATATAGAAACATATACACAATCACAAAAAGCATTCATCTCCTATATTAACACAATCACATTCATAACAAGAAAAACACTGCTGTAAACTGTCCATACATGAAACAACACACAAACAAACCATTTCTCCATATAAAACCCGAAAAAAAACAACATATCCCTCAACCACACACATCACAAATCCCACACCACATACTAACACACGTATATCACCCCACATAAATTTGGGATCTTCACTGGTCCACCTTTTGATTTTGTAAATTGTTATCATGTACTGTAAACGACTGTCTGATCCTGTGTGGGTACATTGTAAAAATAAATAAAAAAATAAAATCTTGCAATCTCTCCATTGGCAGATCAGACACCCACCCATAACATGCTCTTTTTTAAATTCAACAAAAACAGTGATTTCTCTAATCTTTAGAGGCATGATGTTAAAAAGTCTAGGTGCCATCCACATAAACTGCCGCTGTCCGAACACTGTAGATCTGAATGGAATGATACAACTAAAAGACACCATCTGTCTCGTGACCCTTCTTTGCTGTGATCTCCTCCAACCCTTTTTGCTTTTAGATATGATATTTATCACTTTTAGTATTTCCACGATGACTTTATTGGTCGGGCCTCAGCAGGGGCTTTTGCTCTCATCACCAGACTAACGTAAAGTGCACTTTGTATTTCAACCAAACACTCATTTCACGCTTGTTTGATGTTAAGGGCAAAATATCCTAAAAACTGTTTCGCGACTGATAAAGTAATCATGGAAGTACTATGGTAAAGGGTTTTATTTTAACTAGGTAACTTAAAATATCTTCCACCAAGTACCGACGGCGATAATATTGAATCATATTTTAAAGACATTTCTATAGTGAAACAAATTCATAATCATTTTTGTCAATCTTATAAGATTTTTTTTTTATTTATTAGTACGTATCAAAGTTTGGAAGGCGTCTAGACTCAGCATCAGGACAAAATGTCGCTTGTTCAATGCGTGTATCATCCCAATCCTTCTATATGGCTGTGAGTCTTGGCACTTAACCAAGGCTCAAGAGTGGAAGATACTAAGCTTTGAAAACAATAGTGTCTTAGAAGGATTTTGGATGTCAAATGGTATGAACATGTTACAAATGATGCTGTGCGCCGGCGCACCCAACAGATACCTGTAATCTCCGTAATACAGGAGAGACGATGGTCCTGGCTGGGACATGTTTTGAGAGTGCCTAATGATAGTTGGCCAAAAAGAACACTGTTCCTTCCCGGCCCGGGCGTCCCCTTTCACAATACACCGTTCCTATGACAACGATATCAGAGCGCAGGGAATGTCGTGGATAGAGGTGACGCAATCGGCGCAGAGACGCTCTGAATGGAGGAGGCTGGTTTCTGCCCTGTGCTCCCGAGAAGAGCGTTGAGGGCGATGATGATGATGATGATCATTATGAACTAATAATAAAGAATTTTCTGATAAATAACAATGTCGTTACAAGGTATTTTGATTTCATAATGATAAAAAAAACAATGATAATTATACCACGTAATTCATATATGATCGTTAAATCAATAGTATCTAAAGCTTCCGTTAAATAGTATTAGGTTATACAAAGGGATTTGTGTTCGAATGCTTATTTATACTTAATATTATATAAATTCCATAAAAAAAATTCTTCTATTTGAAAAAAGGTTTTAATGATACTTTCAATTTAATTATCATTTAAAGCTCATCTCGGGAAGTAAAAATTCAGAGCCTTCTCTGCGTCAGTTGAGTCATCTCATTCCATGATTTTCCTACAGGACGAATACGGAGCATGTGACTGTGGTGCAGCACAGACTATGCCACACTTGTTGGAGTGTCCATTGTGCCCTCTCACTTGCACTATGGAGGATATTTTTGACTCATCTCCACAAGCTGTGCGTCTTGCACAGTACTGGAGATCAGTTTGATTGTTTTTTTTCTGGGTTTCTACACGATAAATAAATAAATAATGGCATTTCTAGCGATATGATTCTATTGTCATTAGAATGTGGTGGCATACATAACATCTGAAATGAAGATTTCAAATTATTATTTATCGTGTCGAAACCCAGAAAAAAAAACCTATCAAACTGATCTCCAGTACCGTGCAAAACGCACAGCAGGTGGAGATGCGTTAAAAATAACCTCCATTGTGTCAATATCATTTCGTGATAAAAATTTACAGGAAAGAATTGGACATCTGTTCTTTGCCTCAGATCCCACAGAGCAGCATTTTTTTCAAAGGAGATTAAAAGGGTAGTGTACCTTAATCCTTCGCCATTGGGTGGATGGTTTTTAAAAAAAAATAGTATTAGAAAAATATAAGATTAGAAGTGAATAAAAAAACATTTTTAATTAATGCTATCCATACTTGATTATTTTGTCCGCGATTAATTTTGTAATATTCTGTAATTTTTGCAGAAACACTATATTTTTTTCAGGTTTTTAATTATGCCATTTAATAAAAATTCTTCCAACTATAACTGTTCAATAATATAAAATTTCATAAAGTAATAAAGTTCTCAGCAACTCACCACCATCGGCAAACCCCGAGGCTAACGAACCATTTTATTTTAGCTTATTTTTATGTCTACTTGTTTTAAGCTTCAGGAAATAATCATCACACTAAAAAATACAGTACCTACTACTTTTTTATCCTGTAATACTTTTTTTTATTCTAGCTGAAAGGGAAATTAAAAAAAATACATATGTCGAAACTTTTCTATTATTTAACATTCATATAAGTGTCATCTATAGATTATTTTTAAAGGCTTTCTTGTTTTGTAGTCTTCTGTATGTATCACCGATAGATGTTGGTAGATAATCAAATGTATGTAAATCACTTTTTTTTATAAGAAGGCAATTTTTTCCAAAAATATGTTCAAATGATGTTATAAATGTTATCTACTACTAAATAGAAAAAAGTAAATAGATTTACCATCATATATATATATATGTACATTTTCTGATTTGTGAAGGGATTTCCAAAAACCATGCATACAATCCTCCTCATACCAATTAAAACCAAGTCTTTCAGAATAGGTGGCATACTTCATCCCTGTATGTGAATTATGGGCAATTTATATAACGCCACTTACCCATAACATGAATCCATGAAATGTGAGTTAAGGGAGCTACGACCAAAAAGGTGTGTCTTCAGCGACCTTCTGAAATCCTCTCCATTCGCAACATTTCGCAGACTTAGAGGTAGCTGATTCCAGCATTTGTAACACGCAATTACTACAATTAATATACCATTACGATATATTTCACAAGTAAAAAATTAAGACATTCAGGATGAGTGACAAACCTCACCGCTGAATTAAAAATGTACAACATTTTATATTATCGACAACTTGTCTTTTACAGCCTCTTAAACTTGAAATGGCTCAACAAGTTTGTTTTTGCTTCACGCCATGTTATATTAAATAAAAACAAGAAAATAACATAAAATTCATTTATAAAACATCAATATTTTTTTCCAGAAATGCTGTATTCGACTTTACAATTAACTTGTTGCCAAAGTGGAATAGTCAGCCGAGCAAATGTTCAAAGTAAAAAACACACAGTTCCCAGAATCTGAATTTAAAATTTTGCGAAAAATATTGAACACCACTCCTGAGTTTCGCTTCCATATTATCAATTGTGTAGTTCGTCATCCTGTTTTTATTATCACCCCGTCAAGAAATTCTGAAGAAACTATAATTGTTATAAAATCTTAAAAAGTACAAATAAATCTCATCCATTGAAGTCAACAATAATAATGTAATGAAGCTAAAGTACCAGAATCATTACGCGTTTATGGATATGAAGCATTTAAAAAAATCAGCGATTTTCATTCTTGAAATGTTTCAAGTGTTAATAAATATTTCGATAAGAATATAATATTTCAAATATATTGCTTGCTTAAAAGTCTTGTAAGTATGGACGCGGAAAATGGGTGTGTAATTGCTTAGAGTACGTTTAAAATTAAACCTTTAAATCGACCAAATATCGGATAATTCAAGTAAATACTACCAACAGCAAAGGCATGATGTAATATTGTTATGTATTATTTTAACAATATTATGAAGGTTAAGTCGCTCGATATCGATTGGTTCCATATTGATGAACTTTTGCTCCATATTTTCTCAATACAATTATAACTACTTATACAATATAACATGCCAAATCACCGACCTACCTACTGACAAGAACTTCGGAATTTTACGACCCACATTGAAGATAATATTAAAAGTCTTTTGTGCCTTTATTTTAATAACATAATACTCTACCGTACTTCTTATACGAAGTAAACTGTTAGATATTAATATTTATTAAGCAAATATGTACAATGTAACATTTTCTCAATATCTTGATTGAACAAAATGTCAAAAACAAGTTTTTCCTAAAATATATGTACCTATCATATTCATTCTCAATTATAATTATATACACACCTTTAAATAAAGAAAAATCTTCTTTTCATTAAAAAGATAGATTGACATGTAAAAAAATAATGTCAATTTACGAAATTGCTTGACATTATTATTTATATACAAATTCTAAAAGTGGATCTAATTTAAGAGCAAATTGATTGAAGTGGGTGGTGCTTTTTTTAATAAAAATAATACAATATTTCATTATGAATGACAAATTATACAGAAACAAATATACTAAAATATTATTAAAACGGTATGTTACAAATAAAATTAATACCTATTATATTTAAGAATACTTTATACATAGAATTTTGGTTTCATCTTAGTTGAAGCATTGATAATGTTATTTTTATTTTATAAGAATTGTATCTTTGTATATAATATCGATACCTTAATTCGCAGATTGGGTAACTCCAAAATAGCTACTTTACAGGGCGGACAAAAAACTAAATATTTTTGTTATGCATATTATTATTATTATTTTCCTTATTCTAAAATATCTACATGATGTAGATACATGTTCGTAACACAATAACCATGACATAATTATGTTTATAATGGTTTTGTAGCCTTTTTTTGGAGTTACCTAATTTTCTGTGATAGATTTTGTAAAATAAATGCTATAATTGATGGAGTTACCCAATTTGCCTATAAGTATTGTATACTGTTTGGTCTCATAATAATGTTATTTTTAAAGTGTTTTATATGAAAATCAAATTAAATTGAAGTAATATAAATATAGGATAAATACTTCAACATCATCATCATCAACGCTCCTCTCGGGAGGACAGGGCAGAAACCAGCCTCCTCCATTCAGAGCGACTCTGTGCCAATTGTGTCACCTCTTTCTACGATATTTCCTGCGCTCTGCTGTTGTCGTTATAAGAACGGTGTATTGTGAAAGAGGGAAATCACGGGCTGACGAATCCTTGCGGACGGAAGACCGGTGCTCTTTTTGGCCAATTAGCCTTTTCAGGATATTACCCAGCCTGGAACATCGTCTATCCTGTATCACGGAGTTGAACATAGTTGAACAAAAAAGTTGCACCTTTAGAGATATACTCGTTGATAGCTAGACAAAAATAATGAAGAGTGACAAAATGTGAAAATAATAATTCGTGTGGAGCATTATTTTAGATATCGTGGTAGTCCTGAGTCCATTTTCGTGAAGATATTTTCAGTCTCGTTGAGATTATTCAAGCAGACAATATTTTTTGGGCCAAGGCTTTTCTTCCTTTGAGGCAATTTATTTATTTATTTATTCATTCTTTACTATACAGTGATCACAATATATACAATTTAATAAAAAAAATGCATTCAAATTAGGTGTGATCAATATACAGAGGTCGGTTGCCCAATAAGAGACTCTTACGACTTGTATTATGAGATAGCTGAAGTCCAGTATCCGATCAAAGTGTCTTGCCTCTTGCACACTGATGCCCTCTCTGTATATCTCAAGATTTTAAAATCCGCCAAAAGAAATTATATTATATTATAAGTAAATGCCTTAATATTACGTGTTATATTCTAAAAATATTGTACTTGGCACAAATCGTCCCACAAGGGACGGGTTGCCGTAATCTTATAAATAATAATAATAATATACAGAGGGCGAGTTTATCACACCTCTTTTTGATTTTTTAAATTTTTATTACTCCATGGTTCATCCTTTTTCCAAGAGAAGTCTCAGAGTTTTCATCAGAATCTGAATGTTCTGAATATGGGACTAACGAGATGTTGACTCTTATGCTGCCCTTCTCTGTTGCAATATTATGATCAATAGCATTAGCCTGTGCATCTAACAATATCCCTTGTGTCGCATTATTATCTAAATTATTATCATCAGTAGGTATTTATATTTTGGATTTCTGCAAGATTACCTCTATCAAGTAATATGATGGGCCAATTCCATTATAAAAATTCGAATTGTCTTTGATAAAGTTGTAGAAAATCATGATTTCTGGGATTTGTTTCACTCATACGATTTTCTTCACTCCTTCAATTTTCAGTTACTAATTTAACCATAGTCTTTAGTCTGCTATTCATCTATAAAATGATGAGTAAACATTTCACTTCTGCCTGACGATGAGAGCGGAAGCTCTTGAAAGCCGGCTCGCAAAATAAATAATGTCAATAGTGGAATAACTATATATCGATGGTATAAAGCACAAAAGACACATGTCCACATTTGACACTTTCAAGAAAACAGGTTTTTAAAGTTTGAGATTCTCAATTAATTCACTAACTTCAAATTAATGCAGAAGGTGTTGAAAATTATAATCTTTGTTCTTTTTTAATGTCATTTATTACTTATTTTTTATTACATTTTTAACCAAAATGTCAAGAGTTAGCATTTTCAAATGATGGTCATGGACATGTGTTTGGAAGTGTGATGGAAGTGCCGCTCACGGCGACTATTAGGATGCGTTTATGCGTGCACGATGACACATGTCCGTCCTAGATGGACATCTGTTTTTTTTAAGAATCTTCATATCTTATGTGACATGTTACATCTGTGCACAAAACAAAGTGAATTTGTGGACATGTGACATTTGGTTTTTATTAAATATTTCAATAATGATATTAAGATTGTTGGTAATATTTAGTCAAGACATAGATGGCGTTGCAACCGATCTTGTACATATATTAACTCATTTTACCTAAAATGTGGACATGTGTCTTTTGTGCTTTAAACCATCGATATCGTGTTTCATTTTAAAAATTATTAATATGAACTTCCACCAAGAACCGTCGGTCGAGAAATTAATCTTATGATAAGTAGGTAATGTATGTAGATACACGTTCAGTTCTTCGGATTTTGAGCTTATTTAAAAATAATCATGATTCAACTAATCCTAATATATCAAAAAATAAAGTCGTTTATTTAAGTATTAAAACCTAGATTTTTTATTTGACTATAAAATAATAACATAATATGTGTTAAAAAAAACAATACAATATTAGTAAATCAGCTTCAAAATTTGTGCGCAAACATATCCAGTGATAATTAAATTCCACGTAGTAACTCTTGCAAAAGTTGCATTATTTAAAATGTGAGTACTTTACATATTAACTACATCACATAAGGAGCAAATGATAAAAAAAAAACTTTAAAAAATTTAAGAAAATAAAGCTGATACTTATGGTTACAGTTATCTAACATTTTTTTACAGGATAAGATATCCAAAACCACTTTTTTGTAAAATATTCCTAATACACAACCTATCTCTCGCAAGTCTCCATACAGAATGGTGGAGTTACCCAATTTGCAGCGTTGTAAATACTAACATTGGAGTTACCCAATTTTCTTGAGGTGTTTTTTAGGGCATTTGTAATAACGTTGGATTCTTCAAATTTACCTAGCATGTGTGTTGGAATACAGTCAACATTATGGCATCATTAAGTCATTTTGTCAAAAAATGGAGTTACCCAATCTGCGAATTAAGGTATCGATATTTTGCTTATATTCCTCAACGCTCGTAATTTATAGACTTATGATTATACTGACTACTAAATAATAATTCATTGATTTCGATTATGACTACAAAATGTGCAGTATAAAGAATGCATTTAAAAATATGTTAAATCTGCATTAGAGCCTGCGATATTTTTCGATTCAAAACAAGAAAAAATATCTAATCATATACGTATTTGTTTACGTGAGAGCTTCCTTAAAAAAAAATACGAAACAAGACATTACCATGATTCCAAGAAAGAAAATAAAGTGTCTTGTGAAATGAAGACACTCAAACAAAATGATTCTATATTTATTTATTCATCTTGAATGTCTCGTATTATCAAAAGATATATAAAAAAACAAGTAGGTACCTATTTATTTTATCTTGAATTGTAATGAAATTGAAAAAGTGTTTAAAATGTACTACCTACTCGCCTCTTGCTCTTTTTCTTCTCTGATTATAATTTCCCCTTAATAAAAGCGAAGTATTTGTTTCAAGAGAAATCCTCTTTTGATAAGACTTTGTCTATGTCTTTCAGTGTAATGGTATATTTATTGTATTTGACAATTTGTCAGTGTAATGATGATCACAGTTAAATTTTTTTATCGTAAAAAAATCACTTTCACATGTAGAAATATGTTATCCATTCATTTAATATAATTCAATATTATGTAGCTCAGTGAGCTCGTTTCAGTAACAAAACTAAGGTATTCAAAAACATTCTAAAAAAACATTAATATGATATACGAAACAATGATTTGTATTTTTTTAATATTATTTGAAATGAGTTATTGCAACTTTACTGCACTGGTAGTTATAGAATATAATTTTTACTAACGATTTAAGTGCTGTAAATAAACATAACTATGCGGATACTACCCCTTATTCTATACTGATTTAAACTAAAATAAGAACGTTCCTAAATTTAATAATAAAGTTCACTTGAACTAACGGAACTAACATTCGAATTCTATATGATACAAGTTCTATATAATTATAATTAGGAACGATTTTAGAGTTAACAAAATACCAATCTAAGCTAACCAAAATATGTAAAAAACGTTCCTATTTTAGTTAGCGCATACTAAAAATGAAATAGAATCAGGTGTAAAATCGGTGATTGGTAAGCGATCCACATGTCATTTGTTTACGACAATAATAAGTATTTTTAGATTCGATTTTTGACACGATTTCATTACTTCTGCGACTTGACAAAATCTGCACAACACAATCTCATAAGGATTTGCTTTCACAACATATAATACAAAAAAACTTTTATCAATTATAACGATAAGAACTTGTACGTAAGTTTTCAATGCCAACTTTCTTTCACACTAAATATATTATATTATGTTCTATATTATTTCTTTACGATACCTATTATATTTAATCATACGTGTATCCGAGTTTGGTAACAGTTCTTCATTCAACGTATTCTTTAGTATTTTCGTACCACTACTAATACTATAAAGTAGGTGGGGTAATTCACGTCATTTCACCAAGAAAAAGTGCAAAAAGTAACCCATCACCTCAGATTTTAATGATTTTTTTTTCATGTGTTACTATAACCAAGTTATGAAACCATGCCAAATTTTTTTGGTCTAGGCCAAATACTTTCCAAGTTATTGAGGTTCAAAGTTACTCGTCGATGTGAATTTTTGCTGACTTTGTGATTGGTCGGCTTGTAAGAAAAATAATCATATCTCTGTTAATTATGAATATTTTCACCCCAAATTTTTACTATGTATTCTCTAATATATGTTGATTCTATAAATAATTTATTTGGTGTATTATATTGCTTCAAAAAATTTAAAAAAAATACTTTTTGCAAATTTTTAGGTTAAAAAACATGGTTTTTTCAAAAATAAATATGGAGGAGAGGCAGTATGTTTACCAATTTATTTTTTATTTTTTAATGTGCCTAAAAGTACAATCTAATAGATAATAAGAGAAAAAGTATGGTTTTTTTGCTGTCTGTTTCACAGTTCAGCTTTATTTTACCTTCACTTCTTGGTTAAAAATACGACATCGGAGAAAACTAATTCTACTTGTATGATTATACTAGCCTTCTACTGGAAATTAAATTATTTTTCATTAGGTGCAATATATTTAAAATTTCACCACATCCCATAAAAGGTAGCTATCGAACGTCCTCTATGCGCTAATTTTGTGATGAATTCAAGATGGGAAGCATATTTTGTCACTCACACATTTTCATTTAAAAAATGTGTCATTGTATTTTAAAAGTATTAATTTTATTAAATTTATATCCACAAAACTGATTTCACATATTATATCATAGGTACCTTTTTATATTCCAATGAACAAACTTTCTTCATGTTTAATGAATATGAAAACATAAAATTTCCTTATAATATATCCAACAGAAATTATCATAGTAAGTTTATGTTAAAAAAATGTATAACAGGTACACACAGGAAATGTTTAAGAATATTAGGAAAATTGTAACAAGTTGCTACATGAAATACACAGTACACTACAAGTTCATTCATTGTAATAAGACGTATTCTCACAGATCAGTTCGTGTTTATATTTAATGGAGTTAATTAGTGAGCTGTGCAGCAAGATTTTTAAAATATTAAATTACATTTTATTGATCTAAAATGGCTAGTAATATATTGGAAAAGTGTTCAATTGGAGAAATAAATGGTACTGAATGTCATAAAGTTAGTTACAAAAACAATATTGGAATTCTAAATATTGAAGAATTCAATCAACTTGACAAAGACCTCATAATTAAAAGAAGTAACATAAACCATAATTTAGTTAAAACTGTTTGTGAATATCATAAAACATACTATTTGAAAAAGTTTGAAACATATCACACATGTTGCTTTGATCCTTACAAAATTCATAATAAAAAAATAATACAAGGTTTAAGAACTGTGTCCTTACAATTTTGTGAAAATATTGAAAAGCTTTCAATACAAATTAACGCCTTACCAGGATTTAAAATATGTCATGCATGTAGGGTCAAAATTCAAAAACAGATATTTTTATCTCAAGATGATCCAATACAAGATATCGGAAGCGACATTGAAATTTCAGATTTGGATACAATTGTTTCAAGAGAAGAATCTTTGGAAGAGTTAAATTCTTCCTTTATAAATATTGGAGAATCTCCTATAAAGTTTCACTCTGTACCACCACACCTCAAGAGTACTTATGTTAAAAGGAAAATTGAATCCGCCTGTGCAAGTATAAAAACAAAAGTTGGTAAGGTTTTAGATAAAGAATTGTCTCCGAACAAAAGTCACGAAAAGCATGAGACAAAACAAATGGAACAGAAAGCGAAAGATATGGACAGACTAATACATCTTATTAAAGAGAAACTTGAAAACACTAGTATAAGAAGAGAAAGAATAAAACTTCTAACAATTGCTCCCCTTTCTTGGAGCATTAAGAAAGTAATGGATGAATTTAAAGCAAGTGAGTATGCTGTGCGTCAAGCTAGAAATTTGGTTAAAGAAAATGGAATATTAAGCACTCCGCAGCCAACAAAAGGCAAAATGTTAGGCGAAAACACAATTGATTTAGTTAAAAACTTTTATCAAAGTGACGAATACTCACGGATTCTGCCAGGGAGAAAAGACATAGTGAGCGTGTCTACCAATAAATATATGCAGAAAAGACTCTTATTGCAAAACTTAAAAGAATTATATTCTACGTTCAAAACTGTGAATCCCAGCGTAAAAATTGGTTTTACAAAATTTTCTATGCTACGTCCAAAATGGTGTGTTTTAGCCGGGTCTGCTGGAACACATTCAGTGTGTGTATGTGTAATTCACCAAAATGTAAAATTACTACTTATTGGAAGTGGCATCGAGGAATCCTATAATGATTTACTTAGAATGTTAGTGTGTTCGGTAGACAGTAAAGATTGCATGTTGGGCCATTGTGTTAAATGTCCTTCCAAAGACAACTTGAAATTTTTTTTAGTAGATAAATTCGAAGAATGGGACCCTGATGATGTCATTTCATATTCCTCATGGGTGTCTACAGACAGATCTCAACAGATTACTATAACCGTCAGTATGGAAGAATATATGGACACACTAATCAATAGCCTTGAAACTCTCCTGCCACATTCATTTATATCAAAGGCACAATCCCAATATCTAAAAACCTTGAAAGAAACACTTAACTATAATAAAGCGGTAGTTTTGCTGGATTTTAGCGAAAATTACTCTTATGTTGTTCAAGACGAAGTTCAAAGTTACCACTGGAATCGAGATAGCTGTTCACTACACCCAGTTGTTATTTATACTCGTTCTAGAGAAACAGAAAATATAGTGGCTACAAGTTTGTGTGTATTATCGGACGATTTGGAGCATGATGTAGTATTTGTATATGAAACACAGAAAATTGTCATCCAGTTTTTGAAAACTCATTTTCCGAATATCAGTGAAGTAGCATATTTCAGTGATGGTTGCGCTGGACAATATAAAAACTGTAAGAATTTTATTAACCTTTGCCATCATAGTGAGGACTTTGAGTTAAAAGCAACATGGTCATTTTTTGCAACAAGTCATGGGAAATCCCCTTGTGATGGGGTTGGAGGAACAGTGAAACGCTTAGTTGCAAAGGAGAGTCTTCAAACTTTGGGAACTGCAATTGATAACGCCGACAAGGTATACAATTTTTGCGCAAAGAAAATAAAAAATATTCGTTTCTGGCTATTAAAAAAAGAAACATTATTGGAATCTCGTCAACTTTTACAACATAGATTTAATCAAGCCAAAACAATTCCTGGAACTCGGAGTTACCACCATTTTGAACCCATAACAACAACATCCATTGGAACTAAAAGGGTTAGCGTAGAAGAGGACTATAGTTTAGTTTTCAAGTTTACGGGAGAAAAAGTTTCTACCATGACATTTTTAGAATTGTCCACAAACTCATACATAGCATGTTTGTACGATCGTCACTGGTTTTATGGAATGATATTGTCGAAACACGAAGAGGAAGGTGACATAAAAGTAAAATTCATGCATCCTTTTGGACCATCTCCATCGTACCACTGGCCTTTAAGGGAGGATATATGTTATGTACCTTTATGTAATATAATTGCCAGAACCAACGCTCCAATCACCAAAGGATCGCGTCGAGTATATTACTTCTCCGAGACTGAATCTATTCAGCAACAATTTTTACACATTTTCGACAAGAATTGAATGTAAGTAAAATTTTTGTACAAAATATTAAATAATATGGGAACTATCTTCCCACCAACTGTATTAAAAAAATGTTTAACACTCAATAAAGGTATCATTCAAAATGAAAAATTGGGCTAAAATATTTAATATGTAGCAAATATAATACATATCCCAACTAAATGTGTGAACGGCTAACATTTGGTATTAGCGTAATTTTGAAGTTTTTTATCAGCAACATAAGTACACAGACAGCAAAAAAACCACACTTTTTCTTTTATTATCTATTAGATTGTACTTTTAGGTACATTAAAAAATAAAAAAAAACTTGGTAAACATACTGCCTCTCCTCCGTCTTTAATTTTGAAAAAATCATGTTTTCTAACCTAAAAAATTGCAAAAAGTATTTTTTTTTAATTTTTTGAAGCAATATAATACACCAAATAAATTATTTATAGAATCAACATATATTAGAGAATACAAAGTAAAAATTTGGGGTGAAAATATTCATAATTAACAGAGATATGATTATTTTTCTTACAAGCCGACCAATCACAAGGTCAGCAAAAATTCACTTCGACGGGAAACTTTGAACCTCAATAACTTGGAAAGTATTTGGCCTAGACCAAAAAAATTTGGCATTGTTTCATAACTTAGTTATAGTAACACATGAAAAAAAAATCATTAAAATCTGAGGTGATGGGTTACCTAGGCTTGGTGAAATGACGTGAAATACCCCAGGTACTACTTGTAGTCCTTTCAAGTCTTACTCCACAAAGTTAACACGTGCGAAACTCTACACCTGTACGATACTCTTTGTGAGTCTTTTAATCCACTTAATATTAATTTTCTTTGTAGTCACAAGAGACACCTTGGGAGTAAATTGAATATTTTATTCTACGTTAAATGTAGATAAATAATACTTCTGAGACTGAATCTTGTTTAACGTCGGGTTATTCTTGACACGAATCTTATCTGTAATATTACAATCGACAAATTAGCCCTCTTGAAAATAGTCTGTCTGGCCTCAAGAGTAGCAAATATCTTACGAACTCAAGTAGTTCGATTGACTTTGATTATATACTCTTAAATAAAATTATCTTTGTAAATATCGTTCGTTCCCGGTAAAAAAAGGAGTGTAATATAAAAACACATAACACATCTTCCGTCCGTAAGGGTTCCGTCGGCCCGGGCGTCCCTCTTTCACAATACACGGTTCGTATTACAACGACATCAAAGCGAAGGGAATTTCGTGGGAAGAGGTGACGAGATTGCCACAGAGACGCTCTGGATGGAGGAGGCTGGTTTCTGCTCTGTGAAAAAACATGAATTCGTAATAAAAACGTTTAAGTCTTCAGTTCAGCAAAAAAGTGCCGTCCATCTTAAATGTCTTAACTTTTATCGGTACGGAGAAGATGATTTGCATGTTTATTACAAGCAGTTAGTTCTGAGACTATACTTTATTGTGGTTTATGCCGTGATGAGAAAGATAGATGAATAATTACGGAAATTTATCTTTTTGTCAATGCAGTGTGTTTCATGACTTTCCAGATTTATTTTTGATTACAGTTCAGTCTTCCCGATACGCTGCAGTCCTCATTGTTACACCACTGTTGAACCAGTGCCACACCTAATTTGATTTCGCAACCTTGCAGGGAATATACCTCTATCTCTCTTCCCTTCTACTGGAAAACGATCAATCTTTTCATGCCCTTTTCCGATTTCCGAATAACTGGAGTGTACGTCTTAAGCAGATGTACAAGTGTCTGTCTTAGATCTTAATTGCTTGAAGGATAGGAATGTTTCTCCTTCGTGCTGCTCATGCAATTCGAAGCATGTATCTACAGCTCTGCATTTTATTCATATTGATTTGACATTCCGAACTATCTAAAGAGCGCCGAGAAAAAGTCTAACTTTTAATTTACCCCAGAAGTTGCCAATACCTAGGTTTATATATTTGACCAATCGACTATCTATGCACTAGGAAGAAAAAAAATGTCTCTTATTATTATTTTAAATCTTTATTAAAATATTAAATTATAAAATATTAAATATTAAAACCGCTGGCATTCTCAATTTTACTTTTTAGTTAATAATTCCCAAAGAACTAAAGTATCACGTCAGACTAACTAATTTCACTCATGTTTAGAACTTAAGAGAAAACAAGTGCTATTTTTATTACATCAAACTTTATATTTCCTGCTTTTTGTTTTACCACGCAGAGAATACTTAAAATATCTCTCACATTTACATATTCTTTGCTTTTTAATTATTAATATCAAAAGATTCATCACAAGAAAATCTATCTGCATAACCAACTATTATTACTATTATTATCTTCACGGTATATCCCACAAGTGGGGGAGCCAGTAGACCAACATACCTCTTCGTTGAATTAAAGATATTTTACTGAATATTTTACGAATACCTGCTTGCAACAAATTAGAATATAAAAGAAACATTTTGCTGGATTACATAGTAAAATATAAAAGCGTTAGGTTTGTTATTAATGGTTTATATCGTTCACTTTATTGTATGATACTTAGTTTTTATTCAGGATAAACTGTCAATCTCTCGAAGACGTATCAAGATACTGAGAGGTCTCATTTTTCACGAGGACTTACATTCTAAGTATTGTTGACACTTTCAAGTCGAGGCTGAAAGGTATTATCTAAACGTATGTACTCGAGAAATCCGAGCAGCGCGAAGGTGGATCGGGGATATTTATTTTTCGTAAAACAAGTAGGTACATACATACATGCAAAACGTATATTTTTCATGAATTGTACGAAAGTTTCTAGAATGTATAGGAAGTATTATGTACCTCTCTATTAAAAACAGATTGTTGTATTATTCAAATAGTTTTGCTCAAAATAGCCTATAAGGAGATTTTAATAACTCTAAGGTTTGTACATTCACAGAGTGAAAATTCATTATGATGATACTATACTTTTAATAACACACCGTTTACTTTTCACTTAGATTTATTCAAATCTCGAGCGCTTTCGTCAATGTTAATAAATTGAGTTTTCTTGAAAATGTCAAAATTTTTCGTCAAAATATAATGAAAAAAGATAGTAGATTTTTATCATTTATATCATGAAAGTCTTTCGTATTTTGATCCATCAAAACTACTTCCTAGTGTTCGTAACATTTTTCATATGAAACTTATGTGTGTACATTTTTCTTATCCCCAATCGCCTATAAATATGCTTTATATTCTTGCATAAACTTCGCAGCTCAAAGTTCAAAATAATGTTTTCGCCTCAGTTTACGCCATTCTAGGAAAAGAGATTATTCATAAAAAAAATATATGTGACCAAGGTTAGGAGAGCACTCCTCTGAGACATGGCCTAAAACAAAATTTCGCTAAATTGAGAATATGTTATTCCAGCTTCACATATCTTATACAATGACTATATATTTTGCTAGAAAATAAGGAAATATCTCAGTCAAGTTTTTAAGCACGAACACGTCGTGTAGGCATTTTATCATTAAACAAAAACTCTTCTTCCCCGTTGTGAGAACATCAGTTCTCATGTCATCCAGTCAATCTAGAGCAAAATCTTTCTCTTTTTATCAAAAAGTGGGCTCGAAGTTGTCCTTGTGGGATTCCCTCTTCAAAACACACTCGAGAATTGAAATGCTCCCTTGATGTGCCCTTGGTGTAAAATCTCACACCGAGGATGCCACACACATTGTATTACAGAATGGAGTACCTAAGTTAAAAGCACAATTCAAACCAGATACCTCCAAAGTAGGCAAATAATGTGAATAATATTATATTAATAACATTGTGAAGTTTATTATATTTTCAGTAGTTCAATAGCGCCGATACAATAAACCGGTATATTTTTAAAATATATGTAAGTTAACGAATGTTTTATTTTGTGCAATGAATTCTATGATTTTATTGTTGAAATATTAGTTGATTGAAAACAAGATAGCTTAACGTAAAATTATTTTTCCCAGTATTCAATAAAGTTTTACAAATAATACAATTTTAAAATCCACATTGTGCTGGCTTAAATTGTCAGCATATAAAAAAGTTTAATCCTGTAAAATATATTTAAAAAAAAAAACTGTTCAGTTTATATTCTCTAATTAAAAAGCATCGCGACAACCAACAGAGTGTTCGCCTGAATAATGAGTAGGTTGTTATGAAATCATATTGTAACGAGGCATCGTGTAATAAAATAAAAGCAGTTTTTTTAATGACTTGTTAAATCTATTTGATATGCTTGTATCTATTTTAAGATTATAACTTACATAATAATTATAATATATGTGCCCTGACGATACTGCAAGGCGAAAGCGCTTAACAATATAAAATTGTTTAAATATTAAATTTAACAATATTAAAAGTATTGAATCATTAAATGATAAAATATAGTGATATAAATGATAAACGAAAAAATATTGTGAAAATAAAATAAAATAAAAAAAATAAAATACACTGTGAAAATATGATTAATTATATTGCTTTTATTTTCTACTTTTACTACGTTAATCCATTTTTCGTTTACTTGATATTACACTCAAAAAATATAACCGTGTAGAGGATAAAAAATATCATAGATTAACTAAATAAAATTGAATCTGCGGTACTTCGCGTAGGAGATAATTAAAAAAGAAATAAAATTGATTATCTTGTTTCACAGCCCATCAACTTGAAATTTTTCAAAGACCTACATTCTACGCCTTATTCTACGTTGCATATAATATTTTTGTCAATCCCACAAACAAAAAAATATTTTTTTAAACAGCATTTTTTTAAACAGAGTTTTCTGTAGACCGCCATAATGTTCCAAAACTTTGACGTGACATTCCATTTATCTATGCCATCACGGCATATCCTATACGCAGGGTAGCTAGCTAATCAGCTGCAAGTAACAAACATGCAAGCTATTCACTTTAACGTAATATGAATATTTGAATTTACAGTTGTTGTTTTATGGAATTGGAGAGTCGAAATTAGTATTCAACAATGTGAGGTGTAATATTTGAAACATCAAATATTTCCTTAATTTCGTGATTATTTTTTAAACTATTTACAATTGTTCACAAAATTGATTAAAAGATACTCGATATAAATATCACAACTAGTAGGTATTTGCTATAAATTAACGAATTTTTCGTTTTAAAGTTACGTTATCATGCTTTTATTTAACAAACAAATCAAGTTATTTTCGTACACATAAAAGAAGTATATTCTCTCAACTTTAACTAATTTATTGAAATTATATATTAATTTGCAATTTCTCTAGTCTGAACAGTGAAAACACATGGCCTTGGCAGATATCTTAGAATGGCAGGGTGAGCACTCCCTTGGTACAAGGAAAATATATATAATTAAAATTTATATATTAAAAAAACTCACAGTATAGGTACTCAATATTAGGTGACAAAACTTTTTTAACGTACCTACTTTGTTTTTACCATTATGTTATCTTTCACAAGAAGACTTCAATATTTTAAATTGTACATACCTACAACAAATATCTTTCTACCTTGATATATGTAAAAGAAATATATTCAAAATGGGTGTAGTCGTGATTGAGTTTGTTGTCAGTATTGTAAAATTTTAACTTCTAATGACGGTCACCAATGGTGGTGTTCTTGGTCAGTCTCCAAGTATTAATTTATTTAATAACTAACAATCGAAAACAAATTATTGAGATTGAATAAAAACGTCTAAATTTGTATTGATTTATAATATATTCAGTGTTACTAGACCAAGTCTAGTTAAATATTTATTTAAAGCGATATTTATCAGTTAAATCATCTTTATTTGTATAAATTTAGTCGAATTTTTGAATAAAATTTGTCAAAATATTTGCATCTGCCATGCAAGAGTCAATTTGCGAAAATAAATTTTACGGTAGCTTTTCAACAGCATTTACTAAGTACGAGTGGGATATACACTTTAGTATGATATGTATCTGTGAAGAATTCAATATGAATACATACGACTAGTGGCTACCAATACATCAAACTCATGCCTACGAATATTTCAAATATCTATTCAATCCTTCTCGATAGTCAAATACCAATATGAAATTGAAATTCCAAATTTATCAACAACAACTGATAGTCCGAGTGCCTTCGTTGGTACTTTATTCAGACGAATTGCACAGTATTAAATTAAATCTCCACTGGTATAGAAATATTGTATCAGCACCATTGCTTCTAAACAATCCCATTTGAAGTCATTCGAAATAATCTCATCTCTTCTCTCAACGATCTAGGAAATCAACTTGAAAATAATAATACCCAATATTAAAATCATTTCCCTCTATCATTATAATCATTAGCGGCTAGATAATTTGCAGGTTTATTGTAAGCTGTTAATTTTTTACCTACACTATTTATGAGATGCGCTGTGATTTCAAGGTAGTTGCAAAATACTGCTCTTAATAGCAATATTTGTAAAAATGTTCTTTCTTTTATTAAAAGGTAAATTGTAAACCGTTTGCGGCGATATTTTTCACTGCATTTTTTTGCGTAAAACTGTTGATCAATTTTCTATTTCTCGATGTTTTGATTCCAGTACGCAAAGTTTAAAGCTGTAAATATTATATTTATTACTTTGACGATAACACAGTATATCACTTTAACACTCTATCGTATTATGGTGAATGGTGTATGTAGATACGTTATGTGTGTGATGTAATTTAATGTTATTCGAAGACTGACTGCTGAAAGAAACTTGTATGAAAAAAATATGGTGGGGTCTCATGTGAGTGGAATACTTCACACTGTGAAATTTAAAAGTTTTATGAAAAGTTTCTTGTAAGAAAGTCTCAACGACAAGTTAAACTTTCGTGTATTATGTATAAAAATAAAATATACGATAAATTAGATCCCTTTTGTGCAGAATTTTATACTCAATCATCCATAGAAAAAATGTTATAACATTTTTTTTTTTCATTCAAAAGTGCTCAAAAAATATATCGAGTAGAATGTTTCAAGTCAGAATACTTTTCATATTAAAATGTTTCTACTCGTTTACTTTTTATAACGTTTAATTTTGATACTGTGAAAATATCGAAAAAAGTGGATGTGAAAAAATGTTTCTTTTTTTACCCAAGATACCAATTATATTCATTCGCAAGTTTATAAAAAGTTCAGAGATATTTCTTCGGATTGAAAAATGGAGAAAAAATATATCAACACAAACAGAAAGGGAAAAGTTGGAAAAAATAATGAAATATAACACATTAAGGTAGTCACGTACACATAAATACACATTTGGACACGCTGCAAGAATAGAAATACATGTTATAGAAATACAAATTATATAGAAGAAGTCATCTCATATTAGCTTTATGAAAGTATGAGTTTTACGTTATCTCAAAACAAATAAGATGGCAATCATCTTTGAAAATATTTTTCAAAATTTTAGTAGATGAAAAAATACTTCATCATTTTTATTAGTTAAAAGCATTAGAATAGTAATCCAACAATTTTTTTTAAATTAGTCTCATACTACTTTCCGCAAGTTTTCGAGTGACCTTTAAAAGTAAAAAATATAGACAATAGGTATATATATGGTGAGTTACAATCCATCAGATTGGTCTGCAACGAGTTTAGATTTTCTTCTCCATTCCTTACTATTTCTATTATTTGTAGATCTAAAGAGACTAGCTGAAAATAGGGAGGAATGGAAAAAAGATATTATACAACTTAAATTTAGCAATGAGGCTTGCAACCCATTTTGACTGTCTTATTTTTTTGTGAAAAAAACCCGTGGAGCACCCGGTAAAGAATTGGTCTCCCACTCTTCTGCGTAAGTTTTCGAGTGTCCTGTAAAATGTAGGTGTTTGAAAAAATTAAGACATTTTACTTCTTAAATTCAGCGATGAAGCTTGCCACCCATCCTGAATGTCTTGATTTTATATTGGCACGAAGAGGACAGTTTGCATGTTTCTTACATGTAGCTGATCTGCTGGCTACCCCACTTGTGGGATATGCCGTGATGGTAAAATAATAATATTTTTTTGTTGGTACTGTGAGGACGGTTTGCATATTTATCACAATCAGCAACCCCACTTGTAGAGTATGTCGTGATGGTATATATAGTAGTAGTATTTTCTATCAAAATTTTGACCAAGATTTTACTGTTGGGCTACCGAATATAGTAGTCAGAGAAGAAGTTAAATACTACAAAGTGATCATTGAATGAAAAAAATATATTCATGCATATTATTATTTTGCTTTCTAATAGATCCAGAAAATAGGTTCAAACACTGCTACTTATTAAATAGGTACATTATTTTACTTTAAAAAAATAAAAAACAAACTGAATAATTTTAAAGTTTTTCTATAGGTACTTCTTCTATTCTCTCAGTGCCATATCAGTTTCCTCAATCGTTGTCAATCACTTTTAAAACGTGCCTCTCCGATGTTGTTTGAGCCGGTTCACATCCTGCGCTATATCACCTATTACGTAGGTATATTATGTAGCCACGACATACCAAAATTCTGCTTTTATTATTAGTTGAAAAAGCCAGTATTTTTCATCTCGCAGAATGGGGCCCAAATATGATATTTTTCAGAGGTTCTCTGTTCGTATGCTCTCTACGTAATATTTCTGTTCTCTTTACATTAGAACTAAATTCATTTATTGTGGTTTTGAATAATATTTATGTGAATCGTATATCATCGCTTTAGAGTTGGTGAATGGTACATTGCAACGCAAAGGATCTACTTACCTTGTTATTTGTTATTCCAAGGGGATACTTTCCACTTCTACAATTTCCATAAATCTTTCGTTTCTTGTTTGTAATGTAATTTTTGTAATTAAGTCTTAAAAGTACATTGCATCTCCAAGTCGTAGGTATCTACTTGTTAAGGTATAAAAGCTTAAAAGCAAGCAAATAAGCTCGGTACTAATGCTTTTGTAAATAATTTATACTCAGATAGGTTTGTAGAAACCAATTAAGTTTAACAAACTCTACCTTAGAACTAATCTTTTTTGTAATTCATGACGATTCTCATCAAAGAACGAGTAAAATATAAAATAACTGATGAGTTGAATTTTTAAACAATCGGGTATCGAAATTGGATTTCACTCCTTTAAAAGTACTCGCCTTTTATTTAAGGGTTCATGGGTTTGATTCCCAGAGTGAACATAATATATAAATGTAATTTTTTGGAACTGATCCAATATGACTTGTTTGTATAGAATGGTCACAAGCCTTAAGATCATTAAAATTATTAATATTTGAGTTAGTTTGAAGATATCACAATAAAGGGATAAAGTCACTTTCTATGCATGTAACTAAATAAACCTTTTATTAATACAATCATTAATGCAATCCTTGGAGGTCCATTTAATTCTACCAATAAAAATAATAATAAAAAAATATTTATTTACCTGTTTCCGACTTCAAGGGAGGTGGAAGCACAAAATGATAAGTTGTCTGGCGATTTTAAAAAAAAAAATTAATTATTTCTTATTTTCAATGATTTTGTTGAATTGTTGAATTTACTAACTCATCTGTAAATTAAACTAAAAAAATTGTACTTACACTAAAAACAAAATTATACATTTGCAAAATTTAACAAAACATTAAAAGATAAATAAGACAATACATGTTTCTTATCAAGAGTATCGGCAAATGATGTTGTGTTTATTACATTCTATTCACAGTAGAGTTCTAGTAAACCAATTAATACGAGTAGTCACGATAGTTAAACTTTTATGAGCGATATTGTATCCCCAATTCTACATTATGTGGAAAGATAATCAATTAATGGAATGTACATACCTTGGGCATATTAAAGATACATTTTAAGACAAGATAATTTTATTATTTTCTGTTTGTTTAAGTATATTTCTGAAACAAAAGCAAAGAGCTGTTGAATTTCTATCACTACTTACTTGTACGATAGAAGGAAGAAGAGAAAAAATAATATATAAGTAAATAAATAAAGTAAGAAAACAAGAAAATAAACGTGCTTAGAAGAAAATAATGTTGTAAGGTGTTCCAGTAATGGAATTTCAAACTTGTTACTTTCTTTCAACAGAATATACGTGGTCTAACTACATATATATTATTATTATTATTATATGGAGATACTTGGGAAGGTATAGTAAGTACAGTAGTACTATTTCTACTCTGATACTATTTATGTGTAGATACTTCACAGTGGCAATATGTGTATTGGGGATTATTATCGAAAATGTATAGAAAATTTCACGTGTGTAGCATTTAAAATTGGTTATTATTTGACAACACGGTGTCGTTTTAAAACCCTTTAAAATATAAACAAGTTCCAACTTGTACTACGGATAGAAACATGTGTTTCGAGACGATAACTTTTGCCATTACATTGATTTTAAGGCTAAAACTACTTAAAAGTTATGTTATCCGAAATAGTAGGTACGTACATCTCGTATCGAAAAGAATCCGACACCATCATACCAATAAATAAAGTACGTTATGGTTATGTATGAGATGGTCCGATCAGGTGACGGATGCCACTGGAGCGACGTTTGCGGAGTCACTGCGGCGGGCTGAAGACAGACCAGGGTGGGCCGAACTGCTGCGAGAAGTACCGCATGAAGGTCACGATCCTCAGCATTGAGGGACCGATTTCGATGATGATGATGATGATGATGGTTATGTTTTTATTAAAATATATTTAATACATTGAAGAGAGAAACCCACCTCACACCCGGATATTTCAGGAGTCATAGACTCCTTTCTATCCGCACATTCAAACCAAAATTGTCCTCACGGGCGGGCCATTGGACAGGTCTGAAGGACCGACTGGTTAAAACCGCCGTCGTGGGAATCTTTTAAATTACACTCTCTTCCATGCCCCTTTTGAAAGTATGTTTATTTTATTGGATGTAAAGTAATACAAATTTATATAAAAAGACACAAAACAGGACAAGAATAGTACAATTAATAAAAGATAGATAACATCGACTAAATAAATGTTATTTACAAATTGCTGAGTAACAAAAAGCCGAGGTAAGGTGTTATTTGGCGTTCAGCACGCCTAGATATATATGGCAACCTAGTGAGGCTGCTTCAACGTAATTTTTTCCACATTGGTGCTGTATTGTCTCTAGTTTTATATTATGTAGATTGAATAAAATTTGTTTTTTTTTTCTTATATTATAACCATTTTATTGATTCACAAAATAAATAAATAGTGTCGTGGTAGGTTTATGAATTGATTTGACCTTATCTTATACATTTTTTATAAAGTAGACACGTACTACTTAGGTATTTATTTGATAAAATCCTTGCAACATTTTTCCAGCAATACTATTTGTTAAGTATTTTCACGTAGCATAACAGAAGAATATTTATATCTCATACTTGGAATGTGGAAAAATAGTTTCGAGAAACTTCTTGTGCATTTCCGTTATTTAAGTACATGAAATATGGAATTGGTAATTATTTTATCTTTTTAGGACAAATTGCGTGTTTATTACGCGCGGTTGGTCTACTAGTTACTCCACCTGTGGAATATTCCATGATGGTAAGTACTATTCATAATATTAATAATTAATTCCATATTTTTCAAGATTGATTTTCTGTGGAATAATTTGAAATTTTGTTCGCACAATCAAACCTTTCAGTGTATTGAATGCAACGCGTACCGTGTGCTTTTGTTAAAAGCTACAACTGTATTCGGCAGTCCAACAGTAAAGTCTTGGAAAAAAATTCGATAGAAAATACTACTACTAGACCATCACGGCATATCGCACAAGCGAGATAGCCAGCATACAGCTGCATTTAATAAACGTGCTAGCTGTTTTTTTTCCGTGCCAACAAAACGGTGCGGGCATACCCTAATCTGTATTTAAGATATAAGATGTTAATTTAATTAAATAAAATATATTATTGAGCATTTTTTAATCTCCACTTTGTTATCTTAGATACCGAACGTTTTCGCTTATACTTGTAGGCGTCTTGAGGGAAACTGAAATCTGAAAAAGATGTTATCTTATTCGAACACCCAACTTAACAGGACATCTGTGAATTTTCGAAAAAGAGTGGGATATCAATTCTTTGCCGGGTGCGCCATGGATCTTTTTTTGATGACAATACAAGTATAAATGTTTTACATGCGTTGATTTACGAATAACTGCTCATTTAGGAACTCCTTTAAACTCAAAGAAAATAGTGAGAAATTTATGATTTACGAAATACAAGGATGGTCTCTCTTATTCGAATTATTCATCAACATATCATTAATATTGTTTTCAACGTATGACACAAATACTTTAATAGTTGGACGTAGTTACAAATCAGGTTATCAAATTCTCGATCTTACAACACTCAATAATATGCTTATCTTTTCTGCAAACGCAGATAACAAAATCCAACATTAAATATAATTCAGGGGATTTACTTGACATTTTCATTAATACTCAAAGTATGTAGATAACAAATTGCTACCTGGACAGACAGTCCTGATTGAAATGCACCGATAGAGACGAACACGACACTCCTAGCATTGCACCTGACAGTTCATGAGCCTTTAGATAGTATTCCACTTCAGTGCACAGAATGGGTGATGGAGAAATATACATACACGCCAATTTCATACTACTCTACTGTCAATTCCAATAGATAATATTTCCTTTTATGTTGGAAAGTTTTTAAATATAAATGCAAAAGAGATATGTACTACTGAAATTTACCCTCATGCCGTACTCCAAGTGGAGTAGGCAGAGAGGACGGAATGCCTTATAATTTAATTTCTTTATACTTCTTTCGCTTCCTCCATATTATTGAGAATTTAGTACGTAGTTCTCAAGCGTCCGCGTTTTCTCACATCCTCTCTTCCTGATAAATACACCATCTTCGTCATGCTTTTATCATCCATTCGCTCCACGTGCTCCAACCATCGCAACTTATTTATACGCATTTGAGACACATTTTTATTCGTGTGTGCTCATTCTCCCAATATGCTCATTCTTCACTCTCTCACTCAACGTTTTACCAATCTTAATTAGTTTTACTAATTTTATAGTGTTCTATAAAAATCAGGTATTAAATGTTAAATAATACGAATAAATATGTATAATAATGATCTTCAATTCAAGGATGAAGTATACCACCCATATGATACTATACTATACTATACCCTCACGCCATGTCCCAGGAGGGGTAGGCAGAGAGAACGGAACGCCATATAGATCTATCCTTACATACTTCTTTCGCTTCCTCTACATTCATCCAGTTTCTCATACACGCACGCCGATTTCTCTTACTCAGCACGCGTCCGTCCTTAAGAATTTGGTCCACGTGATCAAGCCACGTGGTTCTTGAACGTCCGCGCTTCCTCACACCCCTTCTTTCAGATAAATACATCCTCTTCGTCATCCTTTCATCTTGCATTCGCTCAACATGTCCAAACCATCTCAACTTGTTTACACGCATTCTGTCCACAACACTCCTCTCACATCCGCTCATTCTCCTGATATCCTCATTCTTCACTCTATCTCGCAATGTTTTACCAACCATTCTTCTCAGTGAACGCATCTCCACAGCATTTATTCCACTCTCATCCTTTTTCAACCACGTCCAAGTTTCGCTTGCATACATAAGTGTCGGTACCAGAATGTTATTATGCACTAGCATTTTTGCCATGTTCGACACACTGCTATTGCTAACAATGGGTCGAAGTGCACCATTCACTCTAGCATCCATATGAAACCTCTTATTTTTTATTGTTTTGGACTTTGAACTTTCAAGTGTGTAACTTGAAATTCTTCTGCTGGATTCCTCACATATGAGATATGTCTTTGTTGAAATGGATGGGTTTTTAAATATATAATTGAACGCACAAATATTAAATTTGCAATTAAATGGTAAGACTTTTCTAAAAACATTCAAAATAATCTTAAAATACTCTTTTGCTTTACGTGAAATGATTATTGTAATTCTTACGAATTATAAATAATATGTGCAATTCTAAAGACCAACCAGTAAAATGTGTTACAATATTTTTTAACGGACATACTCGTACTTTGAAAGTGTCGGGGAATAACATGTTTAAAGAACTTTTGTTATTCGTTTAATTCCTTTTCCCGTACAGCTTTTGCTGCTGAGCTTTAGTCTCCAGGACAATAGATTTCTAAACCATATATCCCTCATAGTACACTCCCATTCATCTCTTTGATTCAGTGCATCTAGCTTCTATTTGACATTATCTAATAGTCTTTGTCTTGGTTTGGCTTGCGGTTCTTACTCGAACGTTTATTTTATACAAAACCTTCAGTGTCTTTTGTACCAAGATATAGTAGAGATTTAGACACCTTCCAGGTATGGTGTGAGAAAATAAGAATATTTTACTTGGTACTGAATTAATCTCTTATAAAATATGAGCGATGAATATTTTGATTCACTCAAAAATACATAATATGCTTTCAAACAATAATAAAAAAACTAGATTTTCAAGAAGAAAATGGGGACTTAAGACTTTTTACTAAGGTGTATGTTTTGGATTAAAAATAAATATTGTCTAACAACTTAATAATTCTACACATTTATCACTTTTTTGTTAAATGATAATAATATTATGGATAAAATAATGACTGGGAGCTAGATTTTTTTTACATTTCAGATCAAGTTTAAGATATTCAACATAATTTTAGCAAGTCACTAACACACTCGCCTTGCAAGCGAGGGGTTGAAAGTTCGATCCTTGATGTAAATAAATACCACAGTTTACTTTCCTAGCAATAATTGGGATAAATTTTGATAAATCGTGGTAATAATTTGGGTAAGATTTGCGATAAACTTGCATTCTGTGAAATGTTAAAATGTATTTTTACGTTAGGTATATGTTATTTTATACTCAATGTACAGTAAAGAATAAATATATAAATAATTGATGAGAATGAATACTCTCGGATGGTTTTAACTTAATAAAACAAAAAGACGTTTGATTTTTTTTTATACTTTTAAGCTTCTACTGTTGGTATGTTTGTATGTACTCAAAGTAGGTTACTGAAAGAAAGTAATATCAGATTCATTTAAAAGAAAATAAGGGGATGTGCGTACATAATACATAAAATATATGAAGATCCACCCATACCATATTAGCCTAAGGACATCGGCATATTTCTTTATGAATTTTAAAATATTTTCACGGTGTTCGTATTAAATTTGGATAGAATCTTAATATTTTCATTACTTTAACAGCATTCGATATAGAAAAGTGTTAGAGGAATTTAAAATGAAATTTAATTCCGCATATGTATTCTGAAAGTGTTCTCGGTTTGTTTGATAAATTTACCCCACGAGAGGTGGAAAATTTATTTAATTAAAACTCTCAATTATCATTTTTATTATATTGCCAATGAAAATATAACGCTATTACAAAGTGACCATTAATTTATTTTATTTGAATTTCGAAAAGGTTTCCTCCTTCACACCTCATTCTTTTCTTATAAAGTTCATTGGAAAAAATTGTTTGTTTATTTATCAAAAACATAATTTGTTTTTTTTTTGTTAAACGAAGTTTTCGCATTTCGCAAATGCGAAAACTTCGTTTAACATTTAAAACCACTGGTCAAAGCAACGCTGTAAATAGGAGAACACAATTGTTCTCTGGCGCCATTTAGTGTTTCGGGTTGACAATCAACGATAGATTGTCAACAACCTCGAACACAATCACAAAGATGGTTGCTGTTAGTTGACATGTACGCTCAGCAGATGTCGAACATGACAGTTTGAAACAGGAATTGGTGGGATTGGTGAACGTACCATGGGTAAAGTGCACTTAAACCAGCCTAAGCCGATTCGTAAGCATCGGGACACCTTTCCTGTTTCATACAAAAGGGAGTTTGCACAGTCTGTTGGTTGTGCGGATGAGGTGTCTGTTGGGTAATATTCTTGTTTTTTTTATCAGTTTATATTTTTTTTACTACTACTACTACTACTATACCATCACGGCATATCTCACAAGTGGGGTAGCCAGCAGATCAGCTGCACGTAAGAAAAACGCAAACTGTCCTCCTCGTGCCAATATAAAATCAAGACATTCAGGATGGGTGACAAACATTTTTTTCTATACCATCGTAATATCTCTCACAAGTGGAAATGTCAGTAGACATATAGCATTAAATAAAATAAAATAAAAAAACATTTGATAATCGCTCATCGCTGATATGAGAATGCTATTTTTTATATTTGTAATGTTTTCCGAACATCTGCGTATTACAGGACATTTGTAAACTTGCAGAAAATAATGGAAAATCTTTTGATAACCAGATACTTCAGGAAGTACGTAAACTGACAGATAAAGCAACTATGGATCATCTTTAGTCTGATTCAGATGAATGTACATCGGATGATTAATTTGGCGCCGTTTGATGGAGCATCCATCTCAAAAGCGCGGGTGGTCGTGTTGCTGTTTAAAAACTAATGTATGTGATTGAAAAATTCATGTGATTTGCGAATTTCAGAAAATGTGGAAATATTCAAGACAAGGTAAAAATACTACTCGTCAGATACTGAAACTCGCATACTGGCGGTAGTTTACCACAAAATGCCACTTTTCAAAATATTTCATCACTTATCATTCTCTCTTCATATCAAGTTCTAATAGTTCTTGTACAGAAACGCTTTAACAAAAAAAATATATCTTTTCAGATTGAGTACAAATTTTGTACATAATCATTTCATATACCTACCAAATAATTTCCACATTTCATTATTTTATAAAATATTCTCGCTAATATTAATTCAACTAATAAAAAGTAATTAATTTAAATTGAAAAATTAATTATTAAACGTGAAAATGTTAATATAATAAAAAAATACATTTATTTTCCTTCTCAAGTTTTTATTTATTCTATTCTTTATTTCAGGGACGACGATCACGTGTAGTGACCATTCTCAGAATGTTTACGAATTATTTTCATAGGGTGGTAATATATTTTTTTGTTTTCCTTTTTATTAAGTAAACACATCCACTGTAAGATTTCCTACAGTTTTAAAAACAGGTTTTCTTTTTCAAGGTATTTTTCTTTTTGAATCCAGACCATTTTTATTTATTTTTTTATCAGTTTTATGACAATCTGTCAAAAAATGAGAAAAATCTTAAATTGTTTTTTCAATTAGGGGTTTGTAAGCTTGGTTAAATTCACAGCACGTGATAACAAGTATAAACAAATAATATGATCGGGATTTTTTCTTTCCTTTATCAAAGTTCAACAATTCAAATATGGTAAACTTTTCACAATCCAACCGTTGAATGGCTAAATGACTCGTTAAAATCTTGATTTCTTAGTACAAGCTTTAAGCGTAGGAAGTGAGGAGAAATAATAATAATGACAGAAAAAATATTTACAAAAAATGACAATCAAATTCTATTATGATCTCAACAAGAGGTTAAGTGGGCTTAGGTACATTAATTATTATTTGAATATAAAAGATCGAATTATGTAAAATTGTTCTATTTGCTTCAAAACTATTTTTTATCCCGCACAAATGATAAAGACTACTCACACCCATTCGCTTTAACCTACGCTGTTCTCTTTGTAACATAATTTATAGGCAAGCTAGTTTCAAGCCGAAAGGACATCCATTTAGCTCGATAAAGGTATAATCTATTTCAAATACTTCTGCAAAGGTGAATAATATATTATTCTTGTACCACGATATTCTATCTTGTTCCTTTTTGGTTTACTTTTCTTTACTTTGAATTGCCAAGAGATGATGTTCTAATCATACTGGAATATTTAAACTACTAGATGAAAGTTATACATTTGATTTTCATGAAACTTTAATATTTAAATAATAAATCATATGTACATATTGTGCAGTTTTTTTTTTGCCTTTTTTTTACAAAGTATTGTATTTTGATGCTATGTTTGGAAAAAACCGTCATCTAATATGAAATATATGTAAGATCTGTCAGATTTATGTCAATAAAAATACCTGATTGGACAATTTCTATTAAAGCACTATTCAAATAATTCAATCATTATCTTAAAGACGCAGTTGAACCATAACATGGAAAAATGTTTAAGCTTAGAGTGAAAAGCATCAAAGCTTTTCACAGATCTGATATCTGATGGTAAGGAATTCTATAACAGAGGGTCAAAAACACAAAGAGTGCGATCAAGATAAATTGCGGGTTTGGATCTTCGTGAAATTAATTATCAATTTGTTCATGGAGATTAATCAAATCTTATGAAAGCTTTAAAAAATTAAGATGAATTCGTTCCGTTTTTATTCAATAAAACATATATTAAAATATGAACAAAACGAAGAGTAGGCGAAATCCGGATGGTTTATATAGTGCAACACAAAAAAATGCATTTCGAATGAAAACAAAACTTTCTAAAAAATGCTATTACAACTAAAAAAATTGTACAATGTTGTAAGTACAATGCTATTATTACATACTACTGCAGTATGGTAGACCAGCTGTATGTTATAATATACATTCACAATGAGTAAGAGACCAATGCTTTGCTGGATGCTCATCGACATAATAATAAATTCTACTATTTACTGGATATTCTACTATTTATCTTGGACTGACATGACAAGTAAATGCTCATAGAGAAGATTGTTCACAACAATCAAGTTCCGGAAAATTTCATATTTTTGTCACACAATGTGATGAGAAAAATATGCCATCCTAAAACG
Organism: Athripsodes cinereus; assembly: GCA_947579605.1. Taxonomy (NCBI): domain Eukaryota; kingdom Metazoa; phylum Arthropoda; class Insecta; order Trichoptera; family Leptoceridae; genus Athripsodes; species Athripsodes cinereus. The sequence continues at coordinate 22,886,381 of OX388329.1, forward strand.
GATAATGCAAGGGAAGATTGAGGGCCTTAGAGGCGTTGGAAGAATGCGGTTTTCCTGACTTCAGAATATTTGGGAGTGAACCGGGATGAGAGGTGTGGACAAGCTGTTTCGTGCTGTCCAAAACAGGATGAATTTTTCCCAGATGTTCGTCAACGTCGGGAGGACCCGACACACACTTAAAGAAGAAGAAGATTTTCATATTTGTTTTGCTTAAGTATGAAAATATTATTAGCATTGTTCAGAACATATTTATTAGAAAGAGAAAAGACACTCGTGAAAGTTGTAGGTACTTGTTTTCTTGGTACAAAAACAATAACAACAACAGAAGGAAAAAATAAAATACAACAAAGAAGAGAAGTGAAGACATTTCAAGGAAGGAGATATTAATTTTGGTTTCTTGCGGGACTATAAAAACGTGCGGGTCATAAACTTGATGGTTGGTGATTATACAATTCGTGAAATTGTCCATGGTTTGCTCTTGCAATAACAATCTCGATTATATCTTAAATTATTTCACAACCATTTGCTTGAATCTCGACTAACATTCATACATAGTAGGTATGAATGTTAGTCAAGATTCATTATAATAAAAAAATATACCTATATAACGACATTTTTTCTTTTGAAATTTTATATTGTTCATTTACATATTTATTAAAATTTATTTATGCTCATTACGAATACGGTGTCTTTTGATGTTAATGTTAGTTTTGAGCTTAAGTATATATGTATAAATATACAAGTCTTGATTAAATGTTTCATTTGAAATTTAGTATAAGTAAACCTTGAATTAATTATCGAAAAACATCACTTAATTAATATCACGAATGAGATCATTGATATAAAATGTCAATGAGAAATTTTCAACATTTATTTACATACCTACGATTATACAAGTAAAAACGTTTTTTTTGGCCTACATCTTATTTTTGAAGGGGATACGCCATGAAAGTTCATTTAAATTTAGATTATTTAATAATATAAATAAAAAACACTGTTTACTTCCAATTGATTGTTCAATAAACCCAGTAATAGTAAACAGTGTTTTTTATTTATATAATTTTATGATATATGTATAAATTTATATCAATAGGAGATAATCAAGATTCTTAATACATATTACAAAGCTTTTGGTTAAGTCACGGTAAGGTTTAAGGTAAAAAATTTATTATCGTTAATAATCTCGCGACATATCCCATAAGTGAGATATCAACAACATGTAATAAATAATAGTAGGTAAGAAATAATACACTTAGGGCAGATAGCATACATACATCATCGCTGAAAGTTAAATATTCAATATTTGAGTGGCTGAAGAAGGACGAAAGTGGAATAAATGCAGTGGAGATGCGATCGTTAAGAAGAATGGTTGGTAAAACGCTGCGTGATAGAGTGAAGAATGAGGATATTAGAAGAATGAGTGGATGCAAGAAGAGTGTTGTGGACAGAATGCGCGTGAAAAAACTACGGTGGTTTGGACACGTTGAACGAATGAACGAAGTAAGAATGACAAAGAGGATATACTTGTCTGAAAGAAAAGGTGTGAGGAAGCGCGGACGTCCGAGAACCACGTGGCTTGATCACGTGGATCAAATTCTCAAGGACGGCCGCGTGTTGAGTAAGAGGAATCGACGTGCATGTATGAGAAACTGTATGAATGTGGAGGAAGCGAAGGAAGTGTGTAAAGATAGATCTGGGTGGCGTTCCGTGCTCTCTGCCTACCCCACTTGGGATACGGCGTGAGGGTATAGTATAGTATAGAGTTCGTCGGTAGCCTGGAGGTAGAGTCTCGGCCTCGTGAACAAGGAGTCCGTGGTTCGATACCAGGTGCCGGCTAACTCCCCTTTCACGACACAAGCTTTTAGTAGCTTACTGTGAGAGGTGTATAAGGTTGTATTTGGGTTTAAAGCAAAAACCCAGAAATATCTTTTTATTAAAAAAAAAATCTCTTTTAACACTTGCGTTTAACCGATCTTCTTTATAATATAGCATAGAATAACACGCAGGTGAAATAACTTTGATTGGAAACTTACTTCAATAATCAAACGCACTATGAAAAAACTACATGCTTAATATTTACAGACTTTCTTGTTTATTTTTATTTTGAAAACAGAAATACTTTTATGATAATTAAACAATGCCGTTATAAGGATAATACGTTGTAGTAACAGTTAATCTGGTGTGATTTTTAAGGAAGAGCAAAAGACAGAAATAATGGAGAATATTCCATCACTTATGTAACTTAAAATCAATTGATTTAGGGTTTGGGTTGAAATTCTTCCAATCGATTAAAATTCAATTTGATACATTAATATTACAAAGTTCCATAAGGAGCGCCCTCTTTCAATTTAAAAATTTTCATATATCTATGAATTTATATGATACAAGTTTTTTTCATGTATAGTTTTTTCGTATATGTAAGTTGTAGTTGTTTGTTCAACGTCTTGTGATGTTTTTCAAAATACAGGTAAAATGCAAAAATATTATTTGTACTAACGCTCGATAAGCGATAATTCATCAATTCATCAATGTGGAAATATGAAATTGAACTACACGTCGAATTCATATTGTACTTTGAATTATATTGGACATTCAGTAGAAAATATTTGTACGTTGGTTAATAAAAACAATGAATTATTTGACATGGATAGGAGGTTTTAAATCTATAGAATTTACAAACGTAATCTCTATGCATTTCTGGTCGAAATAATCCATTGTTTTGCGTGAAATCATAGGTATTTTATTGCAGATATTTTAAATATGTATATGCACGATGAAACAGTATTTAACTAGTTGTGAATTATTTCATAGAAACTTATGATGGTATTAAATACCGAAAACTTGAACATATTATTATTCATATTAATTTTATTGTTACACATGAAAAGTTGTTTGACTGAAATGAAAGTCTTTTCAAAAGCTAATGCGGTGGTTGGTGTAAAAAGAATTATACTCGTATCGCTTGAAATTAATCCGAATATTTTAATCCCACTGAATGAGCTAGAAGAGACAAGAGAAATGAGCAAAAATGACAAAAGTTTGTATTTTAAATCCACATATTCCAGTGAAATACCAACGTATGAATTTGGATACCAATTATTTCTGAATGAAACTGAATCAGTTCGTACGTTTGTAAATAAGGCTCCTGATTATTAGTGAACTATTTTGCTACCACGAAGGAACTCTATATTTTGTTTAATTGATTAAAATTACGTCTTTTTTAGATTGTGACAGTTATCCAAGTTATGGAATGGATCAAAGAAGTTTTGATAAATAAAGATAAATAAAATCGAATTTCCCAAAAAAAAATGGGTCAATAAAAATTTATGAACCTAATAAATAAACTATAAAATCAGCTTTGAAGAAATATGTTAAAGATTAGAATTAAAAAATCAATGGCTTCTGAAACAATTAAAGCAAGGGAATGAGATTCTATTTCGAAATAGAATTCTCAATTAAAGTCGGACTGAATTCAACAATTTTCACATTAGTTAACGTCTGAATGTCCGCGTCGTTAAATATTGTCATAGAGTTAATCTCATAAATTGCATTCAAAAGTAATTTAAACTCAGATAGGTATTGTGATTATTCAACGGAATTTAAATGTAATATATTGCTTCAGTATCTTATGTTTCAACTGTGAATGCATCATGTTCATATAAACGTGTGTATATTTATAATACAGGATAATCATTCTAGAATATTTATGATAGTATTTTGATTTAAACTTACGTCGTTGCTTTCATTAGTACGTTTATATTTATAATATTTATTGTCTCGCCCTCATTGAAAAATAAATCACCTCGAATTCACCATAATGTTTATTTGTTTCTGTTACTTCATGACATTTAAACACAGTGTAACAAGAAAAACAAGAATTTAATGAACACAAGGCTTGTTATTCCTATTCCATTTAAAATAATTACGCGCCGAGGTGGAGAGCTGTAAATTTAGTATCGGTTCATTCAAAAATAAAATAGCACATAATTTTATAACACTTATTTATGTTGTACTGAACTTTTATCCTATGAATAGCCGTTAATTACTTGAATAACTTACTTACATCCGATGGCCGAACAGCCCTTGTAGGACCTTTGCCTCCGAAACAATAGATCTCCAAACCTTTCTATCCTGAGCAATGGGCTGCAGGTCGTCTTTAGCATTGAGCTCCTCAAGATCTCGGTTGATTAACAATATTTGTCTTGGTCTGCCTAACGGTCTCCTACCCTTGGGTATACCCTGCAGAATACCTTTAGTCGCCCTTTCTTCTCCGGATCTAACGACGTGGCCAATCCATGCCAATCTTCGGGATCTGATCTCACTTGTGATGAATGGTTGTTTAGTTGTGGAGCGAATTTTTTCATTACTTTTAAACCTCCAGGTTCCTCCTGCAATACCTGGTCGTGGACCCAATATTTCTTGAATAAATAAATAAATAACTCCTCCAAACGAATAATATTTGTTCCTCGTACGTGTTTATTTGTATTCTACATTTTAAACACAGTTTAAATAATTACTACTATTACTATACCATCACGGCATATCCCACAAGTGTGGTAGCCAGCAGACCAGCTGCATGTAATAAATATGCAAGCCGTCTTCTCTGTGCCAAAAAAAAATAAAGACTTTGAGGATGGGTTGCTGAATTTGAGATGTCAAATGTCTATTTTTTCGAACACCTGCTTCTAACAGGACACTAAAAAATTAACGGTGATTAGTCGGAGAACTATTCTTTAGCGGGTGCTCCACGGGATAAATAATTATTATCTAAAAGTTAAGCAAAACACATTCCTTGCTTTATAGAAATTCAAAAGAAGAGTGTATAAAGAGCAGCATAAACAGAGATTCAATAAAATATTCATTACATAATGGATCCTTACAACGCTTTTATGAAAACTGCACAATATTGAATTGAATTTGAATCTATTGTTTCCTTCTCATTGCACTGCGCATAATGATCATAAAAAATATTCATAATAAATTATTCATCGCAGCGATACTGTTTCATTCACCGTTCATTATTATTTCCTATTGAAAATGGTAATATAAAAGTAAGAAAGTTAAAGTATCGGATATTTCTCTCTTTTGTTACAGGTTCGTTCCATTGATTTCTTCAGGCGTGATTTCACACGTATTACGACTCATTACACATAAGCAGAAAATGAAGTATCTTTTATACAAAGAAAGGTAAATAATAAAACAAATTGGAATACAAAACTTGAAGTTAAATTCTAATTATTGTATTATTTATTTTCCCGTATTTATAATAATTGTTATAATTGTGCGGGCTTGCGAAATTCATTTGTAAAATTGTTTAATAATAATAACTCTTATTTCGACGAGCGAATTGTTTTATGTATGCCTTGTGTTTTTTTTTTCAGAAAAAAATATACTTACAAACACTTTGGCATGGATTTCCTGTAAAGTGCTTACATCATCGATTGTTGTAGTTCATTTCATTTAATTGCAGGTACATTATGTCGTCATTACATATATTACTATTTTTCAAAGAAATGATACATAATAAACTAGTGTTCGGGTGCGTTGCCTTTAAAGTAAAGAAAGATACAAGAAAGTAACTGAAAATGAATTAAATTTCTAATTGTCATAGGTAGATTATTGTGAATATTTCTAAACTAAAAATGTTTTATATCGACTTGAAAACAGTCTAATGTTTGTATTTACATTGTTAATATTATCTAAGAAGAATTGTTCAAGAAATTACTCTTATTCTCAAATCAACTTAAAGGATTAAACTCAAAAATTCACACTTGACAAAATACATTACTGCAAATTAGTACTTTAGATTGTGTGGTTAAAGTGGGGTAGATACGTACCTACGTAGTTAAATAAGATATAGAGACTTGAAATTCAATTGCCTCGATAAAGATCCTTAATTAAGGAACGTATTAAAGTATTACACATTATTTGGTATGTGGATTTGAAAGAGAAATTAAGCTCAAGTCGTTTAATGTTGACGCAAGTACTCTCTGAGAGGAAAATTGCCTGTGGGTGTGTCAAAATGAATACTTCCTCCTAATAATATGTACTTTGTTTCTCAAACAATGTTCGAACCTTATTAGATCTGAGGTGATGTATTGATCCCAATATTGAACCATACGTTAATGTATTGCGGTCCACATAATATTATGCTCGTATTCTTTACTTATCAAGTTTTACGTCTCAACTCAATCATTATTTGTATATGTGTTATTTATCATACAACTTTCTTTTTAAGTAAAAAAAGTACTAATGCTGCTCATGACATCAACAAAACACGTATAAACAATTCACACAGATCGAGATAGTTCTAATCTAAGATATGAATCTTGTATTATGGGTACTAATACGACAACCCACATAAATCAATGCACTTAACACTTGTATAATGTAACTCCTAGACTCAGAATAATTTGGAAAATATCATTCCTGGGAACACGAGACCAAAACACAAGGGAAGAGCGTTACGAATATTAAGAGCGAAGAATTAGTGAATTTGTTGACTCGTTCGCATAAGGTAATTGAGAGAACGAAGAAATGCATTGTATACAGATCTTCACTTGAATATCGATCTTGGGGAAATAATCGGGTAAATAATATATTGATGATGAAATTTGACAAAAACAACAAATATAGATATTCACATAAAAATAATATATTTGTTTTTTTAGTACACATTTCGGAAACATAATTATATATTTATATGCATGCAAAATAAATTAATTTCCTATGACAGAAATTATATTATATCATGGTTTAATGTATTGCGTATGTATTACGAAAAGGAACAATGACATAAATCAATGTATCGATAATAATAACTTTGAAATGTTTCATAATATAGTTATTGCGTGTATTTCAGTATAGTAAATATAAAATATTATGACGCAATAATATATTATTAATCTGATAATAAATATCCATGAAAAAATTAATGGATTTCATCTCAATTATCACGGGTCGTTATATGATCAACGAAGTATGATAGTAAAATATTGCGTTATTATTTTAAATTCGATGAAATATTAATATTATTGTTCAGCTACCCGTTATTTTTTTTTAACGTAATTTGATATGAAAATCGCATAAATTAAATATTTTAATGATTAATTATTTAAAACAACGTGTATTAAAATAAATTTGTAGTTCACGAATATTTACGTTAACCTATTTGTAATATAACAAAGTTACTTCTCGATGTAATGTACCTACTTGCAGTGAATAAAGAGAGAACGTACTTCCACTACTACTACAACTACGCCATCACGGCATATCACTCAAGTGGGGTATCCAGAAGACCAGCTGCATTAAATAAGCATGTGAGCCATATTCTCTAAAAAGAAATAGACATTCAGAATGGGTGGCAAACCCGATCGCTGAATTTGAAATGTAAAATGTCTCTATTTTTTCGAAAACCTGCTTTTTATAGGTCAATCGAAAATGATGATGTTTCTTATCAAATCTTTTTATTTTATTTGTTTATTTATTTAAATTAATTATAAATAAAACACTTATTTATAGTGCATCCACTGTGACTTTTTATTAGACGCGAGCTGGCTTTCAAGAGCTTCCGCTCTCAGCATCAAAAGCCCTTTTCGCTAGCCCGATTGTATAATTTATATTTAATTCATCACGAATTTCCACCAAGTACCGTCGGATGAAAATATCAACTTTTTTTATTAAAACATATTTTCACAAGTACATTCAAGTATATAAATAAAACACTATTTATAGATTAGCCACACTAGCCTATGATTATACTCAATAGATTATGTGCATACTCGTGTATAAGCTTGTTCGTTCAATATCTACTATAAAATAAAAAAAATGTACTGCATTTATTTTGTGCTTTTACGTAAAAAAGAAATAAAAACTTCACTCAAAACAACGGTAATGCAGTTAAACAAAATGCTCTAAAACTAGTACTAATGTTTGTAGGACATACGCTTCGAAGTTATAACACATTCAACTAAAAGGTGTAAAGGTTTGTCAGAGTATGTAGGTACAACTTTCACAAACAGAATGTGATGTAATTGGATATTTTACGTATATATGTATTATGTAGAATGAGAATACTTCAATGTACTACCTACAAATGCGGTGAACGAAACGATTAAGGGAATTCGTACTATAAACCGAAAAGTTACGAGGAAATTCGAGTTGTGTTGATATTAAGGACAAATTTAAGTTCACCAACACACTAACTAACACACAGTAGGTACTTGAATGTGATAAATTTACTTACAATTGAACCTTTAATATGTTTTTTATCTCTGTCAAAAGAATAGGTCTTCCAAAATTTTCTTTCGATTGTCGAGTGTCCTATGAAAGACAGATGCTTGTAAAACTTCACGTATAAAAAATTACATTTTCAATCCACTCTGAATTCCTTTTTTTTATTGGCAAAAACTTGCATATTTATTCCATGCAGTTATACGGCTGACGTTTTCGTTTAAAAGGAATGTAGTAATGTAATGCATATTGATTAGATTTTTTTATTAAAGGTAGGTACTTTTTTGTTCCTTATTGTCTATTCGTTGTAGGCATAAACATTGTTTGATAAAATGTGTCTGTAATTTGCAGATCACTATTACATAAATGTTCAGATACGGTTTTCGAGGAACAAATATTTCAATGTAAACGTGCGAAATGAAAACATGAACATAATATTTACATCACACCTCTGGAAAAAATGATACACATTATTTTATTTCCATCAATCCCCAAGTTGAACAAAGAGCCCATTGCGTCTAGATTCTTTCTGCACATATACCTGTCCATTGCTACTTCCAGGACCCTTTTTTCTTGTTCTCAGCCCACTTTCATCCACTCCTGCACGAACCCTCTTCCATTTCCTTCCACGTCAATTGATTGATCCCAGCGTGTCGGGTGATATCATCCCTCCACCTCATTGGAGGCATTACTATGCTCCTGGTACTGTCCATGGTCTCCGAGATGATTTTTAATTTATTTTACCGATATCCAGGACCTTTGGGTGCTCAAAAACAAAAATAACACATCTACATACAACAAAACTTATATTTTAACCCCTGACATTATACCAATGCATACATAATGAACACTTCGTACGAGAACTCTATATTCTTAAATTTTCACATCAACTTGACCACCAAAGTATTATTATGATTTACTTTTACTAACACTCTATTTTCTGCGAACTATTAAACGTAAGAATTAAGGATTGTTGACCACATATTTATATTTAAAACTTAACACAAAATCATATATCTTGTTCTCCAAATGTTTACTATTATAAATAAAACACCTAATTAAAATATTAATACAGCTTATTTTTGTACAAAATACTTTGAATATTTTTTTTATTTTTAAGTCTTTATAAAACTGCTATAGGAGAAAGTACCTACTTTATAGTTACCTAATAAGATTACATTGGTTTCAAAGCAAATATCATCCAAAACAAAATGAATAGAATAAATCTATTACATGAGGTATAATGACCTATCCTCGATGCGTTTACTGTTGATGACGATCTTTATATTAATTTATAATATTACAAACAGCAAGTCTGCCAGCTAGCCCACCTTTGCATGATGCCGTAAGTATAGATGGATCACAGATAAAACTTGTCCATTCAAAGTCATCTTGCTCCATCTCTTTATTTCTACCACAACATTTTTAATGTTTTGATATTATATTTTGAAAAAGAGTTTTCGATGGCACCAAAAAACATATGTTTTTGTCTTAACAAACTTGTGTTTCACGTATTTCCGAGAAGAATGTACAAAAAATACGAAGATATAAAAGGATACTCGAAACATAACATGAGGCCATCACTTTCATTCAAATATGTTAATATACGTTTGTTACATTTATTTTGGAGTTTTATATGACCGTAATATGAATTATCATTACGTATAAATCATAAAGTAACAGAAGAAAATAATTTTAGTTGGTATAATAAATTACTCTCCTTGTAAAATATACACAATTAACCATACATAGAATATTCACAACTAACAAAGGTATATTAAGTATAGTATAGAACATATAATATTAATTTATGTATCTGTTAACAAAATATAATGCTTAGTACAAATGTACTCGTATTATTCACTTGAACCACTCAAAAGGAAAAGTTGTAAAAGGGAAATGAATTATGCCTGTGTAACATTCAAACTGTAACATTTCTCCCATAGTCGGCAGATTTCAGTGACTCTCTCAGGGTTTATCGTTGGGTAAATTTATTGTGGTGGTTGTGCTAAGGAAACACTAGCATGATGTTGTATGATCGGTTTATTGACGAAGAATATGGTTACACAGATTATTATTACACCAAACAAAACAATTCACAGTTTTTAATACTGAATTACATTATTATAGCGACACTCACAGTATTTTGTAGAAGAGAAGAGACATTTTATTTTTGGAGCGAGCCCCTGCTATGTCTATTGTAAAACGAATAGCAGGAGACTGGCCAAAATGGCTGACTCCCGGAAAAGGATCAAGAAGAAGGAATCTGTTTTTATGATAATAGCAAAAGGTATTTACGATTACTCTAGATAGGGGCCAGGGCTTTCACAGGATTTCGATAGATGGCAACACAAGTACCATTTTTTGGATATTAAATTTTAAGGGTCCCATGACACCATCTCAAGTTGTCTTTTAAAGAAAAAAAATGAATAAAAAAAAGAAAAGTCTCAAAGTCAGTAATAAGAAGGATTCTACAGAACTAAGAGTGTCAAAGATAAGAAAGATTTTACAATACTGTGAGTGTCAAAACAAGATAGATTTTACAACACTGTGAGTGTCAAAACAAGGATACAAATTATCATAACAGACATTAGAAACAAATTCTTAACTAATCCTTACAAATAGACATGTCTCAAGCAAGCAAGGGACCAGGGAGATGCACCGACAGAACAGGTCGCGGATACGGAATCGTAGACAATGTTCTCGCCATACTTCTAGGTAAACCTTTACATGCTTAAGACAAACAAAATTACTAATTTCCTTTACATAATACAATAAAAACCTTCAACAATTTTCCAAACACTTTTCCTTACTCCAAGAGGAGGTATCCATTACAATTATATCTGATCTACCTCTATTATAAGGGCGGTAATCCTTTACCCTATAGCATTTTTCTTTTGTGGAAACTTCCCACCAATTTCATACAGGCTAATGGTTAATATCAGGTACCAAACCTATCGCGCAGAGCTTCTCTAAGCGACCTGTATGAATTTTCTGTTTGAGCGTCCTCAAACCTCACTTGGACAACAAGCTTGTCGGGCATTAAAAAATTGAAAATTTTACTAAAATAAATTTGAGTTAGAACTGATTGTATTAGGGTAGGACGATTAGTCATTCCTCTATATCAGTCTAACCCAGGAGATGTACATGGAAGATGGCGAATCATCCAATGACTCCTTAACATTCATACTAGGCAAATAGAAATTACTGTAAGGGTACGCATTCCATACAGTAAAATTGCCGCAAAATGGCCAGCAGGTTCACACCATGTGAGAAACCTTGCCATATAATTTATTTACAAAACCATGCACACTAGAAGTTGAAACACAACAAACTTATTCTAATTTGACTGATGCGACCTTGACCCTCAATTTAAGATTTAGCATTAATGATTTGATAAACTACGGGAATTAGTGGTAGCTTTTCACGCATTTTCATACTTCATCTTTTATCGGCCGTTTTTTCATGTATACTTCATTCTTCCGTACCTTGCATTCATCATCTGTCATAAGTCATTCATCAGTTACCACATAACTCAGTGATTCAAGAGTTCACACAAAATTTAAGGAAAACAACAAAAGAATTCGTATACTTTCGTATACTGGAGGGTCAAAATTACATCAGTTGTACAGTACAAAATTCCTTAAAACTAACATGTTGTATGACTTTTGCCTGCGACAGTGGATGGGTTCAGATTATTGTGAACACGTTGCTAATGAAAACGGCTAGCATATGAGATGATAAAGGCAACTTCATGCATCCACGGGCGCAAACAAAAAAAAGGTGATCAAACATACAAAAAATATTATTTGAGGGCGCCACAAGGTTCAAACAATTCAAAATTCTCACAGAAGCGGAACCTTGAAGAGCCTCTATGAGTTTTCTTAACTAAAAGTTTACAATAACATGGGCTGCAAAAGTTACAAGTACTTTAAGAGTAGAAATACCAAATTTTTGACTATTAACAGTATTTTAATTTATTTAGATTTAAAGGAAGAAAGGATAATTCCTTTGACACTACTATGACTGTAAATATAATTTCTTATGAGGGTCCTATATTTTTATTACATACAAAATTCACTATTAACATTGACCTGTGATGTATAGACATAGTTCTTTTTATTCATTAAAATTGCAGCCCAAGAAAACATTACATTTTTACATAAATTCTTTACATTATCAAAATTACAAGTTTACATTGATGGATTTACATTCAGAATGAAATATAACAACAAAATTTTTGAGAAACACATACCTAGGACTCAGAACTTAATGATATCCTTAGCATGATAGTTTCCCATTGCTCCAGTATCTACATCGCATAGCTCGTATACGTTAGGGGATATGATTCGGTGAACCTGAGACTTGATGAAACGAGGTGCTAATTTCTTTGAAAAATAATTCGCAGCGTTGCTATGAACAAATGACCTTCTCCAGACAATTTGACCTATGTCCAGACGAAGAGTTTTGCGACGAAGGTTATATCTATCGGCATTACGATGGAAAGCCTTAGTCAATGAGGAGGAAATTTCGTCGTAAAGCGCGTTCATTTCTGATAAACGACGTTGACGTTGTTCGGCAAATGCTTCTAAGGTACCACTATCAGAGGCATTGACAGTTCTATGGAAGGAGGCATGAGGAACATATTCTGTACCATGTACAAGGAAATAGGGAGAGTAACCTGTGGTTACATTTACAGTACTATTAATACAAGAACAGATTTTTGGAAGCTTGGAACACCAAGAACGTTGATCATTTTCTACCAATATAGAAAGAGCAGTAAGAAGAGTAGAATTGTATCTTTCAACGGGGTTATTCTGTGGGTGATAATATGCATTATAAAACAAGTCATTGATACCATAAGAATGTAAAAATGATTTAAATTCTTTAGCAACGAACTGTCGGCCGTTGTCCAAGACAACACACCGCGGAATACAATAGGGAAGAAAAATTCGTTCCTCGAGTAATTTGATTATTTCTTTAGCTGTAGGGTTTCGTAGTGGAAAAGCCCAAAGATATTTAGTAAAGATATCTACAACAGTAAGGATATGCACGTTGCGCTTATATGACATGGGTAATGGTCCTACCAGGTCAATACTCAATGATTCCATAGGTTTAGTAACGGGTTTTGGGTTTTTCATTAATCCATGAGGCGCTTGGTTATTATGTTTATATGCCTTACATGTTTGGCACTGCTTTACATAATCCTTAATGGTGGACAATAAACCACGGCAATAGAAAGTTTGAGAAAGATAGGCATGAGTTTTTAAAACTCCAGGATGGCAATTGTTATCATGAAATTCCGAAATTAAAGGTTCAAGTTGATCAGAAGGCACAACAAGTCTCCAAAATGAAGAATCTGGGGAAGAATTATTAGGTTTCTTATTTTTACAGTATCTATAGAGGTGACCATCCTCTAACATGAAATTATGGCAGTCTTGAGGTCTTTCTTCACAAGATTTGTAGACTTTACGATACCATGGATCGGAGACATTGGTATAAACAGAAGGAAAAGTGAAAGCAGAAACAGGAATTCGACTGAGTCCATCAGCAAGTTTGTTTTCACAACCTTTCTTATAAACAAAATCAAAACTGTATTGTGATAGACGCATAGCCCATCTGGCTAAACGTCCGCTGGGAGAAGAAATGGTTTTTAGATATTTTAAACATCCATGATCGCTCATAAGGGTAAAATGAGTACCTTCTAAGTAGCTACGAAAGTGATGTACAGAATCTACGACAGCAAGTAATTCACGGTCAGTAGTGGAATAATGTTGTTCAGTATCAGAAAGTTTACGGGAGAAATAAGCTATGGCATGCTCAGTTCCATCAGGAGATTTTTGTGAAAGGAAACTACCTATGCTTATTGCACTAGCATCGCAAGTAAGTATATAAGGTAGCGAATAGTCAGGGGGTTTCAATACAGGGGCCGTTATCATGGCAGATTTTAAAGCAATGAAAGATTGTTCGGCTTCATTATTCCAAGAAAATTGTTTATTAAATTTCTTACTTGTCAACTTGCAAAGAGGAGAGGCAATAGCAGAAAATGATTTGATAAAACGTCTATAGTAAGAACACATTCCAAGGAAACCTCTTAGTTCCTTAGTTGAAGTGGGACGTGGATAATTTAACATTACATTTATTTTTTCGGGGTCGGTAGTAATACCGTCTTGGTTGATGACGTGGCCAAGATATTTTAATGAATCTTTACAAAAAACAGATTTCTTTAACTTTATAGTAAGATTGGCTTCATTTAAGCGTTGAAATACGGTCTTCAAGGAGGCAATGTGAGATTCAAATGTAGGACTACAAATTAAGATATCATCCAGATAGCAGAAAACATGATCACCAAGATCAGAAAAGAGTTTGTCCATGAGTCTTTGCATTTCAGCAGGTATATTCTTCAGTCCAAATGGGGTGACTTTAAAGTGGTATTGTCCTCTACCTTCCACAAAAAAGGCAGTTTTTGGACGGCTTTCGAGTGATAGGGGCAATTGCCAAAAACCGTGACTTAAATCAAGACTTGTAAGAAATTTGGTATCACGAAGGTTATCTAATATGCGATTGATATTGGGAAGTCTATAGCAGTCGGTCTTAGTGACGTCATTTAATCTACGAGGGTCTAATACAAATCGACCAGTACCATCTTTTTTGGGTACAATAAAAACATTATTTAGCCATGGGCTACGGGCAGGTTCGATTACATCCATTTTTAACATGGCATCAATTTCAGTACAAAGTTGTTCTCTTCTGACATGAGATTGGGGGTAAGTTTTCTGTTTTACAGGCAGATTGTCGCCCGTGTCGATAACATGACTTATAAGATGCGTACGACCTAAGCCTTTGGTTTCATAAGAAATCGTTGAGAATAGTTCTTTGACTTCATTCAGTTCAGAACATTGTGCTGGAGTAAGATTATTGGCAGAAACTAGGCAAGAAGGGGACGAAGATGTAACAAATATGTGTTTACTAGCTATTGGATTTGTCAAAGAATTATTATTATTCGGAAAGAGTCGTGGTGCTAAGCCGGAGTTTTCAAGAAATGGGACACCCAAAATTATTCCATGAGAAACAGAAGGGGCCACAATAAAAGTAACATGAACAGTCTTGTTATCAAAGCAAAGAGGAAGAATGATCTTTCCAATAGACTGGAAAGAGGAACTGTTAACACCAAACAATGTTTGAACATAGGGTTGCAGGGTATAGCCTAAGGTTGTAAAAGTTTTATAAGTATCTCTACCCAATATATTCACTGCAGCTCCAGTATCTAAGAGTGCTCTAAAGGGTACATGGCGAATTTTAAAATTGATGTGAGGACGATTGTCCGAACCACTGGTAATGGCAACTTCGTTTAAATGACAGGTAAGATGGAATAGTTCAACAGAGGCTAACCAGTCTGACCACTCGGCATCTCTCTTCCCAGGAGAAGGACGAGCAGAAGACCGGTAGTTTACAAGTTTTTTGGACGTCGAGACAGGTTAGGAGGAGGCATACTTAAATTAGGCATTGAAATTCGTGAGGTGTTAGAAGCATTGACATTAGAATTTGTAGAGAAATGACGGGGTCGATAAAAGGTACGAGGAGTTGGCATTTTAAATTTACAATCTCTGGCCAGGTGTCCTGGTTTACCGCAAGTGTAACAATTATTGTTCCTACGTGTATCATGGGTAAATGCGACCTTTGGGCGAGTAGGAGGAGGTGCATTATTTGAGGTTACAGGCATAGAAGAAGAAGTGACAAGAGTGAGACGTTCGAATCCAGTACATATTTGCTCCAAATCAACTATGTTGGAAGGATTTGCACCAATTATGGCAGCCGCAAAAGTTGTTTTAAGACCTTTCTTAACGATTTTTAGAATTTCCGAATCTCTAATAGGAGATTTCAGACTTCTGTTCATCATAGTGACACGCGAAATGTAATCGGATGCGGTTTCAGAAGGTGATTGCCTGGAACACCATATATTCATTCGTCGCTCAGAAGTTATACTTTCGTTATCAAAGCGGTCGAGGAAGGTGGTTTTCAGATCTTCCCAACACAAAGTGTTGAGTCGAGCAGCTCGATAAAAGGTAAGAGCTTTTTCGGTTAGAAATTCTGGAAGAACAGTAGGCAGTAGAGCTATGTCAAATCTTCGAGACAGACATATTTCCTCTAATCGAGTAAAAAATTCGATGAGATCACCCTCACCGTTGAAGATAGGAATGGGCCAAGAAGAAAAATTGATATTCAAGGGCACACAAGTAGTTTGACGTCGAGGAGTATCCAATGACAGAGTACGTGCAGGAGAAGTGGGATGGCTGAGGTTAACAGTTTCCGTAGTAATGGCACAATTGGAACCGGCGTCACTGGACAAATCAGAACTCTCAATTGATGGAGGCATTTCAGAGATCTTATTGTTGAAACTTACGCACTGAGCTCTAAGATCAGCGAGAGAATGGCTGGGCGTTATACCTCTCTGGGTTAATGCGTGTTTAAGAGTCCGAGAATTGGATACATTGACTCGCGAAATAGGCATAAAAGATGATCCAGACATTTTGAGATTCTAACTTGCAATGACTGTAGAATAATAAACGGTTCTTCTATATAAGTTGATCCTTACACAGGAGAAATAGAAAAATTGCACATGCAAAACGTTTTGAATTGACGATCTGAAAGAAAATTGGCAAATAATACTCAACAAGACAAAAGATTATACGTACCAATATTCAGCGCTGGATAGATTGCGATGGACTTGCAGGAATTAAAAAAAAATTCTTTAAAAGAGGAAAAAAAAATTTTCCAAAACAAAAAAAAGTTGAAAAACAGTGGACACCTTGGTTTGAAAATTGCTCTAGAAAATATGGACTCCTACCAAGAATCCAAAAAAATTCCTCAAAGCAAAACAAATGTTAACAAAAAAAAGTTTGGCAACCTTTGTAACATCAAATCTCAACAGTTGGGAACCATTGGATACAAAAAAAATTGTTTGGAAGTCTTGTCCTTTGATAAGACTCGAAAAAAAATCAATAACAATTATTTCTTTAAATTGTTAAAGTTTGGAAATCGCTGGAAAGTTTGACATTCCCTGGAAATATCGTAGACATAACATTACATACATTACATATCATAAAATTAACAATTCCAGCATATGAGTAAAGAATTATTGGTAATTATTCAAATTTGTTTTGTTAAGCCTCTTCCAGCAATATTGAGGTCTACGATCATTTCACTTCAAACCATACATAAATACATCCACAGCCCGCGTGACACGCACGCTAGGTAGGTACAAGTACAATGAATTTAAATTTGATTTCTTTACTCTTGAGTATATTCAACCAGATATAGAAAAAACTTTACTTGGACTATTTCACAAACTGGACATTTATAAATTTACAACTCTTACTTTGTAGATCCTTCAGTGTAGAATCTTACATCAACAAGCAAATAATTCCGCAAATAATTGTAAAATGATCTTAGCTAGTATCACTTGAATTTATGCAAAATTGAAACTGGAATTTTTACAATCTCTTTGGCACAAAAGGCAAAGCATGGAACAACATGTAAAAAAAACTGTATCTATAGTAGGTATACAAAATATTTCAGTACAAAATGAACACAACAACACCATATTTTTCCATAAAAACCTGTGTAGTAGTCAGACGAATAAGGTTGTCTATTACTAGTGAAGGAAGCATTTATTTCCTCATCCTCAAAACCATCAAGCATCAAGGGTTCTCTGTGTAGATAAAGAAGGCCTCGAAGAAACGTCAGATCTAGATGACAAAACATGGGACATCCTTCTATTGGAGGTCAGGAACCGTCAAGGAAGGAAATTCCGCCATGGACATCCTTCGTAGTGGTGGTAGCAGGCTTCTTAAGAGATTGCAATGTTGGAGATCTTCATCTCGTCAGAAGGAAATTATCTGGACGTCTTAGGAAAGTTTGGAGTATCTGTTCACAATCTTGTCAATTTCTTGTTGTATATATTTCTTAAATTCTCCATTCATTAACAATATCTGTTCGTACTTGATTATTTATTAATTAAAATGTGTTTATTATTACACTATTTATCAATTCAATTGTTCATTGCAGCACTAACATAACTTTATTGGTTATGTGATGAAATTTACGAAGTACACTTGTTGTAGTGAGGCGAAAATTCAATACTCACTTATTTAATTATTAAAATGTTTTTTCTTTATTATTTATAGCACTGTTTATTTAATTCAATCATTCACTGAAGCACCATCATAGTCCTTATTGGTCACGCGGTGAAATTTCTTGAAGAGCAAAGTTGTACAGTCTTGTTGTGATGGTAATGGAATTTTTAACCGTTTTTTGATCGAACATTCTAGAGAAGTGTGTGTGTGTTGGTGATGCATGGAAACATGGGTGGGTCACGTGATACGTAACGAACTTATCTACGCACTATTTAATGTTATCATTTATGCATTGTTAAATTCACTTCAAACACAACAAAAACCACAATAATTAGGCATCACGTTGGAGCGCCAATCTGTAACATTCAAACTGTAACATTTCTCCCATAGTCGGCAGATTTCAGTGACTCTCTCAGGGTTTATCGTTGGGTAAATTTATTGTGGTGGTTGTGCTAAGGAAACACTAGCATGATGTTGTATGATCGGTTTATTGACGAAGAATATGGTTACACAGATTATTATTACACCAAACAAAACAATTCACAGTTTTTAATACTGAATTACATTATTATAGCGACACTCACAGTATTTTGTAGAAGAGAAGAGACATTTTATTTTTGGAGCGAGCCCCTGCTATGTCTATTGTAAAACGAATAGCAGGAGACTGGCCAAAATGGCTGACTCCCGGAAAAGGATCAAGAAGAAGGAATCTGTTTTTATGATAATAGCAAAAGGTATTTACGATTACTCTAGATAGGGGCCAGGGCTTTCACAGGATTTCGATAGATGGCAACACAAGTACCATTTTTTGGATATTAAATTTTAAGGGTCCCATGACACCTGCTCATATTTTTATGTTAGTCATTGATGGTGGATGTATCGTTTCATGTGTTTTGTGTGTGAAAATATATTTCATTTGTAATTTTCACACATTTTTCACAGGTTTTTAACTAATCATCATAATATCCGACTATTTATATTTGCTCTTCAACACTTCTCTTCTAAAAAAAAAATGCGTCACTTGAGTTATTAATTTTCACTGCAGTCATAATATGACTCCTACATAATCCTACGTACATATTTGTTAAAGAATTAGTATGATTACTTGTGTCATCTAAACTAGATATCTTTTCAATATCTCAAAAACTGCATTATTCAGTACGTTACATCGGTGTAAGGAATAAAAATATTTTTAGGTAAAAAGTAAACAAAGTTATGTTTTCAAATGTTCATAGTGACTGGTGAAATCATTAGGGAAAAAACACTAAAACAACATATTAGGTTGTTACAATAGAATTGAATATAAACAAAGTTGTAGAGATTAAAGTTTAAAACAAACAAGAACAAAATCTGTCATAAATTAAACCATAACGAACAAATATATTAGTACACTGTTATCATTTTATATGACCAAAATGACAGCAATTGTAACATTCCAATATTGTGTAAGTAAATAGGTGATAGCGCTAACCTTTGTAACGTAATTTATATTGAGATTAATTTGGTATATGGTGGAACTGTAGACTATTAAATATCTAGGGGACTGGTAATGACTTAAGTGGCAGAAACAAAGTGAGAATTTGGATTGTTTATGACTAATCCTTAACTTTGTTTCCATCGGGTCAGAGGTGAACGACATATCAAAATAATATCTAAATATGAACTTATTTTTATTTATAAATATTATGCAAATCAAATAGCATAATATGGTGTAGTATTATTTAGAGTCAATTCCGTGATGCAAAATAGCATAATAAGGTGTAGTATTATTTAGAGTCAATTCCGTGATGCACCCGGCAAGAATAGCATAATAAGGTGTAGTATTATTTAGAGTCCATTCCGTGATGCAAAATAGCATAATAAGGTGTAGTATTATTTAGAGTCAATTCCGTGAAGCACCCGGCAAAAAATTGTTCTCTCACTCTTTTCCATAAGTTTTAGAGTGTTCTATAAAAAGGAGGTTTTCGAAAAATTAAAATTTAATATAATTTAAATTCAGCGATGTGGTTTAATACCCACCCTGAATGTATTAACTTTGTATTGGTATGGAGAGGCAAGCTCACATGTTTATTGCATGTGGCTGATAAGCTGGTTACCCCATATGTAGAATATGCCGTAATGGGATAGTAGTAGTAGAATTATTAAAAAAATTGTGACGTTATATGTAACTAATTGGTACATTAAACCATTATGAAAACCTAATAAAAGTTATGGTTTATAGTATTCTGATAACATATTATTCGATCTTGCATCGGTGCATTTTTAATACGTAGCAGCGCTTTTAGCGATTTTCTGCATCTACCAGAACAATATCTACACATACTCGTAGATAGAATGGGCAAAGCACAACTCGCGTAAAGCATATGTTACGGGTTGTCTTTTCTAAGCCTTATTTGATAGTTTAATTTACAATAAACATTTTTACTCAATGGAATGTTGAGAAGAATGGTTAGTAAAACGCTGCGTGATAGAGTGAAGTATGAGGATATAACAAGAATGAGCGGATGCAAGAAGAGTGTTGTGAACAGAATGCGCGTGAAAAAACTGCGGTGGTTTGGACGTGTTGAACGAATGAACGAGGTAAGAATGACAAAGAGGATATACTTGTCTGAAAGAAAGGGTGTGAGGAAACGCGAGCGTCCGAAAACAACGTGGCTTGGTCACGTGGATCAAATTCTCAAAGACGGCCGCGTATTGAGTAAGAGGAACCGACGTGTGTGTATGAGAAACTGTATGAATGTGGAGGAAGCGAAGGAAGTGTGTAAAGATAGATCTGTGTGGCGTTCCGTTCTCTCTGCCTACCCCACTTGGAATACGGCGTGAGGGTATAGTATAGTATAGTAATTTTTACTCAAATAAATCCATTATTCTCCTACAGTAAATTAAAATGTTCTAGTCTTGAGAAGTTTCTATAGTTAGAAGTAATAGAGAAAAATATTTATAATATTACCTCAGTTTTGTTCATAATTATGATGTTCAGTCTACCAAATGACCAACCAATTCGTCCACAAAGAAAAATATAAATCTTTTGATCAAATGATATAAATCTTTTGGTCAGTATAAAATATTATTCATATAAAAGCAAATATTCATAAACCAACTTAGATAAAACAATTCTTGAATGAATATCGCAAAATTATGCCGTCAAATTTTTGCTGTTATGCCTCGACGTTATTATAACTAATGAAGTAACTAATTAAGTAAAGTACTATTTATTTATTAACTTTATTCAAAGTGCGACTCCAGTTCAATTTGTCCGCTTTTGACACCACTAACCACGTCGGGGGAATTTTAATGCTTACTAGTAGAGAATATATGTAGTTACATAATTAAATGTTAAATTTTGTTACTGCCTATTCGATGTTTATGGAACCAAGTGTGTATAGTAAGGTCGGCGCAAATTTGGTTAATTTTATATATCCATTAAAGATATATTACATGACGATATTCTGTAAAGTTAACATTTATGTAATACGTGTATTTGTCATAATAGGCAGTAGTTATCTTTTATATTAGATGCTTATCTATATTTTGAGAATACAACGTGTTTTGTTTCCATAAACGTGAATATTATTCTTCAGAAATCCGGATGAATTCAGAACATAAACAAAAGGTACATTGCTTTTTATTGCAGCTTTATTCATTACAATCTTTCTCTGAAACAAAATCCTCTCTAAATAAGACTCGTCGTACTCTTTATATATTATGATAGGTAGGTGAGTTTGAAGCTTCCGTTTCCATCTTTCTTCGGTTGAAATGGAATATAAACTTTGGTATGACGACTTCTCCAAAGACATAAATTCAAGATGATAATACATCTAGATCTATCTTAAATGATGCGGATATAAGCCTTCAATTGTGAAATGTCGTCTAAAACCTTTGCAGTAAACCAATCTGTAACAATTTGAACCCTATTTGACCCGCCAATAAATCTGATTCCCCTATCGAAAGAGGAACATTTGCGCGGCACAAGTAGCTTATTATTTAAGCGAGAGAAATACGTTATACCTATATTAGGTATGTAGGTGGTGTCGATGTAGGAGTGTTTTGTGAACAACGACAGAGAAAATACCCACTCGGACATGGTGGACATTTTGTTTAAGTCACTTGAATCAAATTTAGATTGTCTCGACACAAATGATAAAATTTACAATTCGGAGAAAATGAAAAAGTCACTTATTCTTGCACTTATTTTTATATGTGTACATAAAAACCCGAAATTGAGTCAGAAATTAAATCGATATCATAATTTAATTTTACACATACAAATTTAACAAATGTATATTACAAAAAGTAAATTATTTGCAGTTATTTCATCTTTTCATAATACCACAAGTATTTTTTTCGTTAGGTATACCTTTATTAATTACAACCTAAATAAAAATCTTTTCGTATTTATCAAAGCGTAAGTTATTAACCAATAAATATTGCTACCGATTCAAGCATTTCAGATTTCTCTTTGACCATTCATAATAAAAAAAATCCCAATAATTACACGAACGTTCACCACAGTCATTAATACAACGGTATTGTGTAGCGTAGAAAGTTGTAAAACGAGAAATCGTAAAAGTTTTATATCTTGTTCATCTCGAAACAATTGGATAAAGACAAAGTTAAACGAAACTTTCTGTGTCGATAGTCCATAATAACTTTATACCGAGTCATGTTTACTATTTAAAGATGTTTTGATTTTCTTCACTCACTATTAAATAATCGCTGCACAATGAATGATTACTTAGTTTTATATCTAAACATCATAAGAGGTACATGTATTTTATGTTCTCGTGTTTCACGACGTTACTAGTACGCGGTAATATTTTGTTGTCCTCTTAACTTGATATCTTTTACCCTCGCCTCAATAATTCCACCTTCCTTCAACTATAAATTTACCTCATGAATCTTCATTTGTTCCTGTCTTCCTGTGACTTTCGTTTTATAAGTCTTTGCTGCTTTTCCCTGTGGATCGTTTTATACTTTTGTCATTTCCACTATTATATATTTCTCTGCGTTCATCTTATAATATATAGCGCTTTTTATAGTAGTACAATCAAGTGCTTTCCGAAATCATAACTTATATTCTTGCGTCGTAAAGTTTGCTGTAGTCTACGAGAGATTTTTTGACCCTGGGATAAATAATGATAAAACTTGTTAACTTTTTGTAAACGGTTTTTGGATTTGGATAAAATTCAAAGAAAACAACAAACCCTTCACTTCCAAACAAATATGTATATCAACATCGAATTTCGGTCGATAATTTATAGCGTGGAATGGGATAAACCACAAAAATTGAATCCATTAATTTTGATTTAGGTACATTTAGCAAACCTCAAAATTATTATGTATTTAAAACGCTTCTTTATAGATAAATACTATTCTTCAATGGAAAAATATCACCTATTCATTTCCTTTAGTTTTTACATACATATATATACATAAGTTAAAAGTAACTAATACACAAAGCGGCATTACAGAAATTGTAGTATTTTGTTTACAAAACTACTTTGTCAAAATCATATTTTTTCGGACATTATGTATTTATATTTTCAGCGTTAGAGCTTAAAAATGAAAGGGAATGAATATTTTCTGAGAAATATATGTTTACATTGTTTTAATTTTTAACCATTTCACGATTAGGTATATGCATTTCGAAATGAATCATAATTACAGACTTATTCATTTTAAAAAAAATGTTTTCATGTTAAAATTGACAAAAAAACACAATATGTAGTTAACTTCCAAAAGTTTGTAACATTTGGAAGTTAACTACATATTGTTTTTTTTTTTTTTTTTCAATTTTATCATGAAATGGACTTCCAAAAAGTACCTTCGGTCAACAACATTAATGTGTTTTCTTGTCATTGACATGGTACTAATAAAACGAAACACGTCTCTCTTTCTTGTCTTCATTAACATCTTAATAATTATCACAGTTTAGTTGAAAAAATAAGTAATATTAAAAGTAGAACTATACGTAATTTAACCCGTGGAGCACCCGATAAAGAATTGGTCTCCCACTCTTCTCCATAAGTTTTCGAGTGTCCTGTTAAAGGCAGGTGTTCGAAAAAAATAAGACATTTTAGGTACATCTTAAATTCAGCGATGAGGTTTGCCACCCATCCTGAAAGTCTTGATTTTATATTGGCACGGAGAAGACAGCTTGCATGTTTTGTATGCAGCTGGTCTGCTGGCTACCCCACTTGTGGGATATGCCGTGATGGTATAGATAGATAGAACTATATTCTAGTTCTAGTTCTAGATAGTTCTATACGATAAAGTAAATACTTTTATGTAATTAAGCACTTGTATAGTATGATTAAAAAATAACGACAACAATATGATATTACTCATCTACATTAGCATTTACAATATTAAATGAAAATTATAATGTCTACTAGGTATGTTATTCTTATAATATTTGGTCAATGTGTGTAGAAATATCAGTAGTAGAAGTAGGTAGGTATATAAGTTCGTACTCACGTGGGATTCATACTACGTCTGAACAGGCGAAATGTTATTTGGCAGTAGATGATATTAAGGGGATAATACAAGAGGCGATACTATATCCAAGCGTTTCTGCTTGGAGCAGATCTAGATAAGGTAAAAAGGAAAAGGGAAAATCCACAGAATGACCGACATGACACTTGGCGGGAAACAAATTTGGAACGAGGTCACGAATGGATTGCTCTGTGGTTATAAGCTGTTGTAGCATACCAACCACATACAACACCTTAGAAACAAACAAAACATAGCTTGGAAATCATGTAGGTAATGTTATATTATTATTTACTGACATGAACATCTATTAAAATTTATGATGAAATGAAAAGTCATTTGGATATCGGTTGACTGTAAACCGAATAGCCAAAAATCCGAATACCAGCTGTCATAGCATGTTTAGCTGTTTAGTTTATCGGATCAAAGCAAACTATCCTATATAGCGAAAAAATAAAACAGGTGTTTTATTCTACTAAAGATTTTATTTTGTGAGAGAGACGTCTTTCGTCTTATGAGGACATTGTCAATCTAGACGAAAGACGAAAGACGTCTCTCTCACAAAATAAAATCTTTAGTAGAATAAAACACCTGTTTTATTTTTTCGATATGGAATTCTACTACCTAAACACCGACACAGTGAATATCCTATATAGGTTAATCAAAAGAAAATAGCCTTCAAAGAACGAACTCTGCTCAAATTTGAAGGAACAAATAAAAGAAAGACATAGGTATGTTTTATTTATTATTTTATATTGATTGTTTATTGTTCTTAGTGTGTATTTTTCATTGGATTGTTATAGAGTTTCATGCGACGTTTTCAAGTATATTTCAAGTTATTCAAATATATTTGAACTTGAAAACGTCGCATGAAACTCTATAACAATCCATGTCCAAGCAATTTGTAAGTACATACAGTATAAAAAGGGAACTAGTATAATAGTTCTAACTTTATATCCTTCTACAGACAACCAATTTGCGATTATATTATAACTTAAATAAGTCTGACTATCCTGTAACTAATCGGATAATTGTGCCGGATAAATATTTCAACTCTAATAAGAACGCTCTAAAACTTTAATCAATGAGATATGCTTATCCACTTCAATTAATTTAGATTACTTACAATAATTGCATGTATTTTGCAAAGCTCAGTTTACACAAAACAGCATATTATGTATTTCAAGTTAGCATATAATAGAAACAACATTGAAAGCAGTAGATAAGACATGTAACATATTATTAGATGTATCACTGTGCGTGTTTACAAATTAGATCGCGATAGGGACTAGTCTGTTTTTCACGTCATGATGAGATAAATAAATATATAGCTTATGTATATCCCACGAGATTCTAGAAAATATTCCTACTTTTTGGTATGATACTTCGGTGCTTTTTTAGGTATAATTAGTTTAGGTCTGATACTATGACAAAGGGTTTTCAAAATAATATTGTGTTTCTCTTATGTTATGTCTATACTTAATATTTTTCTCAGCTTGTTTTATGTTTCCACCATTCGTCTGCTATTTGCCGTAAAAAAATAAGAATTCGGGATACACGGCATAATATATTATAGTTAAATTGAAGATATTAAACGAGGATTAAGATAGTAGCCAGCTTTGGATATTTTACTAATAATTATTGTCAAAACATTTGCCACAAATAGAGGAACAAGGAAACTCAATAAATTTAAAAAAAAGTACGTGCTATCGGCCTCGTGACATTAAGGTAAAATTTGGAGTAGATAAAGGTTTCATCTCTAAAATATTTTTTTTAAATGAGAAGGTGTTAATAGAAACTCACCAAGGCAAACCGAGAAGATTCAAATCACTTTGAAAAAAACATAAATTTTGATTCATTTATTTCTATATTACGTGACGTAGGAAATACTACAAATATGGGTAACAAATTATTTTCAACAAGACAAACCTACTATGTAAGTCGGTTGTATGTGAACATAACTATTTAGTTTAAGACGTGTTATTAATTGTTAAAACATAGACGGTGTAATTCAATTTACATTATGATTAATGCACTATAAATTTGTCAGTTTTGGTAACAAAGTTTATGGAACAAACAGTTACACATATAAAAGTAGATAGGACCTCTTTACATAATAATTTTATCCATGATATAATAATTATGAACATATCTTACTTAAAATTCAACTAAATGTTTTAATTCAACATAACATAAAATGGAATATTATTACGACATTTAAATATCCATCCAGTCTAATATATCTCCAATGTTCATTCTCTGTAAGTGATAAATATAACTTATAACAACAGTCTTCAGATGACTTGTTTATTTTTATTTATTCGTTAATTTTTCACCGCGTCAATGCGACTCCATTAACTAGAGTAGGTATAGACGGGGGTACAGAATATCATTTCAGTGTAAAATACATGTAATAACTTGTAAATTAACTTGTACCGTATGTATACATCGCGCAACAACAAATTGTTATAATTTATGATGTTCCTCGTTTAATTGCCTTGTCGTTAGAAGGGAATGTAATTTTACGTCTCACAGAATTCATAAAATGTTCTCCTAAAAGGGATTTCCCTTTGATACACATTTGTATAGGTATGTATAAAGACACCTTTACATACAGTTATATATTATTTTCTCACCACAAAACAAACAAAATCGTTTATAGATGGCACTCTTATAGCGACCTAAACTTTCAACTTTTCCTTTCAACTAAAAAATATTGCTTACACTTTATTTAATTTTTTAAATATTTTGTGTATATTATGTTTATAAACGGCCGGTGAGGCGTAGAGGTAACGCTTTTACCTTTGAGTCACGAAGTCTCGGGTTTGATTCCCGACCAGGGCAAAATGAAGAATGACCTTTTTCAAATTGTTCTGGGTCTAGGTGTAACATGTATATAATGCATTGTATATGTGAGTCGTCGCGTTATTACCCGTAATACAAGACTCGTGTCTTTGCTAAGGACTAACTCGATCTGTGTGCATTGTCTGTGTTAATTAAAAAATGATACTATGTAAAAATATCATCAAAATTTGGAAGAATCCTTAAGCTTCCATAGTGGGTGTTTAATCCGCTGACAGATTCCTGACCACATGGCTGTGAACTGAAAGTTTAAGATATTCTGCTTTAAGATAGTTTAATATAAATAATAATTTACCTAGGTAAATATATTGGTTTGTAAAAATTAAAATTAGAAACAAATCAAAGTGTGATATAAAAGTTGGTTGCCCCCTTCGATTGATTTGAATTTAAAAAAATGACGCAATATAAATGATTCAATAATAATAATAATAATATAAAGTTTTCTATCTGTGAGTACTTTTATAAAATGGTGTTTGTTACTGTTAAAATTCAAACTATAAAGTGTGGATTTTTTGCACTTCATCATAATTGCTGTAGTATATTTTATGTATAGTATATGTAGTGAGTTTCGAGTACCTTTGTTTCACTCGCTTTGTAAACTCATCTCAATGCTATGATACTGCAATATACAATTATTTGTGTGCGCTATGAACAGTCTATTACGAATGAAAAACATTTTGTATCTTTTATGTAATAAAATGACATTTCATTTAAAAAAATATTCATAGATTGGTATTATTTCAAAAACAACGAGAAAAATAAAACAATTGTGAGTCCTTTTTCATAAACAACAATTTATTATTTTAATTTAAGCAATACTCTATTCTACAACTTTGTGATGGAATTAAAACAAAATACCTAATCGTGAATATTCGGAGGGCATAAATATCTTTATTTGCTTCAATTCTATCAAAATGATATGCAATAATGCAATATAAAGAAATTGTGCTTAAAAATACATTCGTTTCTTCCACATTCTAATGAACGCACGTTGTTTTCTCTTAATGACCACAAGGCCATCCTAAAGAATTTGGTAATTTCTTTAAATACACCGGGACATTTCATACACTTGGGGTAGCCAACGGGATAACTGCAACTAATAGGCATAAACTTATTCAGGATATGCGGCATGCTTCATCGCTGAATTTTTACGGAAGGTTTATGAACACTTGCCTTTTACAGAACACTCGAAAACTTACAGTAACTTAAAAGAAAGATTCAATCTTTTGTCAGGGACTGCACGGGCTTGTTCATATAACTATCTTAAGTTAGGCAGAGAGAACGGAAGCGCACATATCTCAATCGCAACATACTTCTTTCGCTTCCTCTAAACTCATATAATCTTTCATACACGCACGATAGTTTCTCTCAACGTGCAGCCGTCTTTGAGAAATTGATCCACGTAATGCATAAGACGCATACCTAACTTAATTGAACAAGTCATAATATACTATACTTTTTGCCTCGCGCCGTATCCCAAGTGGGGTAGGCATTGAGAACGTAACGTCATATTGATATATTTCGCTGCCTTCACATATATAATATGTACGTTATTATTACAATGAACAAAATGATAGATTAATGCATGTTAAGCTGCTATTTGGCTGAATAAACATAATAGGATGATAAGTATGCGAGTAGGCATGCCATTTCATTCGGACGCTATTATCTCTGACCACAGTCGACAAATCATATATTTATTCATTATTACTACCAATGATTAATTTAGGAGGATAAATTACAATACATATACTACTCGTGGAGAACAGGATTCATATGGGAATTACACATTCACGATAATTAGGCATTGATTTATTATAAATAACTATCTGTTTAAACATGTAGTAGTGATGGGATTATCAATATTAAATTATGTAGATAAAGGCTCGTGTTTTAGTGAGACTATCAGTTTGATGTAGTTCCCCGCAAATAATAGGACGCCTAGCCTATACTGCAATCTTAGCTGTAAGAGAGATTTTTTTTATTGTTTTATTTCACATAAAGTTCAAAGAAAAGTTAAAATTCGTCACTAGCCCGGAGGTAGAATCTCGGCCTCGTACATTAGGGGTGCGCGGTTCAAGCTGGAAAACTCTCTATAGGGGACAAGCTTTAGCTTAATATGAAAGGTATATAAGGTTGTATCTGGGTTTATTGGCTTTTTTTAAACAAATATAACTGACTATAATCAATCATAGTTAAACTTAAAGATAACTTATTTATTTGCTTCCCTCAGGCAGCAACGTTATATGCTGGTATCAGGGGAAATAGTAATGATAACTAAATTAATTAAATATCAATTTTTTTACAAGTTAACATGCATTAGTTATGCCTTAATCTAGTCATATTCGTCAAACACTATGTGAAAAAGCGATATATTTGAATCATACAAAATAGCCATACAGTAGGTACTTTTACAGAGCCCACATTTTCATCACCATCATTAAAAAATAAACAGTTCACTCTATTGGTGGTTGAGTAATGTTTCATAACTGTTCATACATATTTTCATGAGATAAACTTTTCATTAGGCAATGTCAAACTAATTGAAACGTTTTTATTTCATTTACAAATGTTAGATAAAAGCATTGATTTCATAGCACTGTATAATGTACATATATATGTATATGAATACCTACATTTCATGCGATTGATCAAATAAATTAATAATTATCGTCAACTACTCATTAAATTGTTTTAAATTTAATCAGTGGATGTTACTAAATATATGTACGTTATCATTAAACGATTTGATATATTTACGGATATGTGTACATATTTGCATTAGATTAGGTATTTTATTTTCCATGGATCATTCAAAAGCACGTATTGCTTCTGAATTTATTTATTAGAGTACATAATATTATTAGAGATTAGTCAATATTGCAATATTGTACCAAGCTTAATGTGCATATTCTCTTTAGGTGTATGAAATTATATCTAATTTAATCTCCACCCTAGAACATTGAGCAGGTATTCCCCGCTGCTCACATTCAATGGGAGAATACTACGGCTACAGAACAAACCAGCAGATATTTACACTTCAATGTATGCAAGTTAATAGGTACGTTATGCACTACACAACATTGTGTAGTAAACAATTATTCCACCGTTAATACATTTGTGAAGCTAAAAACGAAATAAAATCTGGGATAAATTACTGAATAAAAAGAAGTACTTAGAAGTGTGTTAAAGTTGGTAAATAATAATTGTATTCACAATTTTCTTTTTATGTATTTATTTTTGTCTTGAAAGGTAGGGCTGCCAACACATACACACAAAAACTATTACAAAATATCATACACCAAATATGAACCTCATATATTGAAACTTTTTTGTAATTAAATGAAATAGTTTATGGAATATTTACTTTTGTTTTGTATAGTTTTTCTTTTATTAAATATATCCATTAAGACCTTAAAAATTCGAAAAAATTCGTTCGAAATAATTAAGACATTATACATCTTAAATTCAGCGATGAGGTTTGCCACCCATCCTGAATGTCTTGATTTTATTTTACCTCTAAATGAACAGCTTGCATGTTACTTACATGCAGCTGATCTGCTGGCTACCCCACTTGTGGGATATGCCGTGATGGTATAGTATAGTATAGTAAATATATCCATTTGTGGAGGTGGGATACCGTATGAAATTAACTTCTTTGTATTATGTCAAAAATGAGTGTAAATTATTTCGAAAAACGAGTTATCCAGATACAGTATGACGTACACGTTAGATTAGTAACTAATTTGTACTGAAACATAATAGTGGCATAATAAAATTAGGATGCATCATATTAATTAGGTAGTAGGAACACTTGTCATTAAAATATTATTCGATATTGTTATTTAGTTATCACATATAATTTAAATTTCGTGTATGAATAATAATTATATCGAAACAGCTATGCAAATTAATAACACAATAACATTCCGTTATTAATTCGCTTTACGTGCATAGCATTGATGGGATCAAAGCGTAAATATATTAATAGGTTATTAAACAGTTAAGGATCACGTATTAAAAGAAGGAATTTGTTTAATGAGGTTTCAATGAATGATTTTAAGAGAGATAAATGTATTTTCAAGCCACAGAATACTTTTTAATGTTTTTATTGCATTTTTGGATCAATTTTATTCTTAGATTATTCATCAATGTTATTTTTATAATTAACCATTGTATGAGGTCACATATTTAAATACAATACATGAAACTACCATAATATAAGACTTTGAAAAGTTAGCTTCACCTCATTTCGTAGTGTTTCGGACGGAACTTCTACCCGCAACCTATCTTGTCGTGATATGTGCTTTATCCAATTAATCGGAGCCTCTGGCAAGTAGCTTAATTGCACAAAGTACATCTCGTGACAAGGTGGGTTGTAGGTTCAAGTTCTGTCCGGGACACTGACGATGTCTTTTCTAGGCCTTATATGGTAGTTTCGCGTATTAAATTCTGTACCTGAGAGCCATTAAGACTTAAGATGCCAAAAGAAAATGCCAAAGTTACGTAAAAAGCGAAAATAACACATAAGTCGTGAGTCTTAAGTACAGAAATGCTTAGGGTCTATACTATAGGGTCTATGTAATAAGCTGTATATATACTATATATATCTTATTACTAGTAAAATATCGAGATTTTTTCAATTAAAAAATTGAATTTAAAAATGGCATTTTTAGTACTTAAGACTAAATGGCTCTCAGGTACAGAATTTATTCTTAGATTATTAAACTCATCATCATCGCCCTCAACGCTCCTCTCGGGAGCACAGGGCAGAAACCAGCCTCCTCCATTCAGAGCGTCTCTGTGCCAATTGCGTCACCTCTTCCCACGATATTCCTTGCGCTCTGATATCGTTGTCATAGGAACGGTGTATTGTGAAAGAGGAACGTCCGGGCCTACGGAACCCCTGCGGACGGAAGAACAGTGCTCTTTTTGGCCATCATTGGGCATTCTCAAAACATGTCCCAGCCAGGACCATCGTCTCTCTTGTATTACGGAGATTACAGGTCTCTGCTGGGTGCGCCGGCGCACAGCATCATTTGTAACATGTTCATACCATCTGACATCCAAAATCCTTCTAAGACACTTGTTTTCAAAGCTTAGTATCTTCCGCTCTTGAGCCTTGGTTAAGTGCCAAGACTCGCAGCCATATAGAAGGATTGGGATGATGCACGCATTGAACAAGCGACATTTTGTCCTGATGCTGAGTCCAGACGCCTTCCAAACTTTGTTCATGTTGTTGAAAGCCCCGCTAGCTGCTCCTATGCGGATTGGTAATTCCGACCGGAGATCACCCTCTGGCGTTATGGTTGCTCCCAGGTATTAAACAACTTTATTATTAAACTACTAATGAATTACTAAATTAAAATGAAACAAAATATTAAGTTATTCCACTGGTTACTTTATTAATTCGCAAGCTGGTTTGCTCAAACTTGCGCTGTTATGAAAATGTAAGCTTTCAAAAGTCAACTCGCAAATGAACTAAGTCTCTTATGAGGTTTCTTAATAATTTGTTTCAATAAAATTTCTTGTAATATTAAACTTCCATCAAGAACCATTCATCTTATTAAATTCTTACTTTTATCCACGTGTATCCACATGTATTCATAAAAATGTGTCCAATAGAACCTACAGAGTCTCCATAGTATGCAGGAGTTGCTACTGCGATTCACTATAAGAGAAAAATATGAAGATTATGTACAACTGGGACCGTAGCTTAATTTCCGGAACTTTTAATCGGTTATAAAAATTCTGTAGGTTCAAATCCTCTCAATGAAGTAAAAAGTGCCCAAGTTGTTTTTGTTTTAGATAATGCAATACATAATGTATATTATTATATACGTACATATTCAATTCTATAGATTGTACATCGGCATTAACTTTGTAATGCTTCATTAAATAGTTTTGTAAACCATACATAATTTCGTGCAAATAAAGAATCAATTTGAACAAAACGATTTTATTAAATACCAATTATTTAATTATATCGGTTACATACCTGACAATAATAATATGGACTGAATAATACTTTACTATTCATGCGGTTTCATAAATGGTTTATTGTACTTATTTGAATTCAAATTGATTCACAGCTGTGATCGTAATTCTCCGTATAGCTTCACAGAATAAAGGAGATCGGACGGCTGTTTGAAAATGCGGATCGCATTTACAAATACAACGTACATGCTTTCATGTTGCGAAAACCGGAAATACCTTATTAGAATTTTTTAGTTTTGCGCTTAGAATATTTAAAAAAAAAATACCTATGTTTATTTATTATACAAACCGCATAATAATTTACACAACTATAAACAATAAAAAAGATTTCACCAATTTATCGCTATACATTTGACGTATATATGCCGCTGCCAGATAATCGTATGAGCTAGTTAACGGAATAGCTAAGCTGATAATCAAATGCTGGGATTCAATTGAGTGGCCAACAGTGGTGTAACCGCATTGTTAAAGCAACTTTTATTATCGCCACTAGCTCCACAGTGGCAAACAAAGTAACTAATTTGTTAAACTTCAATCTGGCGCGTCATTGTAATTTCTAAGAAATGGTTATTTCTTGATTTAACACATTGCCTAGCCATTTAGTTAAGTGCCTAATTAAACCTTCGGGCGGGAACATAATATTATATATCCCAGTATTACGAGTATTATTTTTTTATAAATCACTGTATAAACGAACTCAAGACTCAAAATACAGAGTTAAGTGCAAGATTATGATTCATGCAATTTCATAAAAATGTTATATGAGGAATCTTTGTTTCTACTTTTAGACACAAACGTAACTTGAAAAATATATTGAACATATCGTCGTTGGTTCAATGAAAATTCTTATGTGCTCCAAACCAAATTTTACAGGGAACGCAAAAAACTGTTTAAAAGTCCACAGATCAACAAATTTAATCAAACTTATTATCAATAAGTTATATATATATATATAATTATAAGTTTGATTACATTTGTTGATCTGTGGACTTTTAAACAGTTTTTTGCATCCCCTGTAAAATTTGGTTTGGAGCACATAAAAGGTTTCATTGAACCAACGACGATAATATTAAATATGTTTCATAACTTAAACAAAATCGTTTGTGCAAAAAAATGTAGAATATACAAACCAATTTTTAAGTGTACTAGAACGTTAAAATGTACCTACTCAATGTTCCTGAATAATTAAGGCTTTGTGGACAACCGTTTCCGGTTTCCCGTCAGAATAATTTATACACAGTAGGTACCTTTGTCTAGGCGTCCAAATAGATTCTCGATTCTCTTTTTCAACAATAAAGTTTGAGTATCTGCTCACAGCAAATTGTTTAGTAATTTACAACTGTAATTAATAAGTAGGTGCATTTGGTAGGGCAAAATGACTTTGTTACCATCTCTATATGGATATGGATATAACCATGATTTTTTTCCTAGTATGTAGGAAAAAAATCCTTCCTACCTATCTATTAATCTGCACTTAATATCCTAGATAGTTTTATGGTCAAGTTTAATTAATCGTTTGATTATATTGAATGTGGTAACACAGTGTAACGTTAATCTAAGCTTGTCAATCATTGTACTTAAATAATACCATTTACAGATTAAACTCTGTACTATTTGAAATTGAAAGCACAACGTCTGGTACTGCATATAATATTATATAGTTTCGAATAATTTTGAGGATATTCTCAATCCCTTTTCATCTCTAGATGTAAAATTGAATATTATTAACACGTACCTAATATTGGCAAAATACATTATTGCTACTAATAAAGGGTTGAGGTATTCACTTCAAATACTGCAATTGAATGGGTCTGGATAAACTATGATCGAAGATTATTATTATTCCGTATAAAACATGGCCAATATGGGCTTATAAATGTCCTCAACAGCATTAATTAACAATATACGTACATGATTAACAAAATCAATTTGTGGATATACTTTACGGTCAAAATATGTACCTAACCATGACTGTTCATAATATGAGTAGTAAAATTTACAACAAATAATTTGCACTATAAATTACATAGCCAAATGAGAGACAGGGGAACTCAATCAAAACACTTTCATTTTATTTTTTCTTTTTTATAGATCAAACAGTTGGAATAATAAATGTAACAATTATTAAATTTAAAGTAGGTGCATTAACGTTTTGAAAATTAATTAAAATATAAATTTAAAAAATGTTAAACTAAAACACTGTTTAATTTTCACGTAAGATTATTTAGATAATTAATAATGATTTAATGCTATTTGTCAAGCGCTTTTGCCTTGCGGCATCTTCAGCAGGCACTCGGCAATGGGCATTTAGTCATTATTAATTGACTAAATAATCATACGTGAAAATTAAACAGTGTTTTAGTTTAACATTTTTAAAAATTATAATAATATAACAATGAGCAAACCAATTAAGATCCCTTCCTTACCAACCATAAACAAAAATTTGAGGTTCTTTATTTAACAAAAAGACGAAGAAAGAAAAATATGTTAAAACATACATAAAAATATATAGATGAACATACACGAATAAAGTAATACACAAGCGTTCCGTCTTATTACTATACTAAAGAAAAACAATTAAATGAAAAAATTATAAATTCCATCATTTTAACCGTTGTAATAGAAAAAGAGCAATATGAATTAATTATTTATACCAGTAAATGCATTTTTCCGGAATAAAGTTGTGTTATTTCCATATGTATTTAGTAGATAAAAAGTATTTAATGCCATATTAATCGAAGCTGTTTATGTGTTAATTTACTTTTCAAATATGAAAACATTTGCTTCTACTTCGATAGATTTCATGTTTTTTTAACACTATCTCAATTTTTTTATGAATTTTATGTATTTTTTTTTCCTTACAATGTAACCTAAAAATAAGTAATTTAAAATTATTGAGTACAATAACATGTAGGCGTTTGACAAAGAGAAGTGAAAGTTAAAAGTACGTATCAAAATAATTGCCCGATCAACTTTACGCTTTATATACTTAGTTGTGTGAAAACTGTTGTACGGTCGCTTGTTGAAGTTTTGTGAAAAAAAAAGTTAAGTATTTTCTTCAACAATCAATTACACTTCTTAAAGAAATTTATGTATTTCTGATTATATTTAAACTTTTCTAAAGAATTTTATTGTAAGAATAATAACGTTTCGTTATTATCTTTTACTTGTATTTTTTTATATTAAAAACTTGTATTTTTTCCGTTTTTTCATTTTGAAATACAGAGTTCTCAAATTATCACATTTCATAACTTAAACAATATATCAATTACGTCTTCAAAACTAGGGTGTCTTTTAACTACAGAATTTGAAGGTAAAATTTAATATATTATATGTAGACACAAAAATATTAACAATCAACTCACAAACTGCAAGATATAAATATATCTGTCGTTACTGTTTTCGTTCGGTCTAATAAAATGCGACAATTGATATCAAAATTCTAAGCTTTGGAATCAGAATCTAAGCTTTTTAATCAGACTTTGTTAGCTATAATGTTTACTTCGTACATCCCTGAAATATGTATTTGCGCTAATTGCGAACCTTCTGAGAACTTTTTAG
Source organism: Athripsodes cinereus (assembly GCA_947579605.1). Taxonomy (NCBI): domain Eukaryota; kingdom Metazoa; phylum Arthropoda; class Insecta; order Trichoptera; family Leptoceridae; genus Athripsodes; species Athripsodes cinereus. Next base: position 22,923,661 of record OX388329.1, read on the forward strand.
TTCATTTGGTACTACAAATTTATTGAAGACTACCCTTTCATACGCGAATATTTCAAAAGTTACTTTTATTTATCTGATTTAAATAAATGATTTCAAGTTAGTAATGCGAGATTTAGAGACGTTGTACATGCAAGTTAATCTAATAACATGCTACTAGACTGCAATATGTATGTAAACTTTGGAGACAAGGTAGATTTTAAATTCTAATTCACTACGGGAAAGTTGGAACTCCGAGCACACAGTGAGAAAGAACCAAGTTAAGCAGATAGTAGCTAAACATGACAAACATTGTGTTTCTCGAAATATAAATTGAATGAGAATAAACTTTTATATTGAATGAACCGAAGTAAGACATCGATCGTAAGTCGAATAAGCTGACATTTAATGAAAAGCTCTGTAATTATATTGGCAAAAACAAAAAACGCATTTGAATTATTATAACTTTTATTATCAAAACAAGTATTGATATCACAAGATGCAAAAAACTGTTAAAAGAAGATCTTAAAATAATTAAAATCAAAAGCGCTAAGGGATATCTAAGGTATTTACGTATTGCGTAACGCTACATCCCTTAAATTGTAAGCAAAAAGAATGGAATATTTAACCATACATTGAAGACTCCCTCCCATACCCGGATATCTCAGAAGTCGGGGGACTTCTATTTATCCGCTCTTCTAAGCAAAACTTTAGTCCTCACGGGCGGGCCCCATTGGGCAGCCTGAAGGGCTGGCCGGCCAATACCGCCTCGTGGGAATCTTTTATGCTACATTCACGTCTTCGATGCCCCTCTCAGGAGGATAAAATACAATTATAACCGAATCAAACACAATAAATAACAACAAATAAACAAAGCTCAACAACAAAAACCCAAAAAAAAAAAAAAAAAATGACAAGCAAGCACAATAATTATCAATGGTTATAACAATATAGTATCTAATTTGGACCAGAGGCCGAAATAAGGTGTCCAGAGATTTGTTATTGGGCTTTCAGATTTTAACCAATTTAACCAATTGGTATTTGAACATATTCTCCATTATAATACAATTTTTCTTTCAAGATTACTGATTTTTCGTACTAAATTCTTCCAGAAAACGGCGCATTTTAAAGAATTGTCTAGTTTTTAAATTATTCCTAATAAATACGTAACCAACTTCGAAAGTTTGATACACGTGATTTCAAACGTAAGCGCTCCTTGAACTGAATTCAAGGAGCGCTTACGCGTTTTAAAGAATTGTCTAGTTTTTAAATATTTGTTATTAAATACGTAACCAACTACGAAAGTTTAATACACGTGATTCCAAACGTAAGCGCTCCTTGAACTGAATTCATTCTTTCTTTTTTGATTAAAAATCTACCTACAGCAATAATTGAGACAAACGCTTTATGTAAAAGCAATTAAGAAAACGGATTAATTAAGTTATAAAAAGGGTTTATCACTTTTCCTTGGATTTTCTAGTAGATATTAGGTATGTACGTTTTCATTGTTCCCCTATGCTGTGTCAATTGTTTCTTTTTTATCTTATTTCAAAGTTTTTATGACGTGTTAAAAAGCACAACGACCAAGCAGGTAAATAAGTAAACAAACTCATTAAGTAATAATTTTTTTTTTCTTCTTTTACGACTTATCTTCATGGTATGAGAATCTTGTAATCTTAACCTTGTAATGTTATTTCTTTGTACCTCAATATGTAGAATTAACTATAGGAAGAAGTCAACGGACGCTATGTACCACATAACATGTACACACATTTGTGTTTTATACTATAAGATTTCAAATACTATTACAAAGTTAAACAAGAAACAAACAGTGCTTCAGGTATTCGCTTTAAACTGCAGGAAGTATTGCGAAATAAGATTATACTTGACTTTTCTAAACAATCGTGAGTATACTTACATATCTGCGTTTTAGTTTTGTGCTTCACAACAAAACTAAGTAAAATAAAGAGACGCAATTATTCCGTACATAAATTTGTTAGAGTGATTTTCTTTTATGGAGTTTAATGGATTAAGGTGTTCGATCGTAACCCCATAAGATTCTTGAAGGTTAAATAATGACTCTATTTGATTATACACTGTTTCTTTTGACTTTGATATCAGAACAGTATTAATATTTCAAATGGTCATATTACGTTCTCTTGACATTTCAATATATTATTTATTGCATTTCTTATGAATTTAAATACTTTATATATATGACATCTATTTCCTTTATTACAATTTTAAACTCTTGTCATATTACTAAGCTTTTTATTAACATTCTATAACCGTCACTTTAATATTTTCATTTTTCTCCTATAATAGAATTATTTGGTTGGACTTGTTCTGTTAAAATTTGATTCCTCATTATTTTATTTTCGCCAAATGATGTTATTGTCTTACTCCAACTGTTTCGTGAATTAGAATTTTGATTTAATTTTTTTGTATTGTATAAGACGTAAGACATTCACGGTATGGATTTTTAAAGATATAAACAATAATACTATTATTTGTAGTAAAAAAAATACATTTATATTTAACATAAAATATACAAAAGAAAATATATCCATTCTATGTTCATTTTCATTATTATTAACTCATATCAACTCTGTGAATAAATATAACAAAGATGGAAAATGCATTTTTTTCAAAAGTAAATATATTTCCTTTATCGTCTTACATAAATCTTTGAAGCCCAAATTTCAATTTATTTTTAAGTAAATTTCTTCACAAAATATTTTTTAAGAATTATATGTTTGCTCAAAAATTGATAGAAATAACGAGTATCAACCAGAAGGGAAGGACGAAGTATTTTTTTTAATACTAAAACAAATTTATAAATTAATTTATTATGTACTTATTTAAAACAAGGAAGGATAATAAAATCTTCAAATGAATTATTTCTTCTTCGAGAAATAAAAACAACAGGTAAAATTAAAAGGTGTACAATATACAAAAATAATATTCCCCATCTACCACTAATTTTGTAAATGCCACAAAGTATATTTTTAATTAACATAATTTCAAAATTAATTTATGGAAATTTCTTCGCCATCTGGGAGTTTTCTCAAAGATTTTTTGACATAATTTCAAAAATGAAATTTTTGAGTGAAAAACAATGAATAATCTTGTAATGGAAAAATATTTAGTACTTTTCTTTATTAATGAATTTTGAGTGTAGAAATGCTTAACGCCTTTTTTAACAGTGTTTAATTAGGTCATACAAATTCGATTAAACTCTGTACTAGAAATCGCATACTTAACGAAATTATTTTGCGGTAATAACATTTTAAATATATCGTCTAATTTTCATGTTATAAATTATGTTTTATTTTATACAACTAAAATAAACATTGATACAAGTTTATAATTCCACAAGATTTTATAAACGCGGATTTGAATAACTCTTCGTTCTCTTATTTGCATAATCCTCAATTCAGCAATGACACAAGTCACCCAATCTGAGTATCTTTTTTTATTGCCACAGAGAGGACTTTTTGCTTGTTTATTACTTACATTTAGAAGTTCCGCTAGCTGTCTGGATGGAAATGTCGTGATGGTAAATATATAGAAGTAGAAGTGCACTTTTTGATTAAAACCTACCGTTTAAAAGACACTCGAAAACTTTCACATGACTTTCAGTAATTTTAAGTTACTTATCATTCGGTACTCTTAACTATCAATATATCGGCCGTGAGTTCCCTGGAATGCAATGCATATTTTTTCTGCTTAATTTGGAGAGTCAGTACATTCTATTTATATTATTTTTAGCGCACAAAGATATCACGATATTGATATCATATGATTTTAAAAATGGACGAGAATGTTGACCCTAGATTTTGTAAAGGACCCTGATCACAATGGAGTGTCATAAAATTATTATAAAAGAAGTCGATTTATTTATTCAATACATGCATTGAGTCCGTGAATTACCCCACTTGAGGAATATTCCATGTAGTGTAGATGGTAAAAATAGGCAAAAATCATGGTATTATTTAAATGTAAATAGGCATATGCAAAGAGAATGTACTATAAAAAAGCACAGCTTCATATAAACGTGAGTGAAGAGAGTCCAATTAATTATGGAAAACTCACTATGATTTATGTAGTATGTTCAGTATACAAACCAGTATGTCCACACATATTTTGAATTTATTACGAATTTTTGAAACGTGAAGTGTATTACAAATGTATTTTTGTCTGAAAATTCAACATCGTTTGATAAAAGTGCAATCCAATTTAAAAATTCCATATTTTTTTTGTTTTATTATTTCGGTTGTTAGTATAACAAAACAATAAGTGTGACTGTCTCAATTTATTGCACGGTGCACCCATGAATAATATTATACCAAATACCCTGAACATATCTAATATCAAAAATTAAGTTTACATCGATATCAATTTGGTTGCATACTTAATATCATTTTTAATGTTTCAAACGGCGGCTGCTTTTTATGGGTCAAATGCGTTAGAATCAGTTGACAGCGGGGAATTATTCTAACCAAGCATAAATAAAGTCTGGAAAACGCTAATCTCTATTTGTAAGTGCATAACGCGTCACTTTAGCCAGCAATTAATTTTGAAATAGCAACTCTTCCGTGAATATGAATATGGGTGTCTGTATTTTTGAAAGGGATGATTAAAAATGCATTTTATAAAAATAAATTGATGAAACAGCATACATTGAAGTAGGTATGTAGCACATTGGTATGCACATATAATATGATAGCAGATAAAATCCAATTATCCCAACGTTATTATTACCAGTATTTCACTACACAAAATAAATAGAAGTAACATTTATATATTGCATGATATAAAGAGTCGCAAATTATTCGGTAGTAATTCATTTATAAAGAGATAATAAAACATTATTATAGTGCAAAATAAATTAAAAAGTAATAATGTCAGTCGTGTTTTAATATGGCATGGCAATAACAATGTTATGGCAACACTGTGTTTTGTTGTGGCCAATAATTTATTATGAGTCGGTAAAGAACATTGTGTAATTAAACACTTTGTAGTTATTTTACGTTTTTCATTTAATTAACACTTGACATAATCAATTAAAATGTCGTATAATTTTGGTTGTTGTAACATCCTCCACTACACTTTATATTCAAAACTTTTCCCACTCCTTGTATGACTCAAGTCCATCTCTACTTGTATTCACCAGCTATCTCAGTCTGCAGGGCAAGAGTCTCAATCAGGGATATCGTAAAGTTACTAGATTGGTTTCATAGTTAGAAAAAACACAGTTTAAGTTAAAGAAACATTTATTGATGGTTTAAATTTTAACAATGCCCGTTCAACGACAACACACACACAGAGATTTTTACATATTCACAAGAGTGTAGTATTTATTCAACAGGTTCTAATATTAAATTAATGATGATTCACTGTCACTATTTGTAGTTCACATTTACGGTTATAATTTAATTCTAATCACAATTTACCAAGCTTTTTGTTATTTATTTCACCGTGGACGGCGGCCGAGAGAGAGAATGAAGTTGGTTGCAGATGGTCAACCAAGAGATTTAAACAAAAGTCAAATTAAAGTCTACATTATTTTAGCGGGATTCTTTCTTTCAAAAAGTCAAACTGTAACTATGGAAATCTAATATGGAAATACTCTAATATTTTTGTAATGTTATTTTAACTACGACATTGTAATTTGTATGAAACGTTTACTAGATAAAATGAGTTTAATAACAAGTAGAAAGAAGGAATATGTAATGACGAGAACACAATGTCTGAAATAAAAGTGCAAAAAAGTACCCATTTGAGAAACATATGGTAAAAATCTCAAAAATAGATGCTTATAATGTATTTGTCACCAACTTGTTATTTCTTTATTTTACGCTAGCCTGATGATGAGAGTGGAAGTTCTTGAAAGCCTGCTCGCGTGCAATAAAAAGTCACAGTGGATATACTAAATAAATATTTTATTTATAATATTTTAATTATATAAATTAATGTTGAGTATGTGCTTGTGTTAACACTGTGAAAATTCATTTTGAAAAATTTTAATTTGCAAAAAAAAAACGATCTTCTTATTATCATGATATATTTTAAAATTCATGAGTTTTAAAAGATTTATTATTTCATCTGTGGACGGATTACAGTGCAACGCTAATGCTCTTTATGAAAATTCTTTGCGCCTTGGCCTTCGTATCAACGCTGGTAAAACGGAGTACATATGTAATAGTACATGCACGAGTACTCACACCCCACTAATGGTTGGCAATTCCCAAATATCTCAGGTTAGTAAATTCAGGTACCTGGGAGCAACCATAACGCCAGAGGGTGATCTCCGGTCGGAATTACCAATCTGCATAGGAGCAGCTAGCGGGGCTTTCAACAACATGTACAAAGTTTGGAAGGCGTCTGGACTCAGCATCAGGACAAAATGTCGCTTGTTCAATGCGTGCATCATCCCAATCCTTCTATATGGCTGCGAATCTTGGCACTTAACCAAGGCTCAAGAGCGGAAAATACTAAGCTTTGAAAACAAGTGTCTTAGAAAGATTTTGGATGTCAGATGGTATGAACATGTTACAAATGATGCTGTGCGCCGGCGCACCCAGCAGAAACTTGTAATCTCCGTAATACAAGAGAGACGATGGTCCTGGCTGGGACATGTTTTGAGAATGCCCAATGATAGTTGGCCAAAAAGAGCACTGTTCTTCCGTCCGCAGGGGTTCCGTAGGCCCGGGCGTCCCTCTTTCACAATACACCGTTCCTATAACAACGATATCAGAGCGCAAGGAATATCGTGGGAAGAGGTGACGCAATTGGCACAGAGACGCTCTGAATGGAGGAGGCTGGTTTCTGCCCTGTGCTCCCGAGAGGAGCGTTGAGGGCGATGATGATGATGATGATTATTTCATATAAAAAACTTATTTAATATTTTAGATGTTTTTTGTACAACTGTTTTGTCTATTTCCTAAACTTTTTCATCATTTTTAAATTTGTTATAAAGTGAGGAAACGTGTTTTAGCTGTTGGTAAAATATAATAAAGACAAAGATTCATTATTTCACGTATAGATGAATAGCCTTTGCCCGTGATGAGTAAGACCGCATTTCTGTTGCAAAAACGTTACTCGGAAAACTCATTTGCCATCATTATAAGACGTCTTTGAAAAAGGATACTATAAAACATGTCACACCAACTTTCAACAAGTAGTACTACTTTCATTAAGTTTGTTGGGATAAGATATGCTATAAATTATTATGATACTTCAGAAAATGCATTGGACAGTTCAACCTCAATTTATGAATTTCTTACTCTAGAAAACAACGAATGCATAAATGAATAAACTTCTGACTTTAGAGTTAGAGAAAAACAATCAATATTTGGTATCTGGCAAACGTCCAAGTCTAAAGCGAAAACTGTTGAGTAGTTAGTTAGTTGAGGATATATAACCAACATAAAAACAATAACTTACAACACCTGTAGTTTTGTATATCTGTAAAGAAATAATATAATTTCGTCGGACAAGTTTTTCTAATCGATTATGTTGAGCTTAAGGTTCATACGAGAGGTAATATATTACTAAAACAAATTGCAATAGAGTTTTAAGAAATGTCTTTTGCAATACAAATAAAAGTGTAAAGATTTACATAAACTCAGCATGTTAAGTTTATACAAATCTTAGTAAGATAGCACGTTAAGAAAAAGTTAGAATATTTCACCACAGAAAAGTTTTGCCGTTATTTAAAAATACCTACATATTTGAAAACTATAATACATTAATCGTGTCAGTGCACACGTAGCAGAATTCCATATTTAATACTCACTATATTCCCGATAATTTTACAAATTTAATTTTACAAACAATTTTTTTTTGTTTTTCAGAAATGTTCAATTAATTTGATTCGTGTATTGCCCATATTATATTTGTTGATGTTTATTTATTCTTCCTTTGTTTTATTTAAAACTGTATTTAATCAATTTATTGAAGTGTAAATATATTTGCTTTGCGATCATCATATTTTGATACACAATATAATATATGGTGCGATTTCATTATATATTTTGATTTTTTCATTGCAAACATCTACTTATATCAATCATTTCTCAATAGTTCATGGTGTGAAAATACATTGGCTAATTATTTCGATTTCAGACATCAATAATATTAAAGGAAAAGGACCATGGATTACAGAAAATGGGTAAGTGTTTTTTTTTAGTTATTATTTAAAAAAAATGTTTTCATAGTTTCACAGCTAAAAATAGATCCAATATCATTGTTGGACCTTTATCAAAAAAAGATAAATGCATATTTTTAATATAAATTATTGAATTAATCTATCTGTGTACGAATATTTTTGAAATAAAAAGGGTCTTTATACAGACAGGCGAGTTTGTATGTTAGAGAATAATATTTTATATTTTCAATTGAAAACAATACGTTTAACGAACACATACCTACAATTTTGTTAAATTAACCACAATGTGGGTATATAACAAATACAATTGTATGTTTTATTAACACATTTCATTCTCATTCACTTAATTAAGGGACCACGGTATTTAGATTTTGAAAACGTTATTAATTTTGTTCTCCAAATAATACCGAAAATTACATTCGTTTTGATCATAATTTTATTAATAAATAAATATATTTTTTATATAATTGATAACTTTAGTATGTTGGTAATATGCTTTATGTAATATTTTATTAATTCACAATTTATTTGACTGTTTTAATGATGAAAGTATCAAAATTAAGCAGGTACTTAATATTATTAATGCTTCTAGGAGGGAATGGGAAAACATAGATTTTAATGTTTTGTTATTTTTATCGTTTGCTGACCGACACGAAAAGAAGAAGATTAAGACGTGAAGGGTAGTCGTAATAATCTAAATAAAACGTGACATAATAAATGTTGTGCATAACATGCCATTAAGTTTAAACATTTAGGATTCGTGGCATGATGCATAGTTAAATCGAAGATGTGTTCATGTAACATAAATTAAGAATAAATAAAATTTGGCAAATTCAATGGTCACTTTAAGAGAAAATCATTTTTTATCCATTAAATCCAAACAGCTTGATATATTATTTTCATAACACAATATTTTTGTAGATATGATAATATGAATATCATCGCTAATACAAATAATACGGATTGCCACTATGGAAATCATTCGCGTAAGAATATTTTTAACAGAATAAATGTATATTCACTTTTATTTTAAGAGGTACAAGGGTAGACTTATTAAGATGAAGTTTAATAAAAATTGAAGTAAAACTAAAAAAATGACAATCTAAATTTAATCAAAAGTTGTATAGCTACTCTTGTTGTATTAAATTTCTAGGAAGTTATGTATATCAATGAATAATATGAAACTTGTTTACGAGTGTGATGCAATTTTCTACGTTATTTTATGACAGACATGACTGTGGTGCCTGCTTATAACAACCACGACATAACTGCTATTCCAGCTTGTATGTCAGGGTAAGCAACCGGGGTTAGCTTTATTCCAAATTTATGTCTTGTTTAAATAATCCCAACCGTTGGTTTTTGAAAAGGCCAAAAAAGAGAAAAATTTGTTTGAAATTTCATTTCATAACAATACCTACTCTATGCCAATATTTCCGTGTCTGTCATTTTAAAATATTGAGTTCGCGCACTATAGAACAAACTCTTTCTTTGACTAAGGTTTTAGTTTAACCAGAGATAACTCTATTTCAAGTCTAGCCATATCTAGTAAACTAGGTCTAAATAGTATGTACAAACTTTTATGAAGATGAGTGAAAATATAATATCTCGTCTTTGGTTAGCTGTTGTTTAAAGTAAATACAATGTAGGTATATATACACTTATGTATTATAGATATAATATAAGTTCATCATCCTTTATTACTCGTTTCCTCTGGGGGAAAGCTAAGCCCCTTGCTACACTGAACATCTTTTGTAATAATAACAATACTTACATGATGCTACTTCTAATGAATTGAATATAGAACACTATTATTTCATCAAACGAATGAATTTTCAACAACAGTTTCATCAGAATAATGCATAATATAAATACTTATAAGTCTTTTTAGGCGAGCTTCTTACATCTGCATAGATTAATTAGTTATTCCTTTATTCTCAGCAACGATGTGGATATCTGAACTACAAACAGACCATAATTTAAGAAAAAAAAAACACTGTTCTTGTACGGAGGTATTTGAAAACATCACTTATTTAGACTTAATTATCTACTAGTTATCACTAAACTCAAATCTGTCGATACTATCTAAATATCTTATACGATTAGGATGTCGCATGTAATAAACATGTGGATAATTTTCTTTATGCCATAAAAATTAAGCATTCAGGTTAGGTGGAATATCTCGCCACTGCTAAAATCAAGATGCTTTATGTGATTTTTTTTAAGTAAACCTTGCAAAGTAAAACATTTAAAAATAACTGCAAAAGAGTAGGATATATATTTCTTTCCGGAAACTCCAGAGAAAACTGTTGTCTTAGAATCAAATCAAAAATCCTCTTCCCGTACGCAATATTTGAATATGTTGTTGATTGAAAACAAAATTGTATTGGAACTTTGGTCTTCCAATTAAAAACCCACGATGCTTTTGTTTACGTCAAACACAAATAGGTTTGTAAAAAAACACGAATTATAGGAAAATGTATTTCCGCTACCAGTAGGTACGTTAGTTGTCAAGTATATTTTATCATTAACCAGTGTAAAATCAATCCGACAGGGACATCAAAACCTTTCAAATAAAATACAAAATCTCCCCTTTCAACCACGTCCTGTTGGGAGTTGAGTAAGGGAAAAATAAAAATTGGGTAGACAATATTATTATCATTTTGATGGAACTAATCACTAGCGACATTTTCTATTCACACAAGTGTAAATAATTTAAGTGTATTTGAAATAAAATTAAGCTTCTAGATTTTATATTTAAATGCTATAATTCTAAATAATACTTCCATATTTATCAATCGAGTTGCTGGCAAATAAAAGCTTTTTTTTATTTTTTCTGTGGGTTTTCTACATTCAGTCATTCAAAAAACATCGTGCATAAGATATTCAATTTTTGATCTTTTACTCAGCGATGAGGTAAGCCACCCATCCTGGATTTATTAATACATCACCTTTATATTAATCATAATATGCAACAAGAACACAAATTTTACTGGAATCATTAAAAAAATATATTATATGAATCCGTTCTGTAGGATCTGTTTTACGTTATCTTGTCATTTAATGCTCAGACGGCCACGTTTCTGACGACGATTGTTCTCATCTATTTTTTCATGTGCTCAAACCACTGAATTTTATTCACTTTATAATTGTTTTCATTCCACACTCTTCACATTTGATATTATTAAGCAATTCTATCTTTCAGTCTTTTGCAACACATTATTGTAAATGTCCTCCGTGTATTTAAGTCCATTCTAAACCAGCAGAAAAGTTATCTCAATATTTGTAGATATTTATTGCTTCTGAATTTGTCTCATAAGGATACAGCGAAGAGCCAATTGAAAATCATTCATTACACTTTTGTATACAATGGGAAGTTCAAACCTCACATCCTTTTGTTAGCCAATAAAGCATCCAAGTACTTACGTTTATTTCTGTATAAAAAAGGACTTCAGTATGAAAAGTGGCTAATACACCTAACATTTTAAGAAAATGTTTTTATCTGTTATTTTTTTTTTAATATATATTGCTTTCACTATGAACAATATTTGACTCAAAGGCCTTTACATTAACTCTTTTAAAATCAACTCATTCTGAGTAGGTACAAATTCAAATTCAAATATTTTTATTTAAATAAAATCTACAAATTAATAATATTACATACACACCTTATTACTAAAAATACACATTTATTACATATTTGACCCTGAAAACTGAGCAGTGCTCGTGCTTTGAGGGTTTAAACATATTTCATATAATTTACATAAAACAATAGCGCTTACCAAATAATTATAAAAACAAACACATATCTACAATACAAATTGCAACCAAATACAGTTTCTTAACAAAACTCAATAACAGAGAAGTTGAACAGCTATTTAAAAACATCTTTCAGATTCAATTTAATACTCTGATTTTTTTTGTAGAATCATACTTTTATTTTTTATTTTTAGATTTTTTGTTCAGCTTATTGTACCACACAACACCCAAAAACCAACAATACAATCATTATTCTTATTTTCTATAAAAAAAACTATTTTTGATAAAATCATAAAAAAATCATTTTATTTGTAAATACTGTTGCATTTTAATAAAATTAAACACTGTCCATCGCTTTAACCATCTTCGTAACCTATTTTATTTATCGAAGAAGTGTAAAAGAAATGAGTTGGTCGTTTCATCAGTTGAAATAATAGGTGTAATTTTATAAGTATATTTATCAATGTGTTAATTTTATTGTGTGCACAAATATACACCAAAAAGAAAAATAACTCTTTTTTGTATTTGAGAAAAAGTATGAAACATTATGGAGATAGACCGCTTTTGATTTTGAGGTGTTCACATAGTTGTGGCTTAATATAAAAATAATATCTATGAGTTTGTCTATACGAACTGAAAATAATACTCGGATCTGTCGTTACATTAATAATAATAGCAGCAACAAAAACGGCGAAACAAGGGAACAAAATGTGAGAAAAAAGAGGAAAATAAACTGGTCAATAAATCACATGACAAAAACTGGTGACGAATGATGTTATGGGCAAAATACAATTCATTCCGTGATAGGAAGCTAAATAAATTTATATTTTCACATAAACGTCATTGTTCGGACGTTGTATTTATTGATACCGTTGGAATAATACCGGGAAGCGGATAACATAAATACTCATATTAGATTCTAATAACACAAATTAAATAAATGTTATTTTAGAAAACAATCACCTATTTATTGATTTACTAGTTTTGACAACAATGTCCACGATTAATTAGTTTTAACATGCTCAAATATTGGTCAATTATACAGTTTAATTGTTTTATTATGTTCAAAGATTGATTTGAATAGTTTGTTATTTTACTATCAATATTGTGTTTTATTCATATCATTTTGACAAGAGTTATTCCATACTTAGCTAGGTACCTACTAATAAAAGCGTTACGTAAAAACATTTTAAGCTTTGAGAAACTGGTTTGTTAATAATTATTCAGTGCTTAATGCCAGATTTTTGGCGTCAGTAATTTTTTATAGAACTCTCTTTTGATTTTACAAAATTACATATTTTGAGTTACACTGCATGTGCGTAACAATTGCGGTTTATTTTTCAAAGTCTTCGTATAATATAGGTATAAATAAATAATACCACCCGTAATTTTGATATTTAAAAAAGCAAAAATAATCCCCCATTAAATAATCCCTTTTTTCTACTGAAAATTACTGAAATGTAGCATAATACCTTCACCAAAAAATTAAATCAATATTTATAAAAAAGCTCCTTGTTTATTTAAAAAAAAAATCATGAACGTCTTAAATCCTTAGGTATTTTTACAATTTTATTGATACCACATTAAGAGATCATAAAATAAATTCATCATCATCAAAAAATTTATCAAGTTTTAAAATCGAGAATTATGTTTGAATATTCATAGCATGTTTCTTGCATAACTTCAAAAAATACAAACAAATATGTTAATTATATTAATTTTTAAAGATTTTTTCATTATGAATAAAGCTATTTAATGCTTTTTAAAAACTCTACTTTTTTACAAATTTTCATCTCGTTAGGAATGCGGATATATCTGCAAAAGACAGATCAAATTTAGGCGCTGTAAACCACAAATAATATTTCCTTATTGACAAATTAATTGAAAGCAGAGGATTTATTAATGAAATGAATTACAAATACACATATAATGTATGAGGGGAAATATGGCCCTGGAATTTCGTTTTCGTAAATACTTATAAAAATTTTGTAAAAATGAGAGATTTTTTAAAAATATTATCATCATCATCATCTCGCCCTTCCAGGATCCTCTTGATAGCACAGGGCAGAAACCAACCTTCTTTATTCAGAGCAACTCTGCGCCAATTGAGTCACCACATTCCTTTTCCTAGCGCTTTCATGTCTTTGTCATTTTTTTCTTTTATGTTAGTGTGTAATTTTATTATGACAAAACCAATCAGAAACCTCGATTGGAGAACCATGTCTATACAATGCAACATTGTGTAAAATCTAATCGGAAGAAGTGAGAAACGTGTCCTAAGGCTTACGAATTGGCTCTAGGCTGGCTTAAGTGATCACTTTCGGTGTCCATGAACAACGTTCACTAATTCCACCATTCTCACTGACACGATGTAAGGTCCACCAATGGAGAGACGCTTTTATTATGTGTCATTACCTGTATGGAAAATCAACATTATATGCTCCCGAGAAAGTGATCAAGGGATCAATCTTGTGTTATTGGGCAGAGTGTGTGAAAAAACAATTAAAGAATGTTATCATCACTATAAAAATATCTCGATTTGATAAAACTTTATACATTATTCGATGACTTGTAATGTTGACTCCAAAAAGGACGATGTTTTTTTCATATCTATCATTGAATTCTCTCTTATCTTATCCTATTACTATAAGTGAAGAAACTTCTCTAAAACTAAACAATAAGAATAACGCTTACAGCAAGTCGTTGTCCATCGTCGCGAGCTTTGTGATATATTGATGGTAACATATTGCATGCAACACATTTACAATGTCACAATAATACAAAAGTTCTGAGCCATTCTGTAGCAAAGTTCTTAAGACGCTTACGTTTTAACACATTTCTCTTTTTTCTAGAAAGAAAATTGTAATAAAACATTTACTCTAACATAATTTATTACTGAGAATTTATAAAATATGTTTATTTATATTATTTCAGTATTGTTAAATAAGATCGTAACTATGAGCATGACGAATAAGCTTTTTTATTATTTTGTAAGTTGTATGGATAGAATTTAGGTACAAAATACTATAATTTATGAGAAACACGAGCCTTTTTCTTTGCCGTACATTTGTTTAATTTCGTCAGAACAATTTCTAAAACCTCCCACATTTGTCAATTTCATTACATCCCTTGCAGGGTAGATAGAAAGCATCATCCACTATTTACTCTTATCCTTACATAAGCTTTTCGCTTCCGTTTTTCTAGTACAATTTCACATGCATGTTTTGTATTTTCCTATGTTCATTTATCAAATACATTTCATACTTCAAAATAATAATAAAATTTTATATTTTTTAGTCTACTTAATTTTCATTTTATTTCATTGAGCACCCTGCAAAGAACCGTTCTCCTATTCTTTTTAAACTTTCGAGTGTGTTCGAAAAAAAATAAAGACATTTTCTGCATAAATTCAGCAATGAGGTTTGTCACCTATCCTGAGTGTCCAAACTATTTGTTAGCACGCAGAGGATAGCTCACATCTATTGAATTCAGCTTGTGTGCTGGTTGCCCCACTTGTGGGATGTGCCGAGGTATTTTTAATAGATCACCCTTATTAGTACAACGCATACAAGTGTTTCACCTATTATGACTATGTTAGACAAAAAATTGAAAGATACTTTTAGTTTTATTATTTCTTTATACAATTATTATCATTGAAATTATTACAAAGGTAAACATTTTATAGTATCTCTATTCACAAAACACTTTTGCTGTTTCTATGAAAAAATAATATGTTTTTCTAAATTGATTTCTCATTTTATTCTCATAAATTCTTTATTCATTTTAAATACAATAGTCAATTAATGTTTTTTTATGGAATAAACAATATATATTTTTCCAATCGTTCGATTGACATCTATTATATTAATATTCTTTTTCTATTCCAAACTAAATGTGAGAATAAAATTGTTGAGTTTGTTCGTGAACTTATTCTGTGCTCCTTTTTGTATGCAAAATCTATATCTTTGAAAAAAAGCGTAGAAGTTTTTAAAATATATTTCATTCCTAATAATGAGGGCGAAAAATAATTAACAATATGAAAAGTCACTTACGAAAACTGAAAATTAAATTACCATAGAATAGATCTATCGATATAGACTATATATCTATCGATATAGACGATCTAACGATATAGACTATCCTAATGAAGTCCAAAATTGTAGTAAAAACACGGTGCAATACAAACTCAATATAATTATAAGACTGCGATACTAAATAGACCATTTTGCATAACTTGGAGTTTCTTTGATACATGCTCCTAATTATCATTATTTTTGATTCTGCTTAGTATTAATTACTCAGTATTTGATAAGGAAGTTCTGTAGACCGACAGGATTTATGTAGAAGCGGATACGTGAACTTTGCTCGTAATGAATACTGACGACGTATTAGAATTTTTAATTAATGGTGTTTGTTGAATTTAAACATTGAGACAAATTCCAATTCTCCCCTTAAATTGATAGATAATAAAGTTGGACAAATAAGAAGCATGTGACATTTTATATATTTTAGAATGCACAAATAGTAGGTGACTACAAAAAACGGAAACGGTTCTTGGTGAACTATTATAAAATTAAATAGCTTTAATAATTTGAATGAAACTTTAAAGTTTGAAATAATAATAGGAAATTGATTTGTACAAAAATTTGCAATACAGCGTTTTGATAAAATATAAAAATAATAATATTTTATCAAGTTAAAGTAAAATTTCAAAATAATGTAAAATCAATTTCAGATGCGAGAATAAATCCCCCTCGGGGGTGTGAAAATAACCGAAGGGAAAAATTGTATAAAATATTGTTCATAATAATGCTGTTGTATATATGTATATATATACATAATACTATATAGCTGTTAGATGTTATAGAAAAGGGTTTTATTTTGTGCAGGTGAGTTTATGTCCCAAAACGGTGAACAATTTTCGTATCGAAGTTGTAAATTGAAAATAAGATTTAAAATCGATTGAAACGAAAGACTTAAAAGTATGAGAAACGCTTACCTTGCTTTACATTCATATTTTCTTATTACAAAATACAGCAGTACTGCATATTTATATTTAATGTAGAAATTTCTTTAAACACAATTCTTTTCTGTTAACACGAAGAATTGTTAGAAATGAGATACGCCACCAACTTTCGTTGGTACAAAGAGGACAAGTTGTATGTTTATTATATCCAATATAAAACATAATGGTTTAAAAACCGCGATGTTTTATAGAGATAATAATGAGTTCGTCGGTAGCCTGGAGGTAGAGTCTCGGCCTTATGAACATGAGGTTCGGGGTTCGATCCCAGGTGCCGGCAAACTCCCCTTTCACGACACAAGCTTTTAGCTTACTGTGAAAGGTGTATAAGGTTGTATTTGGGTTTATAGGTCGATGTTATAAATACATGTTAAATAATGTAGATTATTTTTTCACTTTCATTAAAAGATAGTTTTTTATTTACATTTTTACTTCTTTTACACAGTAAAAGTCCTATTTGAAAAATGTACCTACATAAATCCTCGAAGCTGGATCATATTTTAAAATATTATATCATCCATCCACCTTGAAAACTATATATGTAAGGATATTAAAAATATTAAAAGTGACGTAAAAATATTAAAATCACTACAAAAAGAAGAAGATAAAATGCGATAGAAATAGAAATTGGAAGCAAAGATATTTATTTCTATTCCATGCTCTCCAAAATAACGTTGAAGGGTGAAATAAAAAAGAGCAAAAAGATTTGACAACGTTGAATAATTTCAAATGTGTTTTTAAGAAAAAATACATTAAATGAGTTTTCATTTGCACATGTGTAAAACAAACATACACACATATGCGTTCTATCCCTTTGAACGAATAAATATAATACTACGAATATACATTATACATTCTTGTTTCAAGTACGTTTTCTCATTTGCTTTTGCTTTTAATGAATATAATAATAATAACGTATGTAGACTTACTTTGATGTAAACTTTACAATATTTGACAAGTCTCATGAAATATATCATATTATTCGAATATATACTTTGAACAGTATACAATTCAAGCTTTAACCAAAAATTTAACTAAGTTAATCCGTTCTAGAAAAAAAACTTTGTTATCCTCAACGCCATTGTTTTTTTTAAATATAATACAAGTTATTATCAATACTTTAAGTATATCACAAAAAAAAATCGAAGGTCAATCAAGAAAACTTCAGATCTAAAAAAACGTATTTTGGCGCTCTTCAGAAAAACCAGTAATTTCCATTTCATTGGTAAATTGCTAGGCGATCTCTTTTTCAAGAAAAAGTTTTGAACTTAATTGAACGAAACCTCTTACCACATTTCCAAAACTCATAATTATTGACTTTGAAGTTAAAACATGAACAAATGTAATCAATTCGTTAACTGTAAGTGTCCAGATCTGCACATTATTATTACAAAATGTTTGTTGTATTTTGTATTATTGTTAACATTGTATGACAGACGTTGTATTATGCGCTAACTAGTTGATGTTGTTTATAAGGCAATGGGACTTTGTAATATTGGTATTACAATATACATACATAGATGATTGAGTTGAATAGTAATGAAGTTTGTGTAATTTTGTAATGGTACTTTGATCAAAATGTTTGACGTCCAGTACACATAGGTAAGCCACTCATTACATAACTGCTATTGAAGGTGCTTATTACTGATTAAATACGTATAAAATTTTACAACATACCTGCAATAATATATGCTTTTAATAATATTTGTTTTACGTGCATCTGAATCTGACAGATTGGTATGGTAATTAATATTTATTGTTGAAGTATAAATTTATGAAGTTATTGACATGTGGTTATAGAAACTATTAAATAAACCATCGTAAGAGGATATGTATAACCATTCTTAAAAGGTTTCTAGGTTCAATGATACAGAACCAGAAATGATAATAAATATTTATAGATATCGCTAGAAAATTTCCTTGAAGTCGGTTATCATATGTTCAATTCTATCTACCTACACTTGGATGTTTTAAGCATGCGGTATCTATACTACGTATATCCTAGAGCAATACTTATAAATAAAGCTTTCATTGATATTTAAATACAAAAGCTCTTGTATTGAAAATATCAAGACATAATAAAAATCAAGACATTTGAAATGAGTAGGGTTGTTATTTATCATACTGCATGTAATTAACGTACACCTGTTCTCTGACCGACCAAAAAAAATATTCAGAACATTTGGCATTATACTTTATTGCTGGATGGAAGATGTGATATTTCGTTGTCACTTAAAAACTATATGCCATTTTAAGACATTCGAAAATTACTTGACTCCACAGAATATTTGAATTTCATCATCATATTGATATTCTTCTGATTTCTCAGTGATATCTCCACTGCTAGATGTAGGATCTATCATATTACTCCACTAGTATCTTACATAGGCCACCCTAACTATCAAACTAAACTATTTGAAACACGTAAATTAATGATTCAGAATTTTAAGAACTATGCAAATTAAGAATAATAGAAAATATATGTAAAAGAATTCTTTAAAATTCTGGTATACAAAGTTATAATGAATATTAGATCGTTTTATTATATAAAAGGACTACTAGCACAAATACTCGTAGATGCAAGGCTTTTGATTAGATTAAACAAATTTGATTCCAAATTTTCAACAGTATGAAGTAATGTACGTAGATACTTGAGAATCTTTTATCAGTTGCATTCCGATAAACAATATTAAGAGTATGTAATGAATGTTAGTCGGAATATATTGGTAGTACTATTACTACTATTAGGTTTTCTTTACCATATCTGATGATGGTGACATGGGTTCAAAGGGTCGCGATAATTAACACAGCTACAAAAGGGTTACATGGTATTGACATGCTTGGTAATATATTATTATATGAGAAATATGAAAATGTTAATTTTCCACGTTATGAATACATTTCCGCCAACACGACTCTTTACAAATTATCTTCAATACTCTCTTCGTGTGGGTAACTTAAGTATATCGAGTTCAGAAATTACTTTCGACGAGTGAAGAGCCGATGCAGAGCTTTACGGTCTCCAAAGCAATGTTTTTTTTTTTAACTTTTAGATTTGTGCATTTGATTGGCTAACCCTTTATTAACTTTTATGATTTTTATTATTGAGAGAATATCGAAGCCTTTGATATGTCACCCGGTAGCTTAAATGGACAAAAAACATCTTACAAAAATGTTGGCATTTGGGAGTCCCGCCCAGAGCTTTACCTAATAAGGTATCATTGTCTTCTCTCGGCCATATGGTGTTAGGTTATGGTGGTAGATTTCTGTGTAAAATTTACGTACAAATAGAAGATGAATATTTATAACCTGTTGTGCATTTTATCTTTTGCAAATGAATATTTAAAGGTGAATTGATTTAAATTGACTTGTAAAATCTATGAATTTTGATATATCGTTAAGTCATTTGGCGAATATCAGTATAAAGCAAATCTCTCTTCTTATACTCAAATACAATATGTTTTCTTTCAGTAATATTCTGTATACAAAACCCGCGGGTTTCACTAGAAATCGATGTGAAATATAATGAACCAGACATAAGCAATTCATAAAACACATACCTACCATATAGCAATGTATTGTACATAGGTATATTTTAAGTATTAATACAATAAATATACACCCATACAGTAAAATTTAATGTTCAGTTAATACGCTGTAGTATACAGGTGTGTTAGAATATACATATATCTTAATTAAGATATGTAAAGTTATGAATTATTACAAGTTATTTACAGCTATATAATAGAGTGGTAAGACTTTGATAGTCGTATTTTTAATTAAACAGTATCAATGACATTATATACGTTCTGGAAAATAAGTCCACATGTCTCCAGACGTGTTCTGTATATCAAAATTATTATTGATCAAGATAACTAACGGATAAAATTCACACCTCTGATATTGCATGATTTGTATTCACGATCAATATAATATGCTTTTTACATAATATGGATATTTGCATCTCATTTTAAACTTTACTCCTTTTTTCGTCTGTATCAGTTCATTCATAGTCTGGGTCTAGTAAAATCAGATACAGTACGATTCGAAAAAGGTATTTATTTTCCCCTGACCAGGATTCGAGCCCAGGACCTCGCAACTCAAAAGCAAGAGCATTACCACTTTGTCTCATTGGCTGTCTATTATATCGCGTAATTATTGTAAACGTTCTATAAGTTATAAAACTTTTACAATAATACCATTTGATATAAGTTAGTATTCCATCGAAACCAATTTTATCATCTGGCAATGGAAATGAGTTAAAATCTCAATCCAATGAAAAATATTTAACACGTAAACTGCTTATTATTGGCGATGAAAATGCAAAGGGCCTGGGATTAAAATTACACCGAAAAGTGGATTATAATGTGACCTGTGTTGCCAGGCCCGGTGCGAGAATGCAAGAAATGTTGCAAAATATCAATGCGATTGTCAACGAAGCATCTAAAGATGACGTCATTGTACTGGCTGTGGGAAGTTATACTAACATATACCATACCAGACAATATAAAAATGCAGTGGAGAAAATCGTTGAGACATCGGAGAAACTGGGAAAAACAGTATACATAACAAGTCTACGCTATTGTAAAAATGACTCAATCGTGAACAAGAGACTTTACGAAATCAATTGTTACCTGTATAATCTAACTAGAATGAGCAGTCACACCTTTATATTGGAAACCAATGATCAGAACGGGATGACATTGGATAACAGTATAATATATAATCTTAAGCACACAATTCATAGAGCAAAAAATTTAATACGAGTACGGAGAAGTGAGGATATAGAGAAAAGTAACCGCGGGGATTCTCCATTACCACTAGCAGACACAGTGCAGCAGATAACACCAGTGGCGAGGACAAGCAGGTCTTTTTTAGGCCAAAATCAAAGACACAACATGGCAGTACCTTCACAGTCGCACATCAGAACGTCCAGGGCCTGCGTGGCAAACTCCACGAGTTGAACACTTCGCCGGTATTGGATGGGTTGGATGTGTTGTGCATCACTGAGTCATGGTTATGCGAGTCTGAGGTCGTGTGTCACAATATATCTAACTTTAGTATCATTAGTAACTTTAGTAGAGAAAAAACAACAAGAGGGGGATCTCTTATATTTGTAAATAATAAATGGCGAGCAAAAAACAGGGTAGACATTGTGAAACTGTCATTAGAAAAGCACTGTGAGATCAGTTGTGTTGAAATGAATAATATTGTAGTTGTCTCAGTGTACAGAGCACCATCTGGAAACGTTGACTCATTCCTCAGTACACTGGAAAATGCCCTGAATATTTTAAGTTTAAATAATAACAAGCGCCTAATTGTATGTGGTGATTTCAATATAGATCTAGACACTGACACAAACAACAAGAACAATTTTGTGGATATTATGAGTGGTTTCTGTTTGACGCGTAGCATTCTTGCACCTACTAGAGTAACAAATAGTACAGCCACTTGCATTGACAATGTTTTTACAGATGTAAACTTGATTAATTCTCACCTTGTTGATATAATCAGATCAGACCATTATGGGCAAATGATTGAATTTAAAATTGAGAATATTAAATGTAAACCAGTTGTAAAAAAATGTATTTCCAGGAGAATTTGTACCGAGGAAAGCATAAATAATTTCCAACAATCTGTTGCCCATACTGTTTGCTCTTTGGCAGTCGACAACAAAAATGTAAATTTGGTTTTTAGTGAATTGTTCAAATTAATCCTTTTGGAATTGAATCATAATTTTCCTGTAAAGAAAACAAAGTGTATGACTAAGAAATCTTTTGAATGTTGGGCTACTCCTGGTATACGGATATCAAGGAGAAATTTGTTCCAATTGTACGAGCAAAAAAGATTGAAAAATTCTGAAGAAATTACAAATTTAGTACGTAGATACAGTGCCATATTCAAAGCAGTGTGTAAAGAGGCAAAAAAAAGATTTCTTAGCCGCAAAATAATGCTATCAAAAAATCCAATTAGAGCAACATGGAATGTTATTAAAGAGGAAACGGGTAGATCCATTGAGCACTCTCATGAGGCGGATCTCATCACTGTAGGCGGCATAGATGGTTCCGATAAACTGGCCATATCAAATTACTTTAACGAATATTTTGTAAGTGCAGCATCATCCCTGATTCAGGCATCAGGCCCTTCCTCGGCTGTAACCAATAAATATAAGTGTATAGATTCTGTAGAGACTACTTTCAAGTTTAGGCCAATATCCACACAGGACGTATTAAATACCTGTAAAAATTTAAAATCAAAAGGATCCACAGACCTCTGGAATATATCAACTAAATTACTTAAATCCATTATTCATTGCCTTGCACCATGTCTAGCAAAATTGTTTAATTTGAGCCTTGAGCAGGGGATTTTTCCGGATCTCTTAAAAATGGCTAGGGTTGTCCCTATACATAAAAAGGGTGACCCAACTGACCCCGGAAACTACAGACCCATCTCGATCCTGCCGGTGATTAGTAAGCTTCTTGAGAGAATGGTCACTGCACAGCTCGCCCACTTTTTTGTTCACAATAATACCCTAAATTCACTCCAATTTGGTTTCCAAAAGGGAAAAAGTACGGTCGACGGGATTTCGTCCCTACTCCAGACAGTTCTTGAATCTCTGGATCAGAAGCGCGATACATATGGAGTCTTCTGTGATCTGTCAAAGGCATTTGATTGTGTGAACCATAAAATTCTACTAGAAAAGCTCACTCTATACGGAGTGAGGGGCACTGAGAATCAATTTCTCAGATCGTATTTGGATGACCGTAGACAGATCACAGAGGTAAACGGTGTCAGGTCGACTGAGAGAGCGATAGTCTGCGGCGTTCCCCAAGGTTCGATACTGGGGCCCTTGCTCTTTTTAATTTATGTGAACGACCTACCAGGCTGTATCGAGGAAGGTCAAAAAATAGTTATGTTCGCAGACGATACCTCGATATTGATCCAGGATGGTATTGAAAAAGAGAAAACGATTCGCAACACCTTAAGTGTCCTGGACAGAGTGGGCGAGTGGTTCAGGGAAAATGATCTTGTCCTGAATGTGACGAAAACGAATACTATTCACTTCTCACTGAGACAGTCCTCTGCGCCCGACCCAGTCACGGCGGCTCTGTCTGAGCGCCAACTAGCTATAGTTGACAATTGTAAATTCTTAGGAGTTAAGATTGACAGGAGATTGCGGTGGACGGCGCACATTGAGGAGCTGGCCGGGAAATTAAATTCCGCAATTTTCGCAATTAAAAAAATTAAAGAGACCTGCGGTTTTGAGGCGGCAAAGTCCATATACCATGCCTACTTTCACAGCATCATGTCATATGGGGTGCTGTTCTGGGGCGGGGTAGGTGAAGCAAGAAGAATATTTCTCTTACAAAAAAGGGCCATACGAGTATTAATGGGGCTGAAGCCGGGAGACAGTTGTCGAAACTCCTTTCGAGAGCTGGGTGTATTGACCTTGGCCGGTGCATATATCATAGAGTGCATGACTTTTGCCCGGAAAAACTTGCCAAACACTCCCCTAAATTCGGATCAGCACGCCTATGACACTAGACATAAAAATGATGTTCGTGCAATCGAGCATAGGTTGGCAAAGGTCAGCAAAAGCTTTGTGTGCCTCAGTGTGCGGTTGTTTAACAAGCTGCCTGAAGATGTGAGGGCCTTGGGCTTGGAGGCGTTTCGTGGGAGGGTGAAGGAGTATCTCGTTGAGCAATCCTTTTACACGATTGACGAAATGCTGAATCGAGCAAATGACTCTATTAGCATTTAAATATTTTGTAAATCTGTAATTCTTTGTTGTCTCTTGTTGTCTGCCTATGTCTGACGATTTGCAAATCTGAGCCATTTACACTCCGATTTGCAATGACCTATAAATTTACTGGATGTCTGTTTCTTTTTTATATTTTTTAATCAAAAATTGTAATGCTTTTGACGAATCCAAGTGCCCGGACTGGGCCTACGGCTGATGATATACAATATACAATAATATAAATAATAATAATATAATATATACAATATAATATAATATACAATATTAAAAATAATAAAATAGGAAGATGTTCATTCTTGAAGCTTTCGTAGGTACCGTAAATTTTTACAAGTTTTCCTTCCATCTCTCCGCTGTAAATGTACTAACAATAAAAGTAAGTAAAAGTATCTTAGATAATATTTCCAATAAAAATACATAGGTGGTTCGATACCAGGTGCTGGCAAACTCCCCTTTCACGACACAAGCTTTTAGTAGCTTACTGTGAAAGGTGTATGAGGTTGTATTTGGGTTTATAACAAAAACCCAGATATATCTTTTTTAAAAAAAAAAAAAAAAAAAAAAATAAGTCAATAAATAATTTGGTAATATATATGTTTGTTAATATATATATTTTAAAATTCTTCTATTACCAGAGAAGTAATTCAAAAACCCAACGTCTTCTATTAATTTTTTTACCTGTACTGCGTTTTTGAGTAATGAAATTTGTATGTATCTTTTTTATTAACAAATATATAGCCAGCAACGGAAAGCGTTCCTTAAACTAATTTTCAAGCTTTTCGCAAACGCAAAGTCGTTTAACTTTGAAGCTTTATTTATATATAAATAATTACGATAATAACTAGAATTTTTTTAGCCCCTTGAGCCCATTCAAGAATCATAACACCTCCTGAGCTATAGGGTCTCCAGCTTTGAACACCTCCACACTCTCCAGAGTTCGCAAACCATAGGGAATTTAATACCACTGCAATGGAACAGGCACACAGAAGGCACGGTCAACATAGTTAGCCAGACTCCCTCTACGCGGCACCACAAGTCTTTTGACAGAGTCTGTGTTAGCAGTCTGAATCAAAAACGATTTCTATATTTTATTATTAATTTTCCACATTCATTTCAAAACTTTTTAATCAATTTCATTCCAATTTTATTTACACTACTCCCTGTTAAAAAAGCTGGTATGGAATCTAGTATAGGTATAATATTATCAACTCCCTCAAAGCAATGAATAAAAAATTTCAATACTGCACTTGTTCACAATAAATTCTTTATTTTATGGTCTCATTTAAATTTTTAGCACGGCGACTGCCTTGTTGTTATTTTTATTATCAATGTGTCTAGGCTGTAAGAAGAGAAATTCGTTATTATAAAGTTATATATAAATCGTCTTTATTATTATAAAGAATGTTGTGATACATTGGTTACATATTCATAATGTTTCTCTCGTTTCCTTCTATTAACATTACATATGATTCGCTTTGTACTGGAAGAATAGTCTGTAAATTATCCAAAAGACTTGACTATATTTATTTATTGATTTATTTATTCTTTACTGCACATTGATTAGAAACAATTACACAAAAGGTAAACATTCAAGACAGATACAATCAACATACAGAGGGCGAGTTAATTGCAAAGGCGCGATCTCTTACAACTTACACAAACTATACCTAACTAATTGACTATAAGAGGGAATGGGAATATTGATTTTGATGTTATGTCATTTTTATGAGGAAGAACTGTAGGTGCTTAACTTACCTATGATCCTGTATTTGTATAGAAAAGCTAATATTTTAATAGTTTTTACTTATTTTTTCTTTTTTTTTTTTTTTATACCATCACGGCATATCCCACAAGTGGGGTAGCCAGCAGATCAGCTGCATGTAAGAAACATGCAAACTGTCCTCTTCGTGCCAATATAAAATCAAGACATTCAGGATGGGTGGCAAATCTCATCGCTGAATTTAAGATGTAAAATGTCTTAATTTTTTCGAACACCTGCCTTTTACAGGACACTCGAAAACTTACGCAGAAGAGTGGGAGACCAATTCTTTACCGGGTGCTCCACTTATTTTTTCCATGAAGAGAAATGAACACAGTTTTAAATACGAAAAATAATTAGACTAAATTTTCATACAAAAAAACAGACAATAATATTATAACAAAAACAATAAATTCTTTATGTCAAATCAAAATTTACCTATAAAATATTAATATCTTCGATAGCACTGTGCCGATGATAATTATTTCGTAAAATGGGCATTATTTACACTTTCGCTTGTTTAAAAATATAATACAAGACGTAAACATCATTCATATTATGTTGATTCCCACATTACTAGTGCAATACACTCATACACATGTTATTGATGTGAGTGAACTCATGAAAATAATAAGTTTGTCACCCTTTGTAATCGTATATATCTGTACAAGTATTATAGAAGAGGCAATATTATATTGCTCATCCGCCTAAATACAGTTGATATAATATAATATGCTTATTTGTCTCGAATTTATTACTACCTACGTACGATTATGAATCCACCAAATATTACATACATTGAAATACAATCCAAATATAATTATTTCTTGTACAATAAACAATATTTATACATCATGCGTATGACAATATAATTTTCAATAAAGACTAATTGCGATTTCTATCTCTTAGTTTGTGATACGAGTAGGTATGAGTTTCAGAATAATATTGTTCTGAATGTATGTAAATAAAGTTATGTCAATATTCAATAATATGTAATTGTTATCATAAGAAGTTCAGGTAGGTTTCATTAACGATGTTGACAATATTTATTATTTGAATCAATAATTTATTTTATTAAAACGATCTATTTATTTATTAGGAAAAACAACTGCGGAAATATTGATATCAAGACGTCCAAAGAATTAACAGTGACAGAATCCCAAATATTGTCCCGCATGGACTACCTCAGAGATGCTACCCAGAAGAAGTACCCCCAAAACGATTAAAGCATAGCTGAGCATCGCAAGAGGGTTTTCCTGTTTTAACAGGTTTAACAAAAGATTACGAAGAAGATACATTTATTTCCCTTTGTAAACAGACAAAATTTGGTGTGCAAACCTACGCCATTCACAAACGAAAAAACCGTAATCAATAGGTGTGATTTTTCAAAAGTCTAGTATGTAGATAACAGATAGCACAATGCATTAATACTTCATTATAAAAATGCGTCGTAGCTATTATAAAATAAATATTTCCATAATAAATAAAACTATAATACAGGTTAAAAAAGAAACACAAAAGTTTACATAGAGTTGAGCAATTTGACACTATAATTAATTCGGTGCTTTAACCTAAGCTTCGTCAAAAGTGTAACATGTAAAATATGGAATAACTTTAGTCAAAACTACGTATTAAATAGTTATAATAATAACATATCAACGACTTTTCAAAACCATCCCTTTACCATCTGAAGGTAATTAGTGTTAGTTCAATTACAAGGGTTCTGGATTAGAAGGGTACATGCTTATAATATGTAGGTATGTACGGGTAATTAACAACAATGAAACTATATGCATGTAGAGTCTCGTGTTATTATTCTAAATGCCAATCAAGATATTATAACAAATATTTTACATAATAGATGCCCGCTGCCCGCATAACAAACTTTAATCTATAGGAAAACTGATGGGCATTTGAAAGTTTTGATGTATTGAGTGTGTTGAAAAAAATGCATTGAAAGAGTTCTGTTCTTAGATTGAATACATCGATAAAGATAATTAAATTAAACCGTACCTATTGTGATGATCCTACCTATTTCAAACCATTCTAAGCTCCGAATTTGCAACATCCTAGCTTCTAAACTATACCTACTGTAATAATTGTTTCCCAAACTGGAATTGACAACCCTATCCAACTAGCTAAGAATTGTATGAATTTTCGCATTGTTGCAAATATACGTTCGAAATATCGCATTCCTAATTAAATTAATTAACGAATTTTGGCCTTTCGTGATCGTCTAAGATTTATCTATTAACTATTTTCGTAGATTTGGACCCAGTACGTTGTGTTTTGACGATAATTTTACCTACGTTGTGTATTTTTTTTAGAACGCAAAATAAGTCACCTGAAATATACATTTCAATAATCAAAAAGAACAACAAAATCACAAAATCAATAAAACAATTTAAACATGAATTTTGATACATATTAACTCTGAGGTCAACTTTGACGTCAGATCACTTACCTTGAGATACTGTAAAATAACATAATAAAAATAGTGCATAATAAAACATAACGAAATATAACATAACAATCATCATAACATAAAATTTAAATAATATTATTCTATATCATCACGAGAATGTTGTATGGTAACTGGTTGCCGATCTATGTCCCTACATAAGATAACCGTTTCATAGTATCTATAGTCCATGTATGTACATATGTTCTACAATATAACTAATAATTCGTTGCGTAGAAAAAGACAGTGGCGCACCCAAGAACGTTACCTTATTATTTTTAAATATTAATTAAATTTCAACACGATTGCTTTGACATCATTTTCGGAGACTATAACTACTGGTTGTTAATGCATGGAAAGCATGCTGTGTCCATGCTGAAGGAGCGCCGCCTCCGCTCCCTCACGTCTCAAACTGTCCCATGCCGCATTTTGAGCCCGTGTGCACTAATCTACATCCCGAATATATAAAATAATATATAATATGTATACTCATTTGAACATGCAGCTATATATATAATAAGAATAATTATAAATATATGTTAAGAAGCTTTGTCTAGGACCCTGGCGGGAAACGGGGCAAGACCCATATTGACCCTTGTCTCAAAAGCTGAATCGAAGAGATAGGAGCAGGGCTTGCTAACGGTACACCTACATTTCGAAGCAGGATTAGGACTGGAATTGTTAGTATATAGTATATGTTTCTACAAAGTACATAATACGTCTCGTGCATAATTGTATAATAATAATGATAAATATGTGGTTACGAATAGATCAAACCCACACTATAGACACAAGGTAGCTAGTCTAGTGTCGATAGGCAGAAGGGATCCATATCCATAAGGTAATCTCGACAAGATTTAGCTATAAAAGACTACATATTTATGGTGAGGTGAATTTAGGTATCATGTAAGTCAAATAAAAATATATTAAGACCAATAAATACATAAATATTACTTATGATTAGTGTCATGCAAAATATCAAATTTGTTCCTTCCATG
The DNA here is from genome assembly GCA_947579605.1 of Athripsodes cinereus. Taxonomy (NCBI): domain Eukaryota; kingdom Metazoa; phylum Arthropoda; class Insecta; order Trichoptera; family Leptoceridae; genus Athripsodes; species Athripsodes cinereus. Next base: position 22,953,566 of record OX388329.1, read on the forward strand.
ATATCGCAGCAATTACAGCATGTTGAACAAGTAGAAAAATCCAGTAAGTTCGTAGAATACAAATGACATTCGACGATAAAATATGTAATTAAATTAATAATCAAATAATATCCTTCTCAACATATAACTCCTCTTCAAACTGTATACTCCATCGTTATGGTAAAGTAAATTAAATAAAAGTATAATATTGGGTAGAGCGGTGCGCCACTGTTATTAGTCTAGTTCTAGATGTGTCGGACCGCGCTATATAAAATCAGCCACAGGTACATACATACATACAATAATACTGAAAATAAATGTACATATAACACATAATTCCTTCGTTTTCAAAATCCGTAAAATAATAAATCCTTGAGTACAAATATTGCCTTGTAGACAACAGACATCCTGAGAGTATCCTAACACCTAGATATAAATAATAAATTAATAATATTAAAAGAAAATCTTATCTTAGACAGCTGGCAGCATCACGGATTTTAAATGCTAATTAAAAGTAATTTAGGATGATCTTTATATATTCCCAATTGTGGAAATATCACTAAAAAATAATGTACTAACTACTACGAATGTGGGTAAATAAATATTAAAATATATCGAATTCAAACACTGAGATTAATATGATTGAGTCCCACCTCTCCCAGGCTCAAAACTAAAACTGCCACGAGTCATCTATCCTCCCTCTTCAGGTACTGAAAAATGTCGACCCAAAGCAACAAAAAAAAAACTACATCCATCTCTTTATGACACACACCAAAATATACCTGTCTCTGTCTCCTACATAGATAGATAGATCATCATCATCCACTTGAAATTAAACTAAGTTTCATTCCTATATTAATTACCTACTACAAATATTCGATCTAGGTATATAAAAATAATATATACCGTCTTGTATATATTCATTTCATGACATCCCCCCTTTGAGATCATGCTGAAGACAAAATGGATGAGGCATTATCTCACAAACAATTATTTATTTTCTAATTATTTTTCATAATTATTTAATTCCAACTTTCGAGTACGCCCCTGTCTTCCGATAGGTCGTAGGTACCTCGTCAACTGTGTCCCTCTATTCAAGTCATCAATAATTATAATACACCCCAACGCTACCACTTGAGATATACTCGTTCAATATTATTGTCCCAACATAACATAATATTTTAATATTCTGTTATATTTTATTATTTCGAGTTTCGTTATTATTTTATGTCATAACATCTATAGAACATAAAATAATAATAACAAGTTTGTGCCAATACTTTAATATCCAAGTTGCATTTTGTTAAAATTCCTTTTCATGTAATCATGTTCACACATCATTATAATTATTCATAGTCGTGTGGTTCTTTATAGTCCATATATGCATTCTTCAGGGTGATCCAATTCGCTGGTAACACCAATCCTGTACTACTCGCCAGATGTCTCATATCCATGATTCCTTTGCTGATGCAACCAGTAGTCCTGCAGCACACAATAGACATGCAAATCGTCCCCTCCGTACCTATACAAATTCAAGACATTCAAAAACGGCGGCAAACCTCATCGCTGTATCCAAGATGCTAAATGTCTTAATTTCCTAGAGCACCCGTCCTCCCACAGGGCACCCGAAAACTCACGGAAAAAGTGGGAGACCAAATCTCCACCGGCAGCTCATACTAAATAACCATTCATCTCTCAGCACCATCACGCTGCGTCTCAGATGGGGTAGACAGAGAGAACCGAACGCCAAATCCTTCCTTCTTGGCACGCATCCTTCGCTTCCACCACTTTCATACAATTTCCCACACAATGCATACCGATTTCTCTTACTCAACACGCAGCCGTCCATAAGAATTCGATCCATGTGATCAAGCCACATAATTCTGCAAGTTGTGCAACATCCTCCAGCTAACCAGCAAAATGCGTGATAATATGTCGACAATGTGCCTAAATAATATCAACGCGAACTCAAAATACCTATAATTACGTAAAATTAACACCTATAATAATACCACAAATAATTAAAAGGAAGATAACGTACTATGTTCTTGAACATCCAGGGGTAAGTGGTGGGAACCCCTCCCTCAATATGTTTACGCACATTCACGCATATAAGATACAGAACGCAATATTTAAACGAGTTGCATTGACAATATCTACATAATACATCCCAATATGTTATTCTATAATAGGTATATAGAATTACCCTCGTCTCCAATATAACAGTCACCTAATGTATATACCTACTTATTAAGTATATATAAATGAATCGTCCTCATTCATTTCAAAAGTCCTGAAAAAAAAAACACTTAATATCTATTTCAAACTATCACACACACAACTAAATATAATACACACAATTGTAACTCCATATGCACATATCATAATATTCGTTCCACTTGTAAAATAATAATAACTAAACACTTTATAGTTCACATCTTCACTCTAACACTATTGAATAATATTATTATAATATTTGACACCACAATTTTAAAATTATAACACATTAAATAGTTTATTCCATTTGTAACATCGATAGATCCGCAAGTGAATCTCAACCTGTTACATCATAGCGTTGTCCTTTCTTCTTACATTAGTCCTCTCCAGCAATTTATGTTATTGTACACCACTCTCTTTTGTGTTAACAGAGAGGATACAATGCTACACAATCCTATCTAGTCGTCTTTTGGTTTCCATAAAACTTCTATCATCGCTGTCCAAACTTTCCACCAAGTTTCTTGCAAGTAAATCATGTTGTTATCCTACCAATAAATATTCAATTGAAATAATTATCTCATTTTAGCGCACGCATAATTCCTAATACCCTTTGTCTCAGGTTTCTTTGTTCCATTCAGCAACATCACAATATCAGGCATACAGTTTGTCATGCCCGGTATAGTAGGTATTGTGCCGAAAAGTTATCATTAAAAATAATAATTGTTATGTAGAAAGTGGTACTGAAATACCGAAATAAACAATGCAGTTCATGAGAACTCTGAAAATCCGAACATTAAAAATATCCCTGCACTTAAAAGGTACCTGCGTTAATATTGTTCTTAATTGTTTGCTAATCTTCGTACCTGCATTCAAAATATTATTGTTTATATATATTTGTACCTGCATAGCAACAGGGGTAATAAAGAGAATAATATCAACAAAAGATTAAGGCGCATTCATTATGTATCAACTTAAGGCGCATTCATTATGTATCAAATTATTTTATGAAGATTCTAGAATGTCTGCGTATTGTAATTATTTAGTATCTGCTTGGTTGGATTTTTTATACCTACGCTTCGATCTATTGAGTTTTGATATCGATGATATATTTTGAATTATGTAAACGACTCTTTAGGTATGAATTTTAATTTTATTGTAACATACGTAGTTTGAATATTCCATTATCTACCTAAAGGGTTGGTTTGTGTTGCTATGTAATAGAATAAGGTGTGTTATTTTGTGTTATGCGGAAAAGACGCTATAATTATATATGGTGATAAAGGACACAAGAAAATATGATATCAGTGAAAGAGACACTTTGATTATTTATATGGTAATTAATTATTTAAATCAGTGCAATTGGACGCTATACAATTTAAAATATTATTTGTAAATATTTATGTACATAATTCCTGGAATGCAGACAAGGGTGCAGGTGTACTCGCAATACAATGGAACTTGCGGTGAGCGTGTATTGGTATTCAATTAGCCAATCACGGCGCTGCACAGAGATGCATCACAGCGTAGGAGGGGTATATGACCAACCCCTCTCTACACCACTCAAGGAACAGTAGAGAGATGTCCTTGAAAGAAGAGTTAGTCTCCATCAGCCATCAGTGGTGAACAGTCGTTATCAGTGAGTCGTAGCGAGCAGTGAGTCGTAAACAGGCGTCCTTGGTATAAGGATCGCTCCTGCCATCACTCATCAGCTGACCTTCAGAGAGACAAGTGTCTCTAGTCACTGGACTTCAGTTGAGTCGAGATATTCTCCTCCTGAAGTCATGACGAGCCAACTCTGCACCTGTGTAGGCTGGTAATTGCCTCCAGGAGCCTCGGACGTGGGACTTCGCCCTTCTTCAACTTGTTTGCCTCTAGGCATTTTCATGCCAGAGGCGCCCTCATCGTGGGATCCATTACAATCATCGCAAAGTGAAATTTAATTATTTTAAAAGTGCTACGTTTTCGTTTTATTGAAATAATAATCAAGTGTGTTTTTTTTTTATATTGGGATAATTACGTGTGTACAGACAATACGGGGTAGTGAGTAAGTCGTAGTATTGTGTTGCTGTTTAAACGTGTGTTTGTAATAGTGGTAAGATTTTTTTTATTTTTAATTAAATGTTTATTTGAATCTAAATTTGTCTTTTACACATTTGTCCATTTAATTACAGATAACTTGTCGTCTCTTAATTTATATAGCCTCACTGTATAATTTAATCGAGACCATTTTTTTTTATTGCTTTAACTCCTGGAGTGCTGTGGGTAGCCCAGTAGAGTCTCAGCCGTTGGCATTATTGGTTATAAGATTTTATATATCCCTTACAAACCATTCTTTCACCTCTCGCCCCCCCCATATCATATTGGCGCCCAACGTGGGGCCGTAACGAAAAAATGCACTCCTGTGCATAATCGTTACAACGAATCCGTCCCTGAGATTTTGTAATTAATTTTTTTTGTGATATCGGAGGAGGGTGTATATTTTTTTTTAAAATGAACTGACAAGTTATCTGTATGGCGAATGTGTATTGTTTTGACTTTTGGCTTTGTTTAATTGACATGTGTTTATTGTGTATTACGGTATGATTCGATCGATGGATAAGGTGTCGGTTATCAGATGCTATGTGCGCGAATTTTCGCTTTCGTTCGGAGGCTGGACTGACGAAGGCCCCGAACGTTTCCTCAAAGAATGCGAGGAATGCTGGAAGCTTGAGTGGGAAGATGAATTGCCAAGGGAGGCTGTGTATTGCTTGCGCGGCGACGCAAAGCGGTACTGGAAGTCTCTGGGGTTTCGGTATTGTCGATGGGGTGTTTTCAAAGAATTAATTTTGCGAAGGTTTGGTGTGGAAGGACAGATAAATGCGATCTATAATGACCTGTTGACAGTGTGTCAAGGTCGGGATGAACTGGGGAGTGATTTTGTTGACTGGAAGGTCAGGATAAACAATCGGTTAAAAGGGTATGGCCATGTATTATTTAAAGATGAAGGACCAGCAATGAGCGTATGGAAGCAAATGACATCCTGGTATAGGACGAGGATTAATGGTCGGGAGTTAGTTAATCTGGAACATTTGCAAGAGTTGGTATGGCGCCTGGACTTTCCAGAATACACTACGGAGGGACAATCCGAATGTGATCTGATCACGGAGGGTGATCATGAGTTGTTAGATAATCTTCCAGACATAGCATCTGTTCGCGATGAAATTCGGTGTGATGTACCTAGCCAGGACGCTAGGAAGGTTGAGGTACCCGCAGAGGATGAGGTTTCCCTCTCGGAGGAACAGGTTGAGGAGGACTTCGAAGAAGACACCGAACGGGAGGCACATACACCTCCCTCTATTCACGAATGGGTAAAGTCTTTCGCGTGGGTTTTAAAATCAGTTTTGGCAATGCTGATTATCGCCGGTTGCATCGTCGAGAGCTGCATACGTTTGCTAGTATGTACAGCTATGATTTTGTTTAGATTCGTGAATAGAAAAATATCGCGTCGCCGTAGAACAGCGTTGATATTGTTCGAAAAGATAAAATATGCGTCCATCAATCGAATCAACTATGAATGTTATGCTATCGATGATTATTATTATAATTTGTTCATCGATATGGATTCTCGATGCTTGAAGTCGAGGAAGAAATTCAATCAAGCCAGATAGTCACATGTGTGTGTTAAATGGGATCAGGATTGACTTAGGCTTGTTATAGGAAAAATGTTTTTTTGTTTAAATATTTTTAAATGGTTTGAATATTTTCCGTAAAAATATCTCTGGCGCCCAGAATTAAAATTAAGAAAAGTATAGGTATAGTTTGTGTAAAATGTTCTTCGGTACGTAGGTAGGTAGGTGCAACTTTTGTTAAATGCCGACGTGTGCATTATTTTTTTTTCAATCGTTGTGAAATTTTTATATGAGATAATTTTTAAAAATGGAAAAAGTAATTTGTTTGAAGAACCAGCGAGTGTAATGTGAGGAAGAGCTATGTAGATGTTGGATGTGTGAATTATGAAAATATTATGTTGTTTTTCTGAAAAGGAGAGTTGTAGTAGAGGAGAGAGTTGCTTTGTGTGACAGAGATGTGTGAGGGATTCTCAGTTGGCACTGAGAGTTATTTGTAAGAGGAGAAAGTAATGCTGCGTGTATTGAGTAGTAATTCTGCGTGTATGAAGAAGATGTTTTGTTTAGTATGGGATAAGCACAGAGGCGATGAGTGTTCCGTCCAGCTGATTTCCCAAGTATTTTGCGTCGTGTGGACAGTGAGGTCCATTTGTATAATGTTGTGAGGGACACAGAGGTCCAATGTTTGTGAAGAGAGACGTATGTGCGATTGAGAGAACCAGTCCCCAGTCTGCTGTCACAAAGCATGCTTGATGAAAAGTATGAAGGAGTGTAATATTCGTTTCAGATGATGAGCCACATCTACCTATGTTTATTTTGGTCACATACGAAATGTATGTTTGACGATGTATATTTGTAATTTGAATTGAGTTGGTTTTAAAGAAAAATGTAAAAGAAGTAACGCGTTTATATGTTAATTATTTTATTGAAATGTGTGTGCACCTACCTACTTGCTAATTGTGTTGAATTTTATAGATAGTTTCATATAATATAATTTGTTTTGAATTTGAGAAATCAATTGTGGGATATGTATTATAAATAATGGATAACTTTTCGTCAAGGAATGGGTGGCGAATTTGTCATGCCCGGTATAGTAGGTATTGTGCCGAAAAGTTATCATTAAAAATAATAATTGTTATGTAGAAAGTGGTACTGAAATACCGAAATAAACAATGCAGTTCATGAGAACTCTGAAAATCCGAACATTAAAAATATCCCTGCACTTAAAAGGTACCTGCGTTAATATTGTTCTTAATTGTTTGCTAATCTTCGTACCTGCATTCAAAATATTATTGTTTATATATATTTGTACCTGCATAGCAACAGGGGTAATAAAGAGAATAATATCAACAAAAGATTAAGGCGCATTCATTATGTATCAACTTAAGGCGCATTCATTATGTATCAAATTATTTTATGAAGATTCTAGAATGTCTGCGTATTGTAATTATTTAGTATCTGCTTGGTTGGATTTTTTATACCTACGCTTCGATCTATTGAGTTTTGATATCGATGATATATTTTGAATTATGTAAACGACTCTTTAGGTATGAATTTTAATTTTATTGTAACATACGTAGTTTGAATATTCCATTATCTACCTAAAGGGTTGGTTTGTGTTGCTATGTAATAGAATAAGGTGTGTTATTTTGTGTTATGCGGAAAAGACGCTATAATTATATATGGTGATAAAGGACACAAGAAAATATGATATCAGTGAAAGAGACACTTTGATTATTTATATGGTAATTAATTATTTAAATCAGTGCAATTGGACGCTATACAATTTAAAATATTATTTGTAAATATTTATGTACATAATTCCTGGAATGCAGACAAGGGTGCAGGTGTACTCGCAATACAATGGAACTTGCGGTGAGCGTGTATTGGTATTCAATTAGCCAATCACGGCGCTGCACAGAGATGCATCACAGCGTAGGAGGGGTATATGACCAACCCCTCTCTACACCACTCAAGGAACAGTAGAGAGATGTCCTTGAAAGAAGAGTTAGTCTCCATCAGCCATCAGTGGTGAACAGTCGTTATCAGTGAGTCGTAGCGAGCAGTGAGTCGTAAACAGGCGTCCTTGGTATAAGGATCGCTCCTGCCATCACTCATCAGCTGACCTTCAGAGAGACAAGTGTCTCTAGTCACTGGACTTCAGTTGAGTCGAGATATTCTCCTCCTGAAGTCATGACGAGCCAACTCTGCACCTGTGTAGGCTGGTAATTGCCTCCAGGAGCCTCGGACGTGGGACTTCGCCCTTCTTCAACTTGTTTGCCTCTAGGCATTTTCATGCCAGAGGCGCCCTCATCGTGGGATCCATTACAATCATCGCAAAGTGAAATTTAATTATTTTAAAAGTGCTACGTTTTCGTTTTATTGAAATAATAATCAAGTGTGTTTTTTTTTTATATTGGGATAATTACGTGTGTACAGACAATACGGGGTAGTGAGTAAGTCGTAGTATTGTGTTGCTGTTTAAACGTGTGTTTGTAATAGTGGTAAGATTTTTTTTATTTTTAATTAAATGTTTATTTGAATCTAAATTTGTCTTTTACACATTTGTCCATTTAATTACAGATAACTTGTCGTCTCTTAATTTATATAGCCTCACTGTATAATTTAATCGAGACCATTTTTTTTTATTGCTTTAACTCCTGGAGTGCTGTGGGTAGCCCAGTAGAGTCTCAGCCGTTGGCATTATTGGTTATAAGATTTTATATATCCCTTACAAACCATTCTTTCACCTCTCGCCCCCCCCATATCATATTGGCGCCCAACGTGGGGCCGTAACGAAAAAATGCACTCCTGTGCATAATCGTTACAACGAATCCGTCCCTGAGATTTTGTAATTAATTTTTTTTGTGATATCGGAGGAGGGTGTATATTTTTTTTTAAAATGAACTGACAAGTTATCTGTATGGCGAATGTGTATTGTTTTGACTTTTGGCTTTGTTTAATTGACATGTGTTTATTGTGTATTACGGTATGATTCGATCGATGGATAAGGTGTCGGTTATCAGATGCTATGTGCGCGAATTTTCGCTTTCGTTCGGAGGCTGGACTGACGAAGGCCCCGAACGTTTCCTCAAAGAATGCGAGGAATGCTGGAAGCTTGAGTGGGAAGATGAATTGCCAAGGGAGGCTGTGTATTGCTTGCGCGGCGACGCAAAGCGGTACTGGAAGTCTCTGGGGTTTCGGTATTGTCGATGGGGTGTTTTCAAAGAATTAATTTTGCGAAGGTTTGGTGTGGAAGGACAGATAAATGCGATCTATAATGACCTGTTGACAGTGTGTCAAGGTCGGGATGAACTGGGGAGTGATTTTGTTGACTGGAAGGTCAGGATAAACAATCGGTTAAAAGGGTATGGCCATGTATTATTTAAAGATGAAGGACCAGCAATGAGCGTATGGAAGCAAATGACATCCTGGTATAGGACGAGGATTAATGGTCGGGAGTTAGTTAATCTGGAACATTTGCAAGAGTTGGTATGGCGCCTGGACTTTCCAGAATACACTACGGAGGGACAATCCGAATGTGATCTGATCACGGAGGGTGATCATGAGTTGTTAGATAATCTTCCAGACATAGCATCTGTTCGCGATGAAATTCGGTGTGATGTACCTAGCCAGGACGCTAGGAAGGTTGAGGTACCCGCAGAGGATGAGGTTTCCCTCTCGGAGGAACAGGTTGAGGAGGACTTCGAAGAAGACACCGAACGGGAGGCACATACACCTCCCTCTATTCACGAATGGGTAAAGTCTTTCGCGTGGGTTTTAAAATCAGTTTTGGCAATGCTGATTATCGCCGGTTGCATCGTCGAGAGCTGCATACGTTTGCTAGTATGTACAGCTATGATTTTGTTTAGATTCGTGAATAGAAAAATATCGCGTCGCCGTAGAACAGCGTTGATATTGTTCGAAAAGATAAAATATGCGTCCATCAATCGAATCAACTATGAATGTTATGCTATCGATGATTATTATTATAATTTGTTCATCGATATGGATTCTCGATGCTTGAAGTCGAGGAAGAAATTCAATCAAGCCAGATAGTCACATGTGTGTGTTAAATGGGATCAGGATTGACTTAGGCTTGTTATAGGAAAAATGTTTTTTTGTTTAAATATTTTTAAATGGTTTGAATATTTTCCGTAAAAATATCTCTGGCGCCCAGAATTAAAATTAAGAAAAGTATAGGTATAGTTTGTGTAAAATGTTCTTCGGTACGTAGGTAGGTAGGTGCAACTTTTGTTAAATGCCGACGTGTGCATTATTTTTTTTTCAATCGTTGTGAAATTTTTATATGAGATAATTTTTAAAAATGGAAAAAGTAATTTGTTTGAAGAACCAGCGAGTGTAATGTGAGGAAGAGCTATGTAGATGTTGGATGTGTGAATTATGAAAATATTATGTTGTTTTTCTGAAAAGGAGAGTTGTAGTAGAGGAGAGAGTTGCTTTGTGTGACAGAGATGTGTGAGGGATTCTCAGTTGGCACTGAGAGTTATTTGTAAGAGGAGAAAGTAATGCTGCGTGTATTGAGTAGTAATTCTGCGTGTATGAAGAAGATGTTTTGTTTAGTATGGGATAAGCACAGAGGCGATGAGTGTTCCGTCCAGCTGATTTCCCAAGTATTTTGCGTCGTGTGGACAGTGAGGTCCATTTGTATAATGTTGTGAGGGACACAGAGGTCCAATGTTTGTGAAGAGAGACGTATGTGCGATTGAGAGAACCAGTCCCCAGTCTGCTGTCACAAAGCATGCTTGATGAAAAGTATGAAGGAGTGTAATATTCGTTTCAGATGATGAGCCACATCTACCTATGTTTATTTTGGTCACATACGAAATGTATGTTTGACGATGTATATTTGTAATTTGAATTGAGTTGGTTTTAAAGAAAAATGTAAAAGAAGTAACGCGTTTATATGTTAATTATTTTATTGAAATGTGTGTGCACCTACCTACTTGCTAATTGTGTTGAATTTTATAGATAGTTTCATATAATATAATTTGTTTTGAATTTGAGAAATCAATTGTGGGATATGTATTATAAATAATGGATAACTTTTCGTCAAGGAATGGGTGGCGAATTTGTCATGCCCGGTATAGTAGGTATTGTGCCGAAAAGTTATCATTAAAAATAATAATTGTTATGTAGAAAGTGGTACTGAAATACCGAAATAAACAATGCAGTTCATGAGAACTCTGAAAATCCGAACATTAAAAATATCCCTGCACTTAAAAGGTACCTGCGTTAATATTGTTCTTAATTGTTTGCTAATCTTCGTACCTGCATTCAAAATATTATTGTTTATATATATTTGTACCTGCATAGCAACAGGGGTAATAAAGAGAATAATATCAACAAAAGATTAAGGCGCATTCATTATGTATCAACTTAAGGCGCATTCATTATGTATCAAATTATTTTATGAAGATTCTAGAATGTCTGCGTATTGTAATTATTTAGTATCTGCTTGGTTGGATTTTTTATACCTACGCTTCGATCTATTGAGTTTTGATATCGATGATATATTTTGAATTATGTAAACGACTCTTTAGGTATGAATTTTAATTTTATTGTAACATACGTAGTTTGAATATTCCATTATCTACCTAAAGGGTTGGTTTGTGTTGCTATGTAATAGAATAAGGTGTGTTATTTTGTGTTATGCGGAAAAGACGCTATAATTATATATGGTGATAAAGGACACAAGAAAATATGATATCAGTGAAAGAGACACTTTGATTATTTATATGGTAATTAATTATTTAAATCAGTGCAATTGGACGCTATACAATTTAAAATATTATTTGTAAATATTTATGTACATAATTCCTGGAATGCAGACAAGGGTGCAGGTGTACTCGCAATACAATGGAACTTGCGGTGAGCGTGTATTGGTATTCAATTAGCCAATCACGGCGCTGCACAGAGATGCATCACAGCGTAGGAGGGGTATATGACCAACCCCTCTCTACACCACTCAAGGAACAGTAGAGAGATGTCCTTGAAAGAAGAGTTAGTCTCCATCAGCCATCAGTGGTGAACAGTCGTTATCAGTGAGTCGTAGCGAGCAGTGAGTCGTAAACAGGCGTCCTTGGTATAAGGATCGCTCCTGCCATCACTCATCAGCTGACCTTCAGAGAGACAAGTGTCTCTAGTCACTGGACTTCAGTTGAGTCGAGATATTCTCCTCCTGAAGTCATGACGAGCCAACTCTGCACCTGTGTAGGCTGGTAATTGCCTCCAGGAGCCTCGGACGTGGGACTTCGCCCTTCTTCAACTTGTTTGCCTCTAGGCATTTTCATGCCAGAGGCGCCCTCATCGTGGGATCCATTACAATCATCGCAAAGTGAAATTTAATTATTTTAAAAGTGCTACGTTTTCGTTTTATTGAAATAATAATCAAGTGTGTTTTTTTTTTATATTGGGATAATTACGTGTGTACAGACAATACGGGGTAGTGAGTAAGTCGTAGTATTGTGTTGCTGTTTAAACGTGTGTTTGTAATAGTGGTAAGATTTTTTTTATTTTTAATTAAATGTTTATTTGAATCTAAATTTGTCTTTTACACATTTGTCCATTTAATTACAGATAACTTGTCGTCTCTTAATTTATATAGCCTCACTGTATAATTTAATCGAGACCATTTTTTTTTATTGCTTTAACTCCTGGAGTGCTGTGGGTAGCCCAGTAGAGTCTCAGCCGTTGGCATTATTGGTTATAAGATTTTATATATCCCTTACAAACCATTCTTTCACCTCTCGCCCCCCCCATATCAAGTTTAACAACCACTGATCGTATACATCCCGTTAGGTACTATAATATCCCGTATACCTATCTGCTTGCATCTTTATTTAAAACTATAGTTTTTTGTCATTCCAGTAATAATATTATTTCCACTCTCGTTCTTGGTTTTAAATATTATAACGTATTAATTAATATCTTAGTATCTATAGGTTGTACATCTTATTTCTCTATTTGGAAGACATGATGTGTTATATCAGCGAACACCAGCCTCTTTCTTCTTAGAATATTTTCATAAATTCGTTTCTTCTTCCAGTCCTCCATTTTAAAATGATAGATACCACCTTGCAGGGTACACAAAGAGTTCCAACGTTATCCAATGTGAAGCCCTTGGTTTTGCCCCCCCCGGGCTTAAAAGAGTGTAGGTTATCCCCTCCAACCTGAGCCTGTAAGAATGAATATCCACTATTTCTTCCTGCTAACCGTTTTACATATAACCGTAATCATAATCAATAATAATTCGGTTATTGCCTCCTTATCCGCTCCATGCTTATATGATGGTACGTCATCCGATAATCTTAAAATCTGGTTTAATATTATTTCAAACTGAATAATCTATTTACCATTCATACCTAAATCATAAATTTATTTCACACCCCAAATAATTAACTTGACAGAATTCTTAAAGTTTAAAAACAAACACTTAGCTTACAAATACTGTAAAATGTCAAGACCATATTCCTCAAGAAATAATAATACTGTACCTACCTATTCTAGTCCCTAACAAACATCTACTTGATACATATAACTAACATCAAACTATATACCTATTATTTATCCATTTTACTCAAATACTATAATATCTAAAAATCCTAAAACTCTAGTCATATACCCATATACATAAAATACACTTCGCATACATAATACCCATGTTTACAAGTCTACTTGGGAATATAATATTCCATTTTTCTAACACCCAATCTTCTTATGAAAGTACATATTTTTGGTACCTATATACATTATTGAATAAAATAAAGAACTATTCAGGATTTCAACATATATATACCTATCCAATTTTATACCTGAATCACAAGCGTTCTTTAATAGACTATTCATAAGGACATAATTCCGAATGAACTCTTAAGGGTTCACGATATTATTGTGCATAACGTTTGGTATATACCTATAGATAGCCAAACACAAATATAATATCATGTTGCCTAATTCGACTAACACTATAATCCATGGATAACCAACCCGCGGTTCTCGAAGTAAAAAAATCAACAACCAATTTCCTCGCTACATCTACCAAGAATAAATTTTATTCCTCCCCTCAAAAACCAAACACATTCCTCTGTCCATAACCCAGTTCTACTCCTCAAAACCCATTTATGCTCTCCCCCCCTCCAATATTCATGATTTTAGTTATTTATCATCGCAAACCCAAAACCCACTTCTACTCCGTAAAAACCCAGTTTATGTCTGCAATGACAGACATAATATTCTGGTCCAAGGCACCATTTGTGATGATCCTACCTATTTCAAACCATTCTAAGCTCCGAATTTGCAACATCCTAGCTTCTAAACTATACCTACTGTAATAATTGTTTCCCAAACTGGAATTGACAACCCTATCCAACTAGCTAAGAATTGTATGAATTTTCGCATTGTTGCAAATATACGTTCGAAATATCGCATTCCTAATTAAATTAATTAACGAATTTTGGCCTTTCGTGATCGTCTAAGATTTATCTATTAACTATTTTCGTAGATTTGGACCCAGTACGTTGTGTTTTGACGATAATTTTACCTACGTTGTGTATTTTTTTTAGAACGCAAAATAAGTCACCTGAAATATACATTTCAATAATCAAAAAGAACAACAAAATCACAAAATCAATAAAACAATTTAAACATGAATTTTGATACATATTAACTCTGAGGTCAACTTTGACGTCAGATCACTTACCTTGAGATACTGTAAAATAACATAATAAAAATAGTGCATAATAAAACATAACGAAATATAACATAACAATCATCATAACATAAAATTTAAATAATATTATTCTATATCATCACGAGAATGTTGTATGGTAACTGGTTGCCGATCTATGTCCCTACATAAGATAACCGTTTCATAGTATCTATAGTCCATGTATGTACATATGTTCTACAATATAACTAATAATTCGTTGCGTAGAAAAAGACAGTGGCGCACCCAAGAACGTTACCTTATTATTTTTAAATATTAATTAAATTTCAACACGATTGCTTTGACATCATTTTCGGAGACTATAACTACTGGTTGTTAATGCATGGAAAGCATGCTGTGTCCATGCTGAAGGAGCGCCGCCTCCGCTCCCTCACGTCTCAAACTGTCCCATGCCGCATTTTGAGCCCGTGTGCACTAATCTACATCCCGAATATATAAAATAATATATAATATTGTTATGTTATTTCTTTTTCTTTTTGTATACCTATTGTTTTTCTCTTTATGCATTGTTTCTCTTGACTGTTCCTTTTTATTTGTATTATTTGTAAAGGCTGATACAGCCGTTTATTATGTAAATAAATAAATAAATAAATAAATAAATAATATGTATACTCATTTGAACATGCAGCTATATATATAATAAGAATAATTATAAATATATGTTAAGAAGCTTTGTCTAGGACCCTGGCGGGAAACGGGGCAAGACCCATATTGACCCTTGTCTCAAAAGCTGAATCGAAGAGATAGGAGCAGGGCTTGCTAACGGTACACCTACATTTCGAAGCAGGATTAGGACTGGAATTGTTAGTATATAGTATATGTTTCTACAAAGTACATAATACGTCTCGTGCATAATTGTATAATAATAATGATAAATATGTGGTTACGAATAGATCAAACCCACACTATAGACACAAGGTAGCTAGTCTAGTGTCGATAGGCAGAAGGGATCCATATCCATAAGGTAATCTCGACAAGATTTAGCTATAAAAGACTACATATTTATGGTGAGGTGAATTTAGGTATCATGTAAGTCAAATAAAAATATATTAAGACCAATAAATACATAAATATTACTTATGATTAGTGTCATGCAAAATATCAAATTTGTTCCTTCCATGATATCGCAGCAATTACAGCATGTTGAACAAGTAGAAAAATCCAGTAAGTTCGTAGAATACAAATGACATTCGACGATAAAATATGTAATTAAATTAATAATCAAATAATATCCTTCTCAACATATAACTCCTCTTCAAACTGTATACTCCATCGTTATGGTAAAGTAAATTAAATAAAAGTATAATATTGGGTAGAGCGGTGCGCCACTGTTATTAGTCTAGTTCTAGATGTGTCGGACCGCGCTATATAAAATCAGCCACAGGTACATACATACATACAATAATACTGAAAATAAATGTACATATAACACATAATTCCTTCGTTTTCAAAATCCGTAAAATAATAAATCCTTGAGTACAAATATTGCCTTGTAGACAACAGACATCCTGAGAGTATCCTAACACCTAGATATAAATAATAAATTAATAATATTAAAAGAAAATCTTATCTTAGACAGCTGGCAGCATCACGGATTTTAAATGCTAATTAAAAGTAATTTAGGATGATCTTTATATATTCCCAATTGTGGAAATATCACTAAAAAATAATGTACTAACTACTACGAATGTGGGTAAATAAATATTAAAATATATCGAATTCAAACACTGAGATTAATATGATTGAGTCCCACCTCTCCCAGGCTCAAAACTAAAACTGCCACGAGTCATCTATCCTCCCTCTTCAGGTACTGAAAAATGTCGACCCAAAGCAACAAAAAAAAACTACATCCATCTCTTTATGACACACACCAAAATATACCTGTCTCTGTCTCCTACATAGATAGATAGATCATCATCATCCACTTGAAATTAAACTAAGTTTCATTCCTATATTAATTACCTACTACAAATATTCGATCTAGGTATATAAAAATAATATATACCGTCTTGTATATATTCATTTCATGACACTATGTGAAATTAACATTTCACATACAAATTTGAAGTGACTGACAATTAGATGGTTTAGTCCTGGATTTTCAATAGGAAGACCTCGAATTCGATTCATCCTACTGCACACCTACTCCTTATATTAAACCTTAGGAAGGTTCAGGGTAGAAGTGAAATATTTCCACACCTTGGATTCCCTCAAGATTCCAATATTCATAAGAAGTCTGGGACTAGAGGGGACTATAACTGAAAACACCAGAAATGTAGTTCGAGTACAATAGATCTTTTAGGTCGTAACTGCATAATGTAACCCATTCAGTAAAATATCTAGTTCAATCATACTTCTCATTAAAAATTCCTCATTTTTATCGACACAAGCATATCGCTCTCCGTGAGCGTGTTTGGAGTTAATTTGCTTTTTATAGCAAACCCAGACTCGCCTCCAAGAAACATTTATTTTTCTTCTATTGATTTTAAGTTGACGTTTATTTTTTAAAATTGCATATAATAATTTATGGTAATAAACACAAACTGTCTGATTTTTATAACATTTAAATAAGTTTCTAGGTACTTAAAAAGTCGTTGTTAAACTTGGTCATTAACTTTTTGATATTTTTGATAACAATAGCTATGTTAGTCGAAACCAGGATGCTGTAATTATTATTAAATATTTCAAAACTCAAATAGGTCGTATTTTTTTCCACAAATAAATATATATTTAATTGATTTAGAGAGTAAAAATATACACAATTGTAGAAAAATGTTGAGAAACAACATCTGTAGTCTAGAAACTCTCATAGTTTTAATTGGAAACTTTTACCTGAACTCACTCTAGTGTATGTAGGTAGTTCCTGCCACATCTGCAGAGTCAAAAGTGAGTGATGTTACAAATTTCATTATAATTTTACATTTCACCATCTGTTTGCTTCAGTTTCAACTTTATTATGCACTTTGTCGTACAATGCGACCTCTCATTAAATGTCGTTGTATTACGTAACATAATGTAGGTATACGTAATCATATTATTATACATTCATACTGAATTTCAATATCATTTGCATAGAGTGGAAATTATTGTGCAATACCTACTCTTCTTCTATTATAATCCAGACAATTTGACTTAAAATAAATTCATGGTTTTGAGGAAAAAGCACACTAAAGGCCCATTTAAGAAACATCCTTACAATAAGTTATTTACAATAAAATAGGTTACAATAGGTTATTTATTTCCTAATTTTTAATATTTACAATAGGTTATTTACCTTCCTTACAATAGGTTATTTATTTATTTTTTCTTTTTGCACATCATCATTATAAACAGTGTTAACAAAACAATATAAAATTAAAAAAAACTAGGACGATATGCAGTGGCGAGATTATCACTATTAAGAATTGATTTCTTCCATCTAACCACGACACATTGAGATAAACCTAGTAAAAACAAATTTACTTACAAAAAGTATATACAAAACATCAATGTACAACAAAAGAAAAAAAAATCAAAATTTAAAATAATATTTGACACACACGCAACATGTGGTAGGGATTATAGATCAAAGGAGGGGGAGGGGGGCTAGGAAACAAATACTAAGTTAGAAAATAGCATTTTTTCCTTAACAGAAGATTTAAAAACATTGAGCGATTGTGAAACTCTATGTGAAGAAGGAAGATTGTTCCAACAACGAGCATTTAACTTTATTATTTGTTTAAAACAAAAGAAACTTTGTATTTTCCACTAGAATAACATTAATTTTTTTTTTTTTTTCTTTATTCAAATAATATTGTTTACAATTACATAAATTTACAACAAAAGACAATGAAAGATACATAATAATATGACAGCCACACTAGCCATAAGGCTGTGTCGTGGCAGAGAAACAATAAATTTATCATGTTAAACAATCACAAAAATAAACAACAAGTGAGTCAGTATGTCAGTCTGTGCAGATAGTTAAAATGAGTTATGTCATGAGTGAGTGAGTCAGTGAGCGAGCTAGCAATTTAGTCAGTGAAAGAGTGAGTCAGTGGGTGAGCCCGCACCTGAGCCAACGAAAGAGCAAGACGAATGAAAAAACAGAATATGTCAGAATATGCCAGAGAGGCGACCCAACAGCCACAACTGAACATAAACCCAATAGTCTCAGTAAATATATACATCAAATCATTAAATTTAACTCATCAAATTACACCAAAAACCTCAGCATAGCCTCAGACTCTTCCACCCCAACGTCCACAAGGTACCCTCTGACCGCTCTCTTAAATACATCACCACTTCTTAAGAGTCTCCATTCCAATTTTAGAGTGTTATATACTTTCGGAGCCAAAACAGTGTGAAATCGCTGGCGGAAGGTTGTTCTTGTCGCAACCTGAGAATGTAGTTGATCAAAAACTTGTCTGGTAAGATGTCTGTGCGCGGCAGGTGGCATTGCAGGAGCATTTTTGTTTGAACGTTTTCGGAACTACTTGTTCCATCATCAGATTATAGATCCATCATCAGAATCCACTGATGATGGAACAAGTAGTTCCGAAAACGTTCGAACTCTATTTAAAGTTATTCTAGTGGAAAATACAAAGTCTCTTTTGTTTGAAATTAATAATAAATATGGAATTCTACAGTGTTAATCACGAAACATTCGAAAAATCATTTATCTTTGTTTTGAATACCTTCGATATTATATTTTATAAATAAAATGAGTAAGTTTTTTGAAGAATTTAGGGAAGGAGTGTATTCAAACATATAGGTATAGACAGAGTGTGTACTATATCTGTGTATATTTTATCTGTAATCCCTCGTTCATGAATAAGATTTCAATACTCTCTGTTAGTTTTTGAGCGTCGTGTAAAAGGCAAGGATTCGTGAAACAGCACGTATTAAAAGCATTTATTTATATCCACTTTGTTAAACTCTATATCTCTTAATTACAAATAAAAATATGATTACAAATTTAATTAATAGGTAACTTTAATATGGTGACCTCGATAGTTATTCCGCTGACCATTCCACTTGTGGAGAATACCTACTGCAAATAAATGAAAGAGCATAATTTTATATTGATATTTTGGCAAAGTTAATCAGGTGCACATAATAAAATACATGTGCAGTCATTGAGAATAATATGGTTCATTTGCGTCCGCGCTCTTTCACACCCTGCAATCATACATAGACAAAAATACAAATACTGCCAATTTGAAAAAATAATGATTTTAATTTATTACTAAAATATTTTATTTTAATTTTTCTACGCGAATACGAAATTTGGTTGCAAATTTAACATATCATAAATAAATTGAAATTCTTTATTATAAAGTTGAACCACAAATATAGTGCACAATGTCGAGTTTCATAAACTTTTCATGTGCTTTAAATCATATTAACAAAACAGACAGTAATCGTGGTTCAAAAATACCAGCAGCAATATGCAGAGCTAAACACAACTTTTGCACTATTTTGTTGACAAAACAATTATAGAAGTGAACTTGAATTCTAGTTAATACTTGCAGTAAATTCTAGTTAAAACTCACTATAAATAAATCACAAAATACTTTACATGAAGTAATCAAACTAATCCTATTATTTAGAATTATTACCCATAAAATATGACGATGTGTACAAAAGCTGTGAATAATGTACAAAAAGTTATTGTTGTGTATGGCTAGGAAAGCTTTGATCTTGTGTAACAAGTCTACTACTACATATATGACAAAATACTTTCATTCTGTACTGTCTCGTTTATTTTGTTTATTAATTGTGTTCTGTTAGTTAACATTAATCATTATTTTTAAATGAATAAATGGAAAAAACGACAAGTCAAATATATCATATTATAGCTACTGAAAAATCAACATGAAAGACTAAATAATTATATTCATAATCGATAATATTCATTCATACTACAGTTACGAACCAAATATAGAACTTAAGTTTTAAACTAACACAGATAAGATTATTTTAAATAAATTTCATCTTGTTAAACTCAGAAGTTAAAGAGATCGTTATTATTAAATTTTGAAATTCTGAGGAGAACAAACCTATAATAATAAGTTTTATTACAAAGATCACTGCACGTACTAGATATCTCGCAGCGATGCATACATTTTTAATGGCAAACTTCATAGTTCGTAACATGGGCGTTTCAGAGGATTCAACTGGCATACACCCCTACCCCCCTTCCTTAAAAGTTAGACTAAAGAAAGTTCTTAAATCGTTATTAAAAAAAAACGTGGAAGTATGAAAAATTTCAAATTTCTTTATCAAAATTACAGACATTTTGTGCGTATACTTAGTTATCGAACTGTGAAAAGCGAGACAAAAACGGTTATAACGTTTGACAGTTGTAACAACAAAAATCAAAATTGCTGCTCCTCCCCTAAAGAAAATTCTGGGTAAACCCTTGGTTTGTAGACAAGTTTCTTCTAAACTTAATACTACCATTATTATAATGAAATATGGTATGATTGCTGAGAGCTTGCCAGAATTTTAATGTCTGCAATGAAGAAGGAATGAACTGATCATGATATAATAAAATTTATATTATGACAGTGCTTCGTGATAGATGCAGTATGGTGCTTTCAAATGTCTCGATGATCATTGAAGCTCTTTCAGGCTAGATTCGGTATCTTTTATTAAGTACCGCAACGAAACGTTCCTTTTAAACGTTCTCAGAGCCACAAACTAAGAATATCAAATATAATATGTAGCACTTCAAACTCAAAACTTCTCCCTTATCGCTAAGTGGTACACAAGATTTAAATGATCAATTGATTTGTTAATGTTTGTTGATAATATTTATGTTTGATAGTTGTTTATTTTTATTAAAATATTTTTCTATTAGAGACGTAATTATGTTTGCAGTGCGTTAGGTTTATATTTTTTTTTCTCGTTACAATTTTTTTTACACATCTGTTGGTAATATTTTTATAAATTTTAATTGTAATGCACTTACATCTACATCTACACTCCTTACACAAGCATTAAGTTGCTTAAAAGGAGTGGAGTAAAATTATTGTAAATGGTATATTATGTTAAGTTTTGTTTTTATTTGTAATTGTGAAAAATAGTATAAAATAAATTAAAAAAAAATTTTTGAATTTTGTATAAAAATGTTACTTGGTGTTTTTCAACAGAAGCAATTTCAAATGAATTAATAGTTTAAAAGAATATTGTTGAGAGACAAAAACACATTTATTCATTAAATTCAGATGCAATCATTGAATATTATTTGGTAATTCTTATTTTTCTCTCACCGAACAAAGCGTTCAAGGTACATAGACCTTGTGGTAATTAGAAATTATCATTTGTATTATAGATTCAAAAATTATGTTCTCAGTATCTTATTACAATTTAAGTGATAATAATATCTTCATAGCATCAAATGATATTTTGCTTTTAAATAATCTATAATATCTTATGCATATCATTCATTTCACAAAGTCACATACTCTTTTTTTGAGTCGAAGTTAATTTTGTAAATCTCCATGTTTATATATGGAAAAAAACACAATTAGGTTTAGTTTTACTTTAAAAATTTCAATGAGTAGTGACCTGGTTTTGACTCATTGTCAAACCCTGTGTTTGATTGTGTTTTTTTCCAAATATATATCACATACTCGTTTTCCAATTCATTTATATAATATAAATCCTCGCGCAAGTGTTACAAACAAATCTTTGATGCATTGGATGCTAAAATGTTCCTTACAAATAATATATTATTACGAGATGCACAACGAAACAAATTGAAATTTTACAATACATTTGTACCTACCTATTTTCTATTATTGTACACACGATTCTTTGAAGACATGTCGAATGTCATACAGAAACTGTACAAAGGTGATACCTTTATATAATATATATATAATATTTCTGTGTTTTGACGCATTCACCATTTGCTTTACTTTTTCCTACTGCCTGTTTGACAAAGATTTTCTCTACAGTATGTAATAATGTAATACTACACTTTATACCACTACACATACAGAATTTTACAATAGTGTACAAAGCCAAAAGTAAACGTAAGTAATATTAAATTGTACCGTTTTTCCTTTATACTTTCTTTGACGTTTGCTCGCTCACGAATGCTTTATATGTTGTATCTACAACATGTGATATTTTTTTCTTGCTTCAGGTGCAAAATATATACGTTTTACAACAAAATGTAAAATATTCGCATTAAAATCATTTTCTTTGTGTCAAAAACTTTTTCATTTTTAATATGAATTTCCGATTTAATAAATGAAATTTGAAACGCAATTACACTCTGTATGTGTCGTATATTATTTTGTAATGTACAAGCAAGGTTTTTCTCCAATTTATTTATTCGCACTACTGCCTTACAAAGCGAACTAAATAACACAGCTTCTTTCAAGAAAAGATCTTTGAAATTTGAAAATGTTGAACTAATAATTCTGATGAATAACTGCTATTCCATCTATCAGACCTTACTTAATTACACCTTACTTTCAAACAGAGGTTAAAATCATCCCTTATACATCTTAGTTCAGAGAGCTGAAAAAAATTAATACTTATTCAAATTAAATTTTATCGTTGGGCCACAAGGCAAAAAATAAATTGAGCAAAGTTTTTGCTTAACCGGGATTTTTTTTTTAATTAATGTTTCTGATTTAATTAGACTTTATATAAGACTTATCTAGTCACAATGTGTAATAAATGCATTTTCGTTGTGAATATGCTTTTAATTATTTTTATTTTTGTGAAATGTTCACAAGATAAAATGGTGAAGGAAAAAATTGTCTGTTTTTAGTTATCACAAATTATTTTTGTGTTCTTAATAGCACGTTTGCCATTGATGTTATTGTATAGATATGTGACTCAAATGCTGAAAGTATATAATTATTATGTGCTTATATACTTAGAAATAATTAATATTCACGTAGCTCACTCACTAGTCAACCATTTCTCTACTGCCAATATAGTGTCTTCTTTATCAATTTTTGTCCCGTGAAAGGGATAATAATTTTCATCAAGACATCTCTTTCGTGATATACCAATATTTTTCTCATTCTCCATGGTCATCTCCTTGTATCACGGCATTTCTCACAATTGGGGTAGCTAGTGGAGTATCGGCATTTACTAAACATTCTTATCATCTTCTCCGTGACGATGAAAATTAAGACATTTAGCATGTGTGGCAAATACCTTTTTTAATGCGTTTGGCTTATACATAGATTCAATGGTTATTTTCTCAGTCAGATAGTTGCATCGATCGTCACCTCGTTTAGATCTCCACACCCAAATTCAAATCTTGCAGTGACCATTCTACAGTATGGTTAATTGTCTAGCATTGTGAGCTGCTTTCACACTCAAGACTAGAGGACAAACCCTATCGATTAATATGGTCTGCACATCTGAAAAATCTGTAGGCCTAAAATTTGTAGGGCACTTGGAAATTAACAGAATAGAGAGGATAACCTTTGCTTTTTCGAAAATGCCACAGGACACGTGATAAATATTTAAACATCTTAATATTATTATTAACTGACGAAGAATAAGAAAAAAAAATGCTTCTCAAAATACTATTATATTATTATGAGGGACCCATGTTACCACAGTGGCTAGTCTAAAATCGTGTAACTAGTAAACTGGGATCGACGCTAAGTGCACAAAACCATTAATCAAAATGATAAATTTGTATAAATAAATTGTTGGTTTGGATCTCCGCTATCACATTGCCAGTAGTACATAAATATATAGATACTTAAATCTAACTAAAATACATTATATTATTATTATTATCTAATAGATACATTAAATTGTTAAATGTATCGAACCTCTTATTTCTTGTATATTCTTATGTATTTAATAGCCGCAGATAAATGTTATGCTTTCGTCGAAACTTTTAACATTTTTGTCTCTTATTTTTTTTATTTCTCTCATCTACGGCTTTAAGCAATACAAAATTTATTAAAATAATTAATTCATATACGTAAAAACAAATGACAAAAAAAACTTTATTAACGAATAAAATACTCAAAATATTGACACATTAAACCGTTGATTAATAGCAACTTTATGCAAACATACATAAGTGTTTAGACATTCATTGTATGTAGCATTATCATTACAAAAATATTAATTAATATCTATGTAGTTATATAAAGAGTACACCAGGTCATAGAAACTATAACAGTTTCTTTATAAATTTAAATGTTCTATAGGTATACAAAAAATTGGGTTTGCGATCAATAATGTACAATCAAATCAAATAAAATTTGTATTTTACAAGGTAATAAATAATATCATAATATTTAAAATAGGCATATAAATCAACTAGAATTTTTTTTTCTCTCAGATAGATGGAAATAGTTTCAAAAGATCAATTAAAAATTTAAGTCAGTTATAAATGTTAACAGTTTTATCCACATTTTTTTTTTTAAGATTTATCTGGTTTTTTGTAATAAACCCAAATACAACCTTATACACCTTTCACACTAAGCCAAAAGCTTGTGCCGTGAAAGGGGAGTTTGCCGGCACCTGGGATCGAACCACGGACCCCTTGTTCTGAAGGCCGAGACTCTACCTCCAGGCTACCGACGAACTCAATAAAATGCGTATTTAGATTTATTTAAAAATAAATGTAAAACTTACCTACCCTGATTAAATAAAAAATCTTACTCATGCGAGACTGTTTTCCATGTAACATATACTTAAGTACTCGATAGATTGCTAATATTTCATTTATATGGCATTTATTGAGAATGTAAGTTGACATTTACAATGAAAAAAAATTGTCTGGCATTAAGTCGGAACTATAAAAATCTATATTTGTGAGTAAGTTGTAACTAAATCAGGGCTCATATTCGGAATACCAATAGTAATTAACTTTACGGTTTATAAGATATTGTGTTTTTTAGTTCGGGCATACTTTGATTAAAACATAGTTTTCTAATCAATATAATTACTATAATTGGATATTCTCTACTTTGTTCCACCGTCTACCGTTCTAAACATCTAGTCACTATGTAAACTATTAATGATATTGATACGAGTAATTGAATTTAGGATGCGCTTTCCCGTGCATAAATTTTCAGTCAATTACTTAGTTTCCGCTATGAAATTAGGCTGTAGTTTAAATTTTTGAAACATTAATAGGCATTGAAAATGTATCTAAATAGATGAAGCACTTTTGCCTTTAAGTCCGGAGGTCCTGGTTTCGATTTCCGACCATACAAATACAAAAAAATAAATACAAAACGGTATAAAAATACAAAACTAACGCAATGAAACATTAAGGGTTGTACCCTCCCTTACCTGTGGATGTTTCAGGGATGGCAGTTCCTATGTCATCCACACTCATCTTGCAAAATCTTTATTTTTATTCGAGGCCTCAGAGATCACCTGAAGGGCTCCCCCGACAAAATTAATCTTTGAACCTGAACCGAACGCAATGATACACATATTTATATACAATGTACCAGGCGCACATTTGAAAACATGTAATAAGTAGTCAGATTTAGAATAATTTGAAAAAGTTCACTTAAATTTCACCATTGTTGAAAATGCATCTAGTTATGAAGTCAAACTGTGGTAAAAATTCAAAACATGTAACTTTCATCAGGGTTTATTAGAGAGAATATATGCCTTTGGTATGTTGCCCGAAAGCTTAATTGGACAAAGCACATCTCGCGAAAAGGTGGGTTGCGAGCTCAATTCCCACCCGGGGCAATTCCAAATAAAGCGACGTTGTCTTTTCTATGCCTTATATGGTAGTTTCATGTGTTAAATTTACATATGTGACCTCATACAGTGGTTAATTGTAAAAATAATATCGACTAACAGTGACAAAGAAATAAATAAAGAAGTTAACGAAGGAAAAAAATCAATTTCTATTAAAGAAAAGAAACATAATAAAAGGTAACTACAAAAGTGGTTATTACATTATATTCATATATTTACGATATACTTATACCAACAAAAACCAAGAAAAAGATATATTATTATTCTTAAAAAAAAAACATTAATCAGGATCGTATCACAAATCAGTGGATAGATTATCACTGAAATGACAGAGATAGATTGAAATAAACTTCTCCTCCTACATAATATATAACGTGTGTAAGAGAGTAAGGTAATCTCATTATACGTCGATACATTTCGTCGTGTTAGGCTTATAGAGCAATTTTTAATCCGTTAACGAAGAGGTTAAGTTCGTTACTCGTTGTTAACTTGATATTTTATTTGAAGGTAACGCAAGATACAGTAAATCGATACAATTAATTTCTGCACATAAAAAGTATGAAACTAACTGTACTCAAATAAAAAAGTGGTTAAATATTATCTATCTAGCTGCTAGCATATCCCAAAAGTGGAGAATCTAATAGGCTAAGTGTAAGTACAAGTATTACACATAAATACAATTTTTTCTCTTCATGGTAATAAAATATGTCATCTGCCTTTTATTTATTTATTCAATCAACTACAGACAAAACATGCTTATCTAATACAGCTAAATATTATACAAGAAAAGAAGTACTCAATGCAATGTCCTCTTTATAAGTGTTCAAATTTTAAATTAATTTATTTTAATCAAAGCCCATTCGGTTGTCATACATATTAAAATAACAATAATAATGACAAAACAAACATAGAATTAGAAATGAATATAAACGAAAACTAATAAATATTTATGATAAAAGTAAGGATTCAAGGAAATTGATAACTATACTTTTTATCCTCGTAAAACAATCTCTATGCGAGATTAATTAAAACAATTAAAACAATCAAATGATGCTACACACTTGATTAAAATGAACAAGAGAAATCATATATCCTTAAATCGAAAAGACAAAAACAGAAACAATACAAACACAACCTACCATTATAAATTAAAGAACTACATACCTATACCTTATATCTAATTGCGTGTCACGGATTTGGGAAAATGGGAAGGGAAGACAATATCTACGATGCAGAGAAACCATGTTCACAAAAATAATTAAGCCTTGCTCGAAATATATTAAGTGTAGACCCATATTTGGTTGAAAGGTTGTATTCCGGTATTCGTTCAGAGAGAGCAGAGACTAGATGACTGTTCATCACCCCTGCTTCTGTGTATCGAGATTTCCAGCCTTTTTCCATATTCGAACTGTGTAAATCCCATCTCTCTGCGGGACTATGCATCGATGACGTTTGTCCTCTAGTCCTGAGTGTGAATGCAGTTCAATGGTAGACAGTTTACTACTGTAGTGTGGAGTATGCTCTGTATGGCATTGTGTTTGGTTGGGGGAACCTACATAAGGTGACTATTGATGCAGAAATTTTCTGTTGAATCTATAGAGCGAGAATACCAATGGTATTAAAAAAACACACATTATCGCTGAATTTAAGATGTTCAATGTCTTTTTACACACTGACACTTGAAAACTTAAATTGAAAGTAGGACTCAAATTTCTTACCTGCAACTCCATGGAACAAAGCAACGGTATAACCTTACAGTAAATGAATCAAAAGTTGATAAAAAATTAACGAAAGCTATTTGAGAAATTGACTTATTAATCTCTTAATCGTTAATGCCTGCCTCTCTTTGTTTATATGTTATTATTCTTTGATATATCCATGTTTGTAGTTGTTTTATTATTTGTTCTCTTTTGATAATAATAAAAAGATTCTTCTTTATGTTTTTGACAGCATATAATATTTCCTTGGGTAGATAGGTACCTGTACATATGTTATCTAAGATTATTTTTCTTAAAAAGGAAAAGGTCTCATATATTGCTTTTTTGTCTATTGACTTTCTTAACGGTGAACATCTAATGATTAATTATTGTAATCTAATTAGTTCCCTTTATTTTCCATATTTATATTTTTTTCATTCACCAATGATATTCTCAATATTAAACTTATAAAATGAAAAGTAATTATAACCTTATAAAGTGGGTGACAAATAATTGAATGATCATCGTTACATAAGGAAAATATAAGTTCAAACCAATCGAATGTCATTTTGATACATAAATCTTTTAAATGCATCGAGGGAGAAATTCATTATCAAGAAAAGTATGCCTGTCTTTGATAAGAGTTGAATGCCACGCTCAACAATAAATTGATCGAGATTGCAGATATCGTTTGACGATTCGTCGTAAACACGTGAAAAGAAAACTAAACGTTATGAAGAGTTTTATGAGACACATGCATCAGTATCACTTGGTACGTGATGTAATATTAAAAGAAACAAACAGAAACACTCAAATTATATATATGACATAAAATTTGTTGTATAAAATCATTATTTTAGCAAGGAATTCTTGGATATTTAAGTATCTTGGGTTAGTTGGAAGATATCGCGTCCCTGCGATAAACTCGCCCATTGTGCAAAATTATTCGTTTATACCATGTATCTTCATCATTTGTATCCATATATTTTGTACAATAAAGTTTATTATTATTATTATTATTATTATTATTATTATTATTATTATCTATCTTTATTATTTCTTCAAGATGTCTTCATTAAAGTCATGCAAATCAAATAATAATATAAGCAACAACGAGCTTGCTTCATAAATTACCTGGTAGTAAAATATCTTTTATAAGGAAAAAAATAAGTAACCAAACAAAACGATATTAATTCCTTCAAAAACATCAAAGAATTGATATGGATCACGATTGAATTCTCTTGAAATTCAATAATTTTATTTTAAATAACATGTTTGGCTTCAGATGCAAGAATCAAGAACAGCGAAACCACAAAACGTATCGATTTCCTTTGTCGTGGAAATTCTTTGAAATACAGTATTATTATTTGCAAATAAATAAAACAACTGACTTGGATTGCATTGATTCGACACGAATAAATATCAGTGGTTGCTCAAAATGAATGAGAACCAATAGACAAAACCAATATTTGTATTTAACAAGGTTGGAACTTATTGATAATAAACTGTATTCACCTTCTGCTATTTCAATACTTCGGATATTTGCCTGAACCTTCAATGAAATGCTTTTACGTTCTGTCGATGTTATTATTAACAATAAAAAACACTTTATTATTAAAATACTATCACGACATCTTCTAGCAATAAAAAACAAAAATACAACCTCATAGCTGATCGAGCCTGTTAATTGTATATAGTGTATACCTTAGTATTCCTGGCATTTACGAGACACTGGGAATTACCGGAGATACTTAGGAGTAGGGAAATTGATTAGGAATACTTGAAATAGAATAAACAATTATTTAATTGTTTTTAGAAAAATAAAACTACCCATATATCTCATTCAAATATATTATTTTAGAGGTTGATTCTTTGATTACAAATTTTAATTAAAAATAAACAATTTATAAGAAAAGCATTTATTCATTTTAAATACTTACGATATGCGATAATCAAATTAATTTTTCAGTACCGAACTTGTTTCGATTCAACGTACATATTTTTGTGTTGAGCAGATATATTTTCCAATAACTCAATCGTAAGACACTCGAATATAAAAATAGGCAACAATAACGCGAATTCAAAACAAACACAAAAAAAGTTACAAGATATCACGGAATTTTTCCCTCTGATTTCTCTTCAAAACATGCGTACGTAATATGAGTATATACAATCTACACGTACCTAATATGTATATAGTATAAACGTATACCTACTTTACCTTTATCTTTTTCAAAGCAAGAATGCTCAAATTGGGTGAATTGAGGCAGACGCGATATAAATATTGCCATATAAATTTCATATTCATACATTTTTTGAATAAATGAAGTAGGTATGTACATTTGTATTTTTTTCTCTCTCTCCTAAAGAAAAGTAAAAAGGAAAATTCATATTTTATCGATGTATTGGTTCTTGTGAGAAAATATGTATTTGTCGATAACCCGTAAAGTCCCGTTAGGTAAAATAAGGAACTACACAAGATAACTACCTTTTCTATCTAGGTATATAAAACATCTTTATCACGATTTTCTCTTTCGTTCTTCTTCTTTGCTTTGGTATATTTTACGTTACAGAGACTTGTACAACTCCCTATACTTTTTTACGATTTTCATTCTTTTGTAAGCAATAAAACAAATATATAGAACAAATATTTTAAAAAATTGTGATTCTTCGTAAAGTATTAACAACTTTACTGTCAATACACAAATACTTATTATATTAAATAAGTATTATTATTTTGTTAAGAATCTAAGTTGAAAGCACGGAGAATGGTAGAATTTTCTTACGCTTAAATGATCGTCATATAATACGCCTGTAATCTTCAATTTGTACAAACTTTTATCACAAATAAAGTTCTTGATAAAAAACCCTGATGTATAATATACATTGGTACTACTATACTATACTATACCCTCACGCCCTGTCCCAAGTGGGGTAGGCAGGGAGAACGGAACGCCAAACAGATCTATCTTTACACACTTCCTTCGCTTTCTCCACAGTCATACAGTTTCTCATACACGCACGTCGGTTCCTCTTACTCAACACGCGGCCGTTCTTGAGAATTTGATCCACGTGATCAAACCACGTGGTTCTCGGATGCCCGCGTTTCCTCACACCCTTTCTTTCAGACAAGTAACATCGTAAACAATAATGTTTGATAATATACATTGGTATGTAATTATAATGTTCTACAGATAAACATAATATGTTACAACTAGTCATCGTTGAAAAAAAATACAAATTAATGTAAACTTTCATAAAAATAATAAAAAATATGGGAAGAGAAATTCGCAAATAACAATATTTCTAAGTTCTTGGAAAAATCGTAAACAATAATATTTGATAATATTCAAATTACAACTATATACATAATATATTGTAACAAGAATGTCTTCGAATTCTAAATAATTTGATCAACAAGCATTTTTACTTTGCCATTTGTTGATTTCACATTTGCGTGGTTAAGTGCGATATCATTATGGAAATATTATTATTGCATACATAAAAATCACAAAACTCTGTGAAAAGTACATGGTTTGTATTGTGAATTTTAAAAATGATTTCATTCGCCTACATTTTGTCGGAATAATTCACAAAACACTATACGGCTTTTATTGTTCTACGTCAATATACGAGATTATAAAAAATATCTTTGTGGATAATAATACATTCAAATTTATTTTGTATTTGATTTTTCAACGTTTTGTATTACTTATTTTCCAGCGGAGGTGGGGCTTTTTGGATGAGGAGGACACTAGCTGTGACTGCGGGGAGGTGCAGAGTGATTCTCATTTATTGCAATGCCCGCTGATGCGGAATGCTCCCGGCCAGTCCTTCAGACTGCCCATCATGGCACCTCTTGTGTGGACAATTTTGTTAGTGTAGAAATTTAATCGGATAAATGGAAGTCCCCAGACTTCTGAGCTATCCGGGTGGACGGTGGGTCTCCTTCAATGATGCGGAATGCATGTAATGAGAGTGACCTATTGATGGCGAATGACAAGGCGATATACGTCACTGAGTACTGGAGTGGCAAAATTTAAAGTCCGGACCCGAAAAGCAAAAGCAAGCAAACGTTTTGTGATTATGGGAATTGACTTAAAAGTCAATAAAATTTAAAGATTTCTTCGTAAACCTTCGGAATAGACGTGACTGCAACGACTATTCCAATAATATCTAATGTATTTCAAAAGGAAATCATTTAAAACATTCCCTTACCGATATCAAATATCTTATCATATTCTTATCATAGTAATGTTTTTAGTTGTTTTCTCACCAAATATCTTTGGTAATAAAAAAAAACCTTAAAGCTTTTATTGGTAAAAAAATAATACATTTTAAAATATGTATTTTCTCGTCACTGCATATCATCACATTTTTTCTTATGTAAACCGATTTATGAATTTTTTTATGTGAATGATGATGTGCAAGAAGAATAAAATAAATAAATACATTATCTGTATGTAAGCATTAGAATCAATTCCATTAGACCGATATAAAAAATTTAATCATAAAAAACCATTCTCTAATTTACTCTTTTTTATTATTTATTATATATTATTTCTGTGTAAAATAAAAACTAATAGAAATTTCATCAAAAGATCTAAAACTGTCTTCAATTTCCTTTTGT
This sequence comes from Athripsodes cinereus, assembly GCA_947579605.1. Classification (NCBI taxonomy): domain Eukaryota; kingdom Metazoa; phylum Arthropoda; class Insecta; order Trichoptera; family Leptoceridae; genus Athripsodes; species Athripsodes cinereus. The sequence goes on from OX388329.1 coordinate 22,986,149, forward strand.
TATCACACCTGAAATATCAATAAAACATTTTCTTCTTTACAAAGAGTACTTTTAATAAAATAGATGAAGCATCAATAATATACTATGTTGTTTTATTCTTCTAACAAAATTGTCTGAGGACAAAAAGCGATTGATTGAAAACAATCCTAAATAAACTATTCAATTGATTATCTTATCCTTGATTATACCCCGATTACCGTATTGATCAAATACGATAAAACAAGAATAAAAAAGCACGTCTTAATCTACTGAATATCCCAAAGACATGGCTGAAAAAATATATTTCCAAAGAAATCTTTGAATAAATTAATAATAGCCTTTTTAACGGCTTCTTTGTTTTACTTCCATTTTAAAAAAATAAAAACTGAAAACTGTCAACGAGGGCGAAAAATAGGTCGTTTGCTTTTCCATTGTTAGCCTATGCGACTCTTATAATTTGGGGAGAGGGAAAGAAATATTTCTTTAGAATCCTAATGCATTATTGTTGAAGGGATAGGTAATTGTTTTCTCTGTGATATTCAGTTCAATAATTTCTCATTTCCATATACAAATAATTCGAACAATTAATGCACAAATGATGACATATGTTTTAGATTTGTTGTCGAACAAAGAACATTTTCACATAATTTTTTTTTTTATATCTAGTCGTGTAAAATATTTTTTGTAGCATCTACTAAAGAATCCTATCATGCACGTGTGATATGAGATTATTGTAATTATTTCTCATTTTAATATTACTTTTCAACCCCTACCCTCGAAACTGAAACATTTTTCACCCTTAAATTTAAACATACCCCATCATATTATTATGTTACGGAATGGTGTGACCCAAACCACATATAATATGTTATTATTATCAAATTAAAACACCATACGCTTTTTAATTTCATTTATGAGAACATACCAATGTCAAATAACAAGCGGAATTTCAGATATAAATACATCTGCACATAAATATAATGAAAACGTCCCATTGTTTATATTTTTTAAATGGCTACATTTTGAAAAATAAATTTACCCTGTGTACATAGACCCACTGGTATTTAAAAAAAAGGAAAATATTCACACATACTCTACTTATTAATCTGTTGGTGATTTGTTTTACAACATTTTTGCGGTAATTTGTCTTACTTGTTGTTCGTAAAAAACAAAACTCTTGTGTACACATTGATTTTGTGCCAATTTAGTCATTTTATATCAGTTATTTTATTTATATCAAATAGTTCGGTCGCGGCCTTGTGAATTAGGGGTCCGGGGTTCGATCCCAGGTGCCGGCAAACTCCCCTTTCACGACACAAGCTTTTAGCTTACTGTGAAAGGTGTATAAGGTTGTATTTGGGTTTATAAAAATACCCAGGTATATCTTATTATAAGTTCTTTCAAATATACAAATATAAATAATTGTTTTAAACTATGTTCTTTGGAAACATTAGAAATTAATAAAGCTTTAAATTCAAAAGTAAATAGTGTAAATAAAAAAATAAATCATTATAAATCACCTGTTAACAGGTGCAGCTATTGTTTTCAATTATTTTTTTTTGTAGATGTTTTAACAAAAATATTAGTCAGTTTATCGCTCGTCAATGGTATAGGTTTACCGAAATCGATCGCAATTAAAATAATCAAGTAACGGATGTGCATTTTAGAATACTTAAAAAAACATTCAAAATTAGTCATTTTAATCCATCATATGTTTGATGTTCTAATATTTTTGTCACTTCTTATATCTTTGATCCTGATCCTCAATCCTACGCAGCGTTTTGTTCAAAATCTTTGGATTTGCCTCCTTCATCTCTGAATCAATCAATCTCATTGATGGACATGCCTTTGTTCTGTAGCCGTCCATTCTTACGGTAAGAACAAGCTTCTCCAGGTTTTATGGTCCTTTCCGAGGCATTTGCCCAAAGTACTGCAGGACACGTTGCATACATAATATGGTAGACAATCGTTCCTTTATTTTAAATTATGCAAAGATGGACAAATTTGTTTTATGTGAATTATGAATAAATGCCGTAAGTACAGTAAAATATTGCTAAAAGTGATCATCAAAAATATTATGATTAGAAATATAGCGCTTGTTTCGGCTAATCATCGTAAAAAAATCATCATCATCATCATCATCGCCCTCAACGCTCCCCTCGGGAGCACAGGGCAGAAACCAGCCTCCTCCATTCAGAGCGTCTCTGTGCCAATTGCGTCACCTCTTCCCACGACATTCCTTGCGCTCTGATATCGTTGTCATAGGAACGGTGTATTGTGAAAGAGGGACGCCCGGGCCGACGGAACCCCTGCGGACGGAAAAACAGTGCTCTTTTTGGCCAACTATCATTGGGCATTCTCAAAACATGTCCCAGCCAGGACCATCGTCTCTCTTGTATTACGGAGATTACAGGTCTCTGCTGGGTGCGCCGGCGCACAGCATCATTTGTAACATGTTCATACCATCTGACATCCAAAATCATTCTAAGACACTTGTTTTCAAAGCTTAGTATCTTCCGCTCTTGAGCCTTGGTTAAGTGCCAAGACTCGCAGCCATATAGAAGAATTGGGATGATGCACACATTGAACAAGCGACATTTTGTCCTGATGCTGAGTCCAGACGCCCTCCAAACTTTGTTCATGTTGTTGAAAGTCCCGCTAGCTGCTCCTATGCGGATTGGTAATTCCGACCGGAGATCACCCTCTGGCGTTATGGTTGCTCCCAGGTACCTGAATTTACTAACCTGAGATATTTGAGAATTGCCAACCATTAGTGGGGTGTGAGTACTCGTGCATGTACTATTACATATGTACTCCGTTTTACCAGCGTTGATACGAAGGCCAAGGCGCAAGGAATTTTCATAAAGAGCATTAGCGTTGCACTGTAATCCGTCCACAGATGTATCAAAAAGGGCTAGATCATCCGCATATTCAAGATCGTGCAGCACTCCCACAGACGTCTCACTGTTTTCACGCTGTGATAAAGGCACACCGCCAGGGCCCAGAATAGATTTTCTGAGCAGGTAGTCCATAATTATGGCAAAGATAAAAGGTGCCAATATACAGCCCTGCCGGACTCCAGTTGGACCACTTGATGTTTTGACAGAACATTCAGAGTCCATATGCAGGGCTTTGATCATGGTTACCACCTTGGGCGGGATGCCATACGCGGCCAGTATTTTCCATATGGTTGGTCTGTGGGGGCTGTCAAAAGCTTTTTCGTAGTCAATGAAGCAACATGCAAGCGGTGAGTTGAACTCTTGCGACTGTTGGAGTACACATCTGGCACAAAAAATTGCGTCCGAACAGGACTTGCCAGGTACAAACCCGCATTGTTGCTTTCTCAGAGATGCCAACACTGGTTTTTGAATGCGACTCAATATGATTTGTGAGAGAACTTTACCGGGCACACTAAGTAGTGTGATGCCACGGTAATTTCCGCATTCCAGTGGGTTTCCCTTCTTGAAAAGTGTCACGATGGATCCATTTCTCCAATCTTTCGGGCAGAGCTCCTCATTCCACACCTTGTTAAAGAGATGGTACAGTGGGTGGATAAGCGCATTCATGCCATACTTAAGGAGCTCTGCGTGGATTCCATCTTCACCTGGGGCCTTGTTATTTTTTAGCCTTTTTACAGCTGCCTCAATCTCCTCATGTGTTGGGGGGGTTTCGGCTATCCCAGATACCTGTGGGTAAAAAAATAACAATACATAATTCTGGTAGTAGCATTATCACACGCATTCTAAAAGAGAGAAAAGTTATTTGCTTATGTAATCCATTGATAAGCATTCTCATTATATGTACACACTATTTAATTCATATAATCGCACAAACACATATTAATATCACACAAAGCTTTATCATTATTTATAATATTATAATTACTATAAATCTCTTTCCATAATATAATTCTTAAGCTTGTTGGGAGTTATGAGGCTAACGAGATTATTAAATTTTGCTAACTTTGTCTTTTCATTATAGCAGTATTTCTCATCGGTGGCGGTGGTAGCGTCGTAGCTGATCATGTAACAAAAGCTTACTCGGTAAAGATAAGAAAGAGAGTTGATGATACTTAGAGTGTTCATAAAAATAAAAACGGGAAAACTTGGCGTAACTTGTTATATTTCTTTGTAATGGAAGGATTGTCAGGTACGCTATGTACCTACCTATTGAAGACTGTGCGGCATAGCGCAGTCGACGCTGTTTAAATATCTGTAATACCAAAATGTGTGCTAAATATTATCAGTTTATCGTTGAGGTTTGCTGCGTGGATCTCCGTCGCCCTTTCTTCTAGCTTTCGGCTTCGATGTTGAAGCCATCTTCAGGAATGAATATCGTCGTGTCATGTGATTTTGTGTTGCATAGTGTATTAACGGCCGCAGTGAGAGCATGTCAGTCGTCTCTACTACTGACTGTGATGTGTGCTGTGTGGCGTATCGGTTTAATGTCATGCGTTTTGAATATATTTATCACTTCTCATTATTTTCATTCTCTTGCATTACTCGATAGATTTTGATATTATGTAGACCATTACGATTTCCTTGTATCGAAAACTTTACACAATTATCTTTGCTTTAAAATCATAAGTAATTCGCGAAATATTCCGAACAAAAAAAAACAATATTTTATATATACTTATTCATTTATAAAAATACCATAGATTTATTACATCTATTAATTTTGCATCAAACAAATAAAAAGCATTAATATTTACAAAATAATTATCAATATACATAAAGACAATGGTTATTTACTAATCCTTAAATATTTAAACAAACTTAGTTAAACTAAAAATGAAATTGCAGCATATCAGAATGCACAGATTGTCAGAGTTCTCGTTTTTCTTTTGAGAAATAAAAACGTTATTTTGATAGGTCCATAAATTACATCGTAATTTTAACCATTATTGTCGCCCGGGTTTAAATAATCTAAACGTCTACCGATGTTTGTAATTATGAAACTCAATTTACAAGGGGAAAAAGAAATAAATTTACAAGCACAAACAGAACAATTTTATTCAAAAAATTACATAATTACATGTAAAGCAGACATACGACACTGTAGTAGGACATAAAAGAGAGTTGTAGTTCTTTCATCGGCAACATCTCCGATTGCCTGATCTTTCATTATAAATTGATATATCAGCGCAAACAGAGAGATGATATCAGCGCGTCAGATAATATGTCTTATTATTAATTGTTATTGGTTAGTTGTATCATAAGTGGTACAATTCCATGAATTGTGTTTATATTGTAAAACATAATATTTACAATAACAAAAAACGCGTTAGTTGGAGGAGATCGCATCGTTGTGATGAACTCGTCTTTTGTACGTTGATTGGATATAATTTGAATGTATTTTTCTATGAAATTGTTTGTAATTAATGTACATTATAAAATGGATGCATACCTAATGCAAACAAACAGTTAAGCAGTATACATTACATATTTAATAAACCAAAAGTTTTTCATTGGCATATAATATATACTTTAATTAAGTGTAGGTATATAAGTTAAAATTTTATGGACCACAAATTTATAGAGAAAAATTGTAACAGATAATGAAAATTAAATGGTGAAAAATGAATATCAAATATTTAAAACAAGGCTTTTCTCAAACGGCAGATAACAAAAAGACGTCTTTCTCCAATAAAAACTATATTAGAAGAAAACGCTTACTTTTAATTAATCGTATTAAGGAATGTCGTGGATAGAAATGTATCGATTGTAACAAAATCTTTTTGAATGGAGCTAGTTGATGTTTGCCCTATGAGTATAGAGAAGCGTTAGCAAGGTATAAAAATAAAATATATGAAGGGTCCACTGCAATAATGATTAATGTCCATTGTCCTTTGTTTTGAGATAATTGGGTTTTAAAGTTATAAACGGTGTAAAAAAACTCAGACCTCAAGATAATAAAATGTTATTTATTAAAATTAAATAATGATACATCACAGTAATATTTCTTTATAAAATAACCATTCTTTAATTATTATAAACTAAATAAAAATAATGTAATCTTTAGTAAGTCTTTAAAAATCAGGACTATAATGATCACTGTCCACACTACGTTAACCGTCAATAATGATAGCTGTCCAAATGACTGTTTTATTTAACTTCTGATTTTTTAATATTTGCAGCGCGAGGAAGTTCATCGTAATAACGTCTCGTTTCAGGCCTACAGAACTTTTTCAGGAACTGCAGGTCGTTATATTTTGCTGTTGATATAGGCAGCTTATCTTTATAAGCTAAACCAGGTAGTTTGAATTCACCTTCATTAACTGCCTTCATAGACCGAAAAGAAACTGGTGTGTTGACCACACTTGATTCCCATGGACAATTATTATTAAATTTTTTGTGAAACGTGAGCCGTGGGTGTTCTTTCTGAACTCTACATTCATGTTTCTGGAATCGTACATTCTTTAAAACATTACTCATTCTTCCTGACTGTCTTCTTTTTTTCGTATTTCCGATCATTTCGTTGTTCTCAGCCATAATTTAAAAAAAGAAAACACTTAAATCCGAATAACAAAACCTTACAAATCGCCACTCTCACAAAGCCTAACAAAAAAAAATTGGCGGGATCGCCGCTAGTTTGAAATTATTATGGCGTTCAGTGCTAGGCGATGGACATTTATCATTATTGCCGTGAATACCTGTGACGTTGAGCGTTCTAGCCGTGTAGCCAAAATATTAAAGACGTTTTTATTTCGGAACTGCATGCGATATTGCTGAGTTTGTAATCAAGTTATCTTACTACTTTGTTAAGTGATCGAATGGCATGACTAATTTAAAATTTTATATTTTTGGACATTCATCATTATTGCAGTGGACCCTTCATATAAGAATCATCCGTAATGTGAGAATCTAAATAACTATAATATGTCTTCAATACAATGTCCAACATCTCTCATAAATTCTAGATATGAATTACCAATGTCGTTGATCTCGACGTAATAGTATACCTGAATCCATTTCAAAGAGAAAAATAACAATATGCATATACATATTATATATGCAAATAAAATATCTCACATATAAGTTTGTGCATTTCAGTCAAAGTGTGAAGATATTAGAATATTGAATAAAATCACATTCACAAGAATGGTTCAAATAATAATGATAATACCTATGTACATAATAACGAAGTGAGAATATTCATATTGTGTAAAAATATATCTCTTCTCTATTCAGATTTCCTTGCAACTACAATATATGTACTAAGTATAATCGTTTGAAAATGCACTCAACCCAATTGCATGTGTATAGTTGTATGAAGATTGAACATTTCATTTACATTCTTTGAACACTGTTATAACGTTTTATATACCTCTTTAAAAAATTTAACGTTATCGTGTTTAGAATTTTGTGTTTTTTTCTTACACCCGTACACAGCACTGGCTAACTAGCCGTAGGTAATCTGACAATGTAGTTATTCCTGCTTAAAACAAATCTTTATTCATAAAACATTTCATTTTAAATTTGAGTCATTCAATAATCTTCTACTACAATACCATCACCGCAAATCCCACAAATGGTATAACCAGCGGTCCAGCTGCATGCAATAAACAAACTGTCATGTCCTGGAAACAACAAAAAATAGGACAATTAGGATGGGTGGCAAATCTCATTGCTGAATTTAAGATATAAAATGTTTTTATTTACGAACACCTTTTTTTTACAAGAACTCGAAAAATTACGGTAGCGAGTGGGAGACTAATTATTTGCCGGGTGCTCCACACATCAAATAATATTATAATAATAACGAACCTTTATTAAAAAAAAAAAACAAATATTATATATAAATAAACAGAGAATACCTTCAATGTTCTGTTAAATGGCGGAATTTTAGTGCGGTGAACATCTTACAACCAACCATCTAAAATAATATAAAATGAATTAATGAAAGAAACAATTATTTATACTTACAAAATAGGTAAATAAAATTCTCGTTCTTATAGGTCGTGAATGCGCCTGAATAATAATTTATATTCAGAAATAGTATTGGTATACAAGTAGTAGAATAACATAATTGGATAAACTGAAACAAGAACTTCGTTCTTCTATAGATTACACAACACATATGTAGATAGACGTCTCTCGATATATTAGATCTTAGATTGATAACAGGATTTAGATTGACAATGACCTAATGAGTCGAGAGACGTCTCTCTCATGTTGTGTCCCGTCTCGATCTGTAGAAGAACGGAACGCTTGTTTGAATTTATATACATTGCTAATTAATATCTATTTGTTAGCAGTGTCACTAAGTCCGACATAATGCCAATTATTATTCCGTGACTGTGAGTACAGTTGTTATTAGTATTATATTTGCTTGTGATAGTGATATCGGTTTAACACCGAAGATATCGGCAAATGGATAGCGTTCAAACAGCAACGATCGCATCACTAGATAGTAATATTGAACAAGCAAGCAAGCGTTCAGATTTTATCCGCTAGGGAATTTACACCCATTCGTTTAGTTCTATACTGCAATAATTTTATACTACTTTTACATCCATTATTTTTATTTCAAGAATATACATTGCTTTGTAGCTGTAATTATACACACTCTTTGTAGAAATTTATTGACGAAAAGGAAATTGTAGGGATAAACTTTTCGGAATAAACATAGTGTAAACATTCATTGCACCTTGTTTTGATTTCGCCACAAAGCGGAAAATTCCAATTCATGTAATTTTTCCGTAATAAGTTTAACTAATCTGCCATATTTTTCATGTGATATTTGCTGTTGCTAATCTTTTTTTTAACTTGTTCAATCCATAATCACATAGATTTTCCTTTAAAACTCAGGTGTTTTGTGAATATGTTTTCATAAATATTGTAATAAATGCTCGACATTTTCAGTATACATAAAGATGTTTACATTTTGTCTAGAAGATTAATTGATAGGTCAACCAATTTCCGTATTACTTCACAATTATAAATAAAGGTGATATCTACTACAGTAGTGTTATTTGATCAAATATTATATTATTTTTAGCCCAGAAAATTATTGAATATAAAGAAATTTACATTTTGAAAGAAATTATCATAAATGATGTAAGAACACGATCAATAGATAATGACCAAAAAATAAGCGGAAGTAGATAAAATGCATGCAAAATATAGAAATAAGTGACCTGCTGATCATGAAACTCGTAGAAGATACTAAAAGATATTGGACGAATGCTTAAAATAATGTTAAACGATCTGCAGTCTGGTTGGGTTTTGTTTTGACTAGATCTAAATACCTACTACGTAAAATATTTTTCTCTAAAAACTTACAAATGAAATGTTAAAGTATTGAATTGTATTGAAAAATATGTAGTTCAAAAATATTAAATGTTAAAATAAGCAATCATTTTGGGTTGTTTCAATTTTGACACACATCGCACCGTTGCAAATTCAAGCCAACAACCGTTTTATAGGTGGAACGACTAATTATTATATTTATAAAGAAAAAAACAATTTGTGTATCCAAATTTTAATGATTAATAATAACATGATTAAATATGTCGTTAAACAAAAGATTTGTGATGAGATGTATATATTATTCTTATTATTACTACATTTCCAATTCCATCAAGGAAACCAACACAGGGAAGCCATTAATGAAAATGTCACCTCCAATGAAATGTCACACAGTCAGGAATATATGTAGAATATACATAGTATACAATGAAATTGTTACAGGAAGAATAAGAGTAACGGAAACATTATAATACAAAACAATTACACAAGTATTTCTTCATCACAGATTACTTCACAACTAAACTTCTATACACACTTACTTAACTAATATATATAAAACTTCTGATTTAGATACTTCAGTGCAAAATAACATACTACCGGATATTATCATTTTAACTTAATTTATTATATTTAAATCTATGGGCATAATAATTAATTATATTATCTTAATTTGTATGCCATCAAAACAAAGTAACGACTTTTTGAGTTTTTACAGCTTTCATTTAAGCATTTCATTAACAAGCTCTTGAACATTTTAATATTTTAAAATTAATGTTTCAAAAGGATTTTCTATACTAACCTTATAAATCGTATCTGGACATTATTTTTCCGGTCCAAGGTGGCGAAAGACAAACACTAAATTTATGTCTTATTTTTTTCATTTTACATTCGATGGAACACATATATGTGGAAATTCCATACAATCATAAAAATGCTTAAATTATAACGAGTTCATTATAGACTTTATCATTACGATGATATGGAAAATTTCGTGTAGAATTTAAAAGCTCCAGTTAATTCATAGAAATGATAAAGATAAGTCTATAAAGGCATTTCTCAAATATCAGAAGTAAGAAATAAGTCTGTTATATCAGAATAAATGTTCAATTTATAAATGTATTTGTTATTTTGTTGACAATTCAACTTAAACACCTTACGTATTATTTAGTCAATATTGCAAAACATCATATTATTTATACAGTATAGTTGAAAAATAAAACAATATCTTAAATATCTTTATTACAATATAATAACATACAACGGCAAAGAACAAAACATAATGATAATATTATTTGAAACGACAATAATGTGGAATGACTTGTGCCATGAATCGGAAAATAAACGTTCAGAAAAATACCAATAATCGAAAAACATTTTCTGTCATCGATAAAATTGCCTTTTTATAAAATAACATTTAATAACTTCGTCACATTATTAAAATTCACATTCATTATTTATTTAAATAAAAATAAGATTATGTCATTTACTTACTCCATATTGTAACAAGATTGAGAACAATATTATTATTAATATTATCCTCTTCAAAAAGAAATTGTTTAATATCCTTTCACTCTTTCATTCGTGTTGTGTATGTATTATTATATTTCACTCGTAGTACTAACTTAATCTCGGGTAAACTTTACTTAACCGAAACATGACCCAAAATAACCCTAAACATTAAATTAAACTCCGATACGAGAGAACTTTGCTTCAGTATATCGCTTTATAACATTATTAAGATTGCTTTAAGTACCGACGACATTTTAAGGGCGATGGTGACCGAACTAAGTTAAAACTCTTTCAACACAATTTTATGATCTTATCTTCAACATTACAATAAATTTATCATCAACCGTTGTTATTTTTTTTTTCAACAAATGTCTAACGCTTTTTGTAACTGGGCGTCCAAGAATCACGTTATTTGATCATGCAGATCGAATGACGGCAGTTTTTTGAGTAAGAGAATTTATTAAATATGAAACTTTAAAATATTTCATCAACAATATATTAACTAGTAGACACATCGCATTTCTTTCATATTCGTGTATTTGAATAGGACCATCAATGTATGTTATATTTTCTATTGACTTTATTGATTGTCTCGTAGAATATTTAATATACCATACTACATTGAAACGTACACAATCTACAGCCACATTGGGGAGAAATGCTTAACGGTATAAATTATAAATATGAATCTCAGAGTAAACAATTTATATGTAGATGAGAACAAGTCGCGTTATAATAGGAACATAATTTCATATTAATACGGTAAGCATACTAATCTACGCTATATGTTATCGCCAGCAAGAATTCTAATGCAAGTCTGAAATTATTTTGTGTCAAATAAATTCCAAGAAAAAACTTATAAAGACGATGGTTCGATAAAGAGGAAGAGGCGAGACCGCCGGAGGCAAAGATTATTAATATATATGACTTGACATTTTTACGATCAGCGTTAAGTAGGTATGCTTATGCTCATAACATGAAGAACAATATTAGAAATTAGAAACTATGTTATATTGTATCGAAAAGTATCGTGAAATTCTGTACACTTAGTTAGACTTTGCTAATAAAGGAATGATTTAACTCGCATAATGTCGTCTACTCGTAGGTAATAACAAATGTGATGAAAATGAACTACGGTTAACGTTCAACCATGGTTTGATATTTGTAACGTGTAAAATTATGAAATAATCAGAATTTATATTGAGCTCAAAATGTTAATAACATATTTCTGTATATCCTGATAGCAATTTATTAATTTTACTTTTAAGTTGAAAATTAAAAAAAAAATTAAATTAAGTCATAATAATAGTTTTTTTTAATACGTACCTACGAATAATCGTTTTTTAAGAAATGAAAACAAAAACATTTGCCAAGAAACATTTAATATAGTTCCTTCGTGTATACTAAAAATCACTTAGGTCTGGTAACACAAACTCTGTCAATAGACTTATGGTGCCGTATAGGGGGGGCCTGGCCAACTATGTTGACCGTGCCTTCTGTGTGGCTGGTCTGTTACTGTGGAACAAAATTCCCTATGATTTGGGAACTCTGGAGAGTGCGGAGTTGTTCAAGGTGAGGTTAAAAACCCTATTGTTCAGGAGGTGTTATGATTCTTGAATGGCCCTTGCTGTAGTTTTCCACAAAACGGCGCATCTTATATAAGTTGTCTAGTTTTTATTATTATTTAATTACCTGCCATTTTCCAAAAAAAAACTAATCAAAAAAATTCAACAACATATCACTGTTTTGTTTAAGATAAAATGCAAAAGATTGAAACAATTTATCATTTTTAGCCGTGTTCATCGATGTTACAAATTATGGCTTGGTTTGATATATGCAAACGTTCTATCATTTTCACTCCTTATTATATGCAAACAATTTATTCAAAACATATTAAACAATATTGTTATTTCAATACATTACCCAATTGTTGTGCTTGGTTCACAAGAGAATAATAATACATATAATACGGTATATAAAAGGACGATAATATGTAATCATATATAGTAAGTAGATGGGATGGATTTTTTTCGACAGCATTAGCTTGTAAGTTTACTTACTGGAGGAGTTTTCCTTAGATAAGCGATTTCTCTGTATTTTCTCCCTTTTTCCACTTAACCGTCTCATATTTTTTGCACAGTTGACCACCACTTGGGTCTTCAAATAATATTATATGTAGTTATATATTTAGAATAAAAACACATCACATTTTTGTGATAAATATTTTCTTGCATGTGTCAGTTTTCATATCACAAGCCTTATATAAATATTTTTTTCCGCAAAATGAGTAAGAAAGATTTCCCATCTGGTCTCTTATGTTAAAATATTTATGAACGTACCAGTAATTATTCTACGAAATTAAGGAAACAAAAAACAATATTGTAATAGATCACTACTTTTTTGTTTAACCTCCCACTATCATCGACTTTCAATCTAATGAGAACAAAAGTCTAATCTACTCAGAGTAAGATGAGTGCCAATTAATTTACGATATTCGCTAATGTTTTTATATCGTAATAATTGGAGTAATATGCTGCAAAAGAGGACTGTTATACCTTCGAAAATACTGTACAACAAAACACTGTATATTTTCACTTTATATCATGACCTAGTTGATGTTTTGATCAAGAATTAATAAGCATATTTAAACAATATTAAGTATCAGCTTAGACAAAATAGAGGGAATGATATTAGTAAAGATCAGTAATTGAATTCATTTTATTCTAAGAGACTGCTTTAAAGATTCAAACTCACTGACAAAAAATCTTTTTACAAAAAAAGCTATATTGTTTACTGTAAGTGTATTTTGAATTGTTAAACATTTCATAAATTAAACATTTCTGAATTCAAAATTGGCGAACTTTACACTCATCTTTAACTCAATAATATTTTTTTAATAGAAGCATGTTAGATCTCTCCAACGTCGACAATCGCTCTTGTTTCCTGTCCTTTAATGAAATTCCTGTTCATTTTTTATTACTTCCAGTCAGAATATCTCATTTACATTTATTTAATTATCAAATATTTTATTTACAACGCTCAAATTTAATATACTTAAGTCATCTGCACGTTTTTCTTTCTAAGATCTACTCGATAAAATGATTTATTTTTTATACTTTGATACTTGTTTGAGATCCGTGGAGAAGTAATTGTATTCCTTAAAGGTATATTTTTATTTTATTTGTTTTTTTTTTGTAATTGCGTCATTACTTTTAATATTGACAATTTGTCTTCTCTTGGCAATACAAACAAATCGACAATTAAAATATAACAATAAACAAACGAACAAAGACAACGAAACGCGCGTGGGCAAAATAGATACTCATTTGAGAATCAATTTGAAAAAACTTATTTCCAATGTTCTTCTTAAAACATAACCTAAAAAATGTTTATTCTTTCGTTTTTATATAAAATAAACAATTTAAAAAATATATAATTAAAACAATCTCCGCAAACATAATCGATAGATATTGATTTCTTTTTTTGGTCAATTTACAAACAAAAATGGTATTCAAAGCTTTTTAAAATTAAAACATGCTCACAAATTCTTGTCTTTTTCGCTCTATATGAACAAAAGATATTTATACCGAGTGGCATACCTCTTGCTTGTATAAAAATCATCTGATGCAATTCCTATGTCCCTTCTATTTTACATTCATTCTGAAAGTGTATTCCTAAAAAGCATGCATATTTGCAGCATAATAAAACGGTCTTCCAAATTCTTAGAAATTGTTAAACTTCATATAGAAATATTGATAATATTATTATAACGGTACTGTTAAGGAAATAAAAAGACAGTCTTTAGTACTACCTATAAATGTTGGCGTGTATTATATTACATGTCAATAGGTGTACATAAATGTTGCAAGTAGGTATTTACTTGAATAGGTTAAATGAATACTATGATGTACCCGTATAATATAAAGTATTAGCAAATATGAAACAGACATTGTGGAGATGAGTTAGAAACTATTACATTACTAGTGGTCTACCTACTCTGGTCCAGATTATCACCTGCCACTCTGCCACTCACGACGACTTCCCAAGGGATATTCTGATGGGATATTATTGTTCATTCTTCCATAACTAAATGTTAGTTTATTACTTGGATTTATATGCCAGTATCTATTCGTTACATGCCAAGTTACATAATAAGCTCTTAGCCCATTAATTTTCTCATAATATTGCATTGAAATTTATAAACAGTGAGAGTTTCTATTTTATTTTACGTGCATACAATGAATTTTCCCGCAACGATGACTCAGGGGACCACATATACTGAACAATACACCATTCCTACATACTTCAAAGATATTAGATTAGACTCTGTTGACATAAAGATGATCTCTGAGTGAAGTATATTGGTTTTCATCATATGTTTCCAGTAATAAATTAATTGATTAATTCATAAGTATTTTTTGGTATATCTAGTACTGGGCAAACCAAATATAGAAAGAAGTGTGTCTTTCTAAACTACGAACTAGGTATTTTTTATTGACATATAAGAAAATCATTCATTGAACAATTTCAATTTTGTTTAAAGTATAATGTTCTGCAAGTGTATCAATTTGCTTGAATAAAAAATGTGACCAATGACGCAAAAGAACTAAATTAATAAAACTGCCAAATTCTCGAATATCTTCTTTGAATATGAAAGCATAAAGTTATACCACGTGACTTTGGTGATTATTTATCAAAAAAATTTAAGAGATATCATTGTCCTTAGGCCATAAAGTAATTCCACCCAAAGCTCGTTTACGGAAATATACAGATGTAGTATTTGATATAGGCGGTACCAAAATTCGTCCGTGATAACAAAAAAATCCTTGAAATGTAACCAGAATCAACAACAACAAAGCTCAAACAAATTCAAAGATTGAGTACTTAGGTACTTTGGTGCCCTTGAGTATCTTTTTATTGAGGTCACATTTTTGCACTCGGTGGTTGTTCTTGGAGTTGTTTACGCTCCTCCATGTTCCGATTATTTCAATGAGTTTGAACGGATTCTTGAGGATATCTCATCTAGCTACACAAACGTGATAATTATGGGAGATTTTAATACTTGTCTGATGAAGCATGATAGTCGGGCAACTAGACTCAATCAATTGGTTTCAACATGCAATCTCAGGATTTTGCCTCTTCAGCCAACTCACATATTGAATAATTCCAAATCACTTATCGATCACATTATTGTCTCACAAGAAAGAATGGTCAAACATCATGGCCAATTGTCGGCTCCTGGTTTTTCACATCATGACCTAATATTTTTGCATTATTCCATGAAAACACCAAGACCCAAGCCCAAAATTGTGTTGATGAGAAGTCTTCGCTGTGTTGATAATGAGGCTCTAGTCTATGATGCGGAAAGACTGAACTGGTCTGATATTGGACAGGCTCCCACTGTCGATGAGAAGGTTAATTTGCTGAATGATAAAATTATAAGCCTGCTCAACAAACATGCGCCTCTCAAGCGTATTAGAATTAAAAACCGTCCTGTTATGTGGTTAACCGATGATATCCGGAGACTCATGGCACGCAGAGACAGAGCTCATGTCAAGCACAGACTTTCTCCAAATGAGGAGAATTGGAATAACTATAAATCTCTTCGAAATAGCTGCTCCAAAGTCTGTAGAAAGGCTAGAATTGCTCACACTCTTCAGTCATTTTCAAATCTGTCACAAGCACAAATATGGAGGAGACTCGACTCGCTAGGTATGTCAAATAATACAAATTCTTATAGCGCCATAAACCTAAACCCAGATACTTTCAATGCACACTTTGCCTCACCCCCTTTCACGCTCGATACTGCCGTGCGGACTGCAACTCTACATGAGATGCACGCTTCTGGTCCCGCTAACGTACCATCTTTTGAATTCTCTCTGGTAACGGAGGGCGATGTTGAGCGAGTGATTGGCTCAATCAAGTCCAAAACAACTGGATGTGATGAAATACCTATTGCTTTCGTTGAACGTTTTCTGAATTTGGTGATACCGCAGCTAACTCACATAATAAATTTTTCATTATCTAATAATATTTTCCCGACGGTGTGGAAGAGGGCTTGTGTGGTTCCCATACCGAAGAAAGCTCAGCCTGCCGATCCTTCTGACTACCGTCCAATTTCTGTGCTCCCATTTTTCTCCAAGGTATTGGAAAAAATAGCATATTTGCAGCTTAAAAATCACCTCAGTGAAAATAATATCCTAAATGTTTTCCAATCTGGCTTCCGAGAAGGACATAGCACGACATCTGCCTTAATAAAAATCACTGAGGATGTTAGGTGGGCTATGGAAGATCAACAAGTCACACAACTTACATTGCTAGACTTCAGCAGTGCTTTCAACTCGGTTGACACGGATCTTTTAATAGCTTCTCTTAAAAACGTTAATGTTTCCCAGTCTTGTGTGGATTGGTTTGCTTCGTACTTGAAGGATCGGCGGCAGTGTGTCCGGTTGTGTCGTGGTGTTGAATCGGGGTGGGTGACTCTGACGGCGGGAGTTCCTCAAGGAGGAATACTTTCTCCGTTACTCTTTTCCCTGTTTATAAATCCAATTGTGAAACAGTTGCCTTGTCGCTACCATCTATATGCGGACGATTTGCAAATTTATACACATGCTAAACTTCACAATATCTCCTCTGCCATCTATTCTACCAATGAGTGCTTGCAACAGATCTCAAACTGGGCTAGTGCTCATGGATTACTCCTCAATGCCTCCAAAACCCAGACAATATTCATTGGTAGCCTTCACTCTATATCCAGGTTGAAAAATATGAATTTGCCTCCCACTACTATGAATTCAGTAGCAATACCCTCTTCGGCGACAGTAAAGAATTTGGGCATAATCATGGACCAGAGACTCTCTTGGCAGCATCAATTTAACACTCTAAAGAAAAAGTTTTTTTACAAGTTCCACACTCTTAAGATGCTGCAAAAATTCTTGCCCACTAAAGTAAAAATTTTATTGGTCCAATCTTTGCTGTTGCCCATTATCGACTATGCTGATATCGTGTATGTGGACATGAATCAGGATCTTATCGACAAACTTGATCGACTTCAGAATGTTGGCATAAGGTTTATTTTTAATTTAAAAAAAACTGACCACATTTCTGAATATCGTAATACCCTGAAATGGCTTACTGTACGACAAAGACGTGAGCTCCATCTACTCACATTTGTCCACAATGCTCTGTACGCAGGATCAACCCCGTACTATATTAAGGAGGCTTTTGAATACTTGGCGAGTCACGGTTTACCTCTGAGGTCGAATAACCAGCGCATCCTGTCAATCCCGGCTCATGGTACAACTTTCATCTCAAAATCTTTTGCAGTTCAGGGTGCTCGTTGCTGGAATAATCTCCCTTCAAAATTTAGGCTGACTCAAAGTCTGACGTCTTTCAAGCGAGCCGTTAAGGACAAAATGATTTCAACAAACACAAACACAGCCTCTGAAACCTGAAACCCATCACTCCTAACCCCCCCCCCCCCTTTTCCCCCCTTTTCCTTTCCCTTTATGCATATATGTTTGTTTTTTTGTTTTTTTTTTTTTCAGTCTCCCTTTTTATATATATGTGTGTATGTTTTTTTTTATTTTCATCATATGTTTGTTTATTTTTTAAGTTAATACTTTTGGGTTAGTTGGAAGAGATCGCGCCTTTGCGATAAACTCGCCCTCTGTATATTGATTGTATTTAATTTGAATGTATACCTTTTATGTAATTGTTTTTTATCAATGTACAGTAAAGAATGAATAAATAAATAAATAAATAAATAAATACAATCAAACGGTTTCTGAAGAAATCTAATAAGTATTAAGAAAAATACTTCTATAAAATTTCGTAGGTACCTACTTGTTTTTGCTTTACTTATACATACCATTTTGCAGCTAAAACCAGTGATGTTTCTCTGGTAGGTACCGTAGATTGACATGGAGCTAGCATTAATAATGATTTTCGGAATTGAGTGAACGCATCTAAACTTTGATTATTTTGAATATTTTTGTGTAGATATGTAGAACCTGCAGGGTTACTCTTGACAAAACTAAACACGATCTTAATCTAGTCTTGATCTTGATCATACGATGCACGAAGGGACTATGGTCAAAACTACCGCGCTTCCACTAACGCGCGATCGGTTTGCGTGTATTTTTGGCCAATAGTCACTTCGTGCGTCGTATGATCAAGATCAAGACTAGATTAAGATCGTGTTTAGTTTTGTCAAGAGTAGCCCTGCTGGAAAATAAGAATCCGGTGGAATTTTGTGTTTTTTTAAGCATAAAGTTAATTATTTACATTTTTTGTACGCGTTTGACATGTCATAAGTAACCACTGAAATTTTCGCGTATGATTGATTTATAGGTTAGATTAGAGCAGTGTTTCCCAAGGTGAGGCGTATGCTCCACCGGTGGGACAACACGCCTCAGAGGTGGGGCACCGCGCTTCCACATATTATTGAAAATTTACAAACTGTACAAATTTACAAATTGAAAAAATGAGGCCGGTGGGGCATATGACTTTTGAAAAGACTACGGTGGGGCATGGCATAAAGAAGGTTGGGAAACACTGGGTTGGAGTAATGGTGGTGTTATTTTTTGCAAAAGTACATTTATTGAAGATCATTTAATTGTCACATTATTTGGGTGAAAAACTATAAACATAATTACGTGAATATAAGCAGAAAATTCATCAATTCACTTTTGATGTGTTCACCTATCTGGAATATATTTTACTTTTATTCTTACCATATTATTAGGTATATACTATAATGAAAAATTCACGTTTAAGGTTTACACTGTAAATGTGTAATAAATAAATACACTTTTTGTAGGATAAATAGGTACATTATATTGTGCACATATTAAACGCATCAGCTTAAATTTATCTTAAAATGAAATGCAAAGTTCGTTGTCATGTACCTACTGGATGTTTTTCTGCTTATTAACATAACGCTGCATCGATCTTGAAAATTCTCGTATTTGAAACTTTTTCAATCTCCATTTCAGTCCGTTTGCTCATCTCTAGAATCACGGTATTATTTTCTCTTATAGATGAAATTATATAGTTCTTATTAAGGTACGATGACGTCATAATATTATATACCATCATTCTTCCGTGTCGATATATTATTCAATCTCTTCACTCATCTTCTAATATATAAAAGGAAGTCGTGTGTGTTACACCATTTATAACTCAAGAATGGCTGGACCGATTTGAATGATCTCTGATTTGTTGGATTCTTCTAGGCCCGGAATAGCCGATAGGCTATTTAAATATCTTACAAATTCACGGGAAGAAAAATTATGAAGAATATTATTTACGCCATACATTTTTAATTTCAATAAATAATGCAATATGGAGAATCATACAAAATCAACGATGAAGTTTTTTTATAGATATTTATAGAATAATTTTTCTATACATTTTTAAATTAGAATTGATATCCATACAATTTTACATCAGCTGTGGTTCTGAAATTTCAATTTTGAAAAAATCATGGAAAGAATTTTTATAAATAAATAGGTATTTATCTACCTAAAATTAGTACGTACATAATTATATTACGTGCAGCAGATAATTTATAAACAAATCTGAGTTAGGTAAGTATGATTGTTCAACATAAATGAATTTTAGTTTTTTACACTATACGAAGACACACTTTGACAATTACGGGAGTTTGTAAAGAGATGAAAAATAATATTAATTATTCATTGATTGTAAGGCGGTACGAAGTTCGCCGGGCCAGCTAGTATTAGATATAATTCAAAATATTAGATATGTTCCACGTGCGATACGTACCTTCGTAAGTAATATTTGATTATGGATTATGATTATTAATAATTTTGAAATGAAACACAATATGTAGTTATTCCACTATTGACTTTATTTATTTTTGCGAGCCGGCTTTCCAGACGATGAGAGCGGAAGCTCTGGAAAGCCGGCTCGCAAAAATAAATAAAGTCAATAGTGGAATAACTACATATTGTGTTTCATTTCAAAATTATTAATATGAACTTCCACCAAGAACCGTCGGTCGTTAAATTAAACTTTAGAATGATTATAATTATATAAATGAAGTTTTGTCTCCATTGATACATACTGTGGAATAATAGATTGTACTTATGATTTACTTTTTTTGCACGAGAATTATCTATTTTTGACCACATCACAGTATATTTGCTGTTCAGTGTGCGCGCAAAGATATTTTAAAGGTGTAAACACTTGCATTGTTAATATTTTTTTCTCTATGTGGTATTTTTCAAAGTCATCTTTACTCAATATTGTTTGTGGTTTTCATGGGTGATTTGCTAATGTCAAAATTGGCACGAAGAGGACAGTTTGCATGTTTCTTACATGCAGCTGATCTGCTGGCTACCCCACTTGTGGGATATGCCGTGATGGTATAGTAGTATAGTAGTAGTAGTATTTATTTATTTATTTATTTACAAATCCACGGCGTGAGTACATGTTGAAAAATTTACAAAAAAAACATACAAATCAACTTTCTCATCAACAAACACTGCTGGAGCAACATAAGAACAAAAAACTGTCGAAAAACAAAAACACAAATGGGAATCAATACAAAATATCAATAATTTTAGTCAAATCAAAAAATAGTATAGAATGTCAATGAAATGTTTAGCAATATGTCAAGAATTAATAACTTGTTTAGCAATATGTCAAGAATTTAAAATTGAAATTAAGTTTGGAGATGTCAAGTAGATAGAAGAAAGAAAAAAAATCTATGAGAAATGGTACAAATATTTTAAATGTCATAAGAAATGTAGTCAATAGTTGAAATGTCGTAAGAATTAGCCTATAACAGATTAAAATGTCAGTTTATCCGTCATGATTTATCCATCATCTTCAAACTATTGATTTTGAGATGTTGAGTTGTAGAATTGAGCCTAAGATGTTTAATAGGATTTTGTTCGTATACTAAAAAGAAAAGTTTGCCTATTGGATTTGATATACAAAATCATATTAATAAAACCTACTTTTTCTAAGAAAATCGTGTGCACAAAAACAATTATTGATTTAACAATATAAGATTATACTTTTTTCTAATTAGATAAGCTCTTACACTCTTTTCTGTAAGTTTTCAAGCGTATTATAAAAGATATGTGTTCGAAAGGTAAAGACATTTTACATATTTTTTTTGTTTTAGTTGCCTTGAATTTTTTAAACTGTGGTTAATATAGGAGGGAATTTGTGGTCTATATTGCATTTAATATTAATTTTTGTAATGTTTACTGTGTTGACTGTTTGTTCCCTTCGAAAATAAATAAATATCTTAAATTCAGCGATAAAGTTTAACACCCATCCTGAATGTCATAATATTTTGTTGGGAGTTAGAGGACGCTTGCATGTTTCATGTGTTGATTACTCCACTTGTGGGATATGGCGTGATGAAATATTTTTCAAAAAATCTAGGGTTTGTGTGTTCGCATTGTTAAATTACGAATTTCACATATTTAATATTAACACAAAATACCTACTGTCAACTTTTCACTATTAATTTTCTCCAAATCGAGTCCTTTCTTGAAGTTAGTTTGACATTTTCAAGAGAACTAATGTTCACATTCAGTTCTTTTAAAAATGTCAAGCTAACTTGACGAAAGTAAGTACTAGAGATTAAGAACATTAATATTATTATTTATTGTAGTTTGTCCGGTCGGATCAATAAAATAATACTTATAGTTTTATTAAATACATATACCTATCTTTTTTAAGTCCGCATTATGTTTGAGTACGGCATTAACGCTGTCAAACTAAATCGTACTTGTATTTATGTCATGGTATTAGTAATAGGTAGGTACTATACCTACTAAGCAGAAAAGTGATGGATAATAAAGATGAGAATAAGAATATTACGTTACTCTGATAATTTCGTGAAAGTGTGAAATAAAATATTTAACTGCAAGGATTTTACTACAAACGTTCTTTCGGCCAAAATTACTTTAGTCGTATCATACTTTACAAGAACTGCGCTTTCCAATTCCATTTTTTATCGTTCGTATTTTCGATTCTTACTCCTACTGTGAATAAAAATGCGATATAACTATGGAAATATCCATAAATTCATTCTTTCATTCGTTCTTCATATCACCAGGATAACTCCTACACGATATTTCTAACACCGTAGCCAGCGTGCATATTGTCCTCTCTGTACCGATATAAGTTACATAAGACATTCAGGATGAATACCATACATCGTCAACGACTTGAAGGTTTTAAATTTCCTATTTGTGATCTGTTACGATTACCTGCCTAGGTTTTATATGTCCTATTTGTGATCTGTTACGATTACCTGCCTAGGTTTTAAATGTCCTATTTGTGATCTGTTACGATTACCTGCCTAGGTTTTAAATGTCCTATTTGTGATCTGTTACGATTACCTACCTAGGTTTTAAATGTCCTATTTGTGATCTGTTACGATTACCTGCCAAGATTTTAAATGTCCTATTTGTGATCTGTTACGATTACCTGCCTAGGTTTTATATGTCCTATTTGTGAGCTGTTACGATTACCTGCCTAGGTTTTAAATGTCCTATTTGTGATCTGTTACGATTACCTACCTAGGTTTTAAATGTCCTATTTGTGATCTGTTACGATTACCTGCCAAGATTTTAAATGTCCTATTTGTGATCTGTTACGAGTACCTGACTAGGTTTTAAATGTCCTATTTGTGATCTGTTACGATTACCTGCCTAGCTTTTAAATGTCCTATTTGTGATGTGTTACGATTACCTGCCTAGGTTTTAAATGTCCTATTTGTGATCTGTTACGATTGCCTGCTATTTATAGAACACTCTAAAGCTCACAGAATAAATGAGAGATCCATCATTTTCTGGAGACTCCACTTTAAAAGTTTTATTTAAGATAGCAAAATAAGTTTCTATCGTTTGGACATGTGAAGCGAATAGATGAGTAAAGGATAAAAAGAATAATGGACAAAGAAAGGATAAAAAGGGGGTGTCAAAAAACGCAATGTCCGAGAACTACGTGACTGGAATACGTGGATCAAGTTAAGAAGATTGGCTGTGCATTCATTAAGAGAAATAAGCATGTTGAATAAAAGAAATTGAGTAAAAAAATTATGTAATGAAAGGCTAATATGGTGTTCCGTTCTTGCTGCCTACCCCACTTGGGATACGGCATGAAGGTATGGAATAGTATAAAAGATTTTAAATCATTATAAAATATGTGTTCCGAATAGCATCCGAGTTCAATATCAGGATAAAATACCACTTGTCTAGTGTTCATATCAACTTCTACATTCTATACGGTTGTGAGTGTTGGCACCTAACCAAAGCTCATGAGTAGAAAATAGTTATTATGCTTCAAATATACGTGTTCCAAGAATATATTGGATTTTTGGTGATATGAACACGTCACAATTAAGCTTGTATGCCATACGTGTCTCTTTTTCATTTTCTTTTTCATTCTTTGCATCTTTCATTTTTCATTTCTTGATGTGTGTTGTTTCTAAATTCGTTATTGAAATGTACTATCAGTAAGTGGAATAATGCTGTTAAATAATTTTATGTGTTATATTTGTAAAAAAAATTGTTGATATCACAAATAAAATAAAAGAAAGAGATACTCAGGGGGATAGAGGCACATTGGGAGAGTGATTGCCTTCCTAGGATGTTGATAATTTTAGGAAAGAAGGCAAAGTGAATATTAAACTATGTAAAAACTGAAGTAAATTAGCATCAAAGTGGAAAGTTGCTTCTTCTCCTAGAAGTCAGATTTAATGTAAGATGATTCTAAAATTGTAGTCCAAAAACAAGAAGATCGTTAAATATAATAGGTAGGTACTAATTTGGAAATTTGTCTACAAGGGGATAGATTTTTGCGTGTAGGTAAATTTACACTAAAAAATAAAGTCCACTTTTTGATACTGGTCAAATAAATCTATGCTCTACTTCTTCTATCTCAGAAAAGATCCTGAGAATGTCTCAGTGATCTGTTAAAACCTGTTGTTTCTGTGATAGGCGAAAAAAATTTATTATTTTTGAGGATAAGCAGTAATGGTTTGCTTCACTGTTCTTTCGCAACACATTTATTTTATACAAATGATAACAGAACATTAGGATTGTCATGGAAAAAAAATATTCAACTGACGAATCGCGGACTCGATTCACTATTGTACACCCGAGAGACGAATTAATGGAAGAATGGATGAGTGCATAATATTCTAAGCATTTGATAATATTTACTTGTAAAAGGCTCTTGCAGAGTTTTAACGAAAAAACCAATGAATGTCCAAACTACTCGTATATGATTTATGTAACTTGGTCGATGTTTTTCAAGACACTTTGTCTTTTATTACGCAATGGTGTTTTGCCTTTTTATATCTTTCATCTGACGAACCAATACCTGAAGATAATTATTTCGTTACAGATTGTTTACCACAAGAAATGAACTTCTTATAAAAAAATATTATTTGTTACGCATCATTGTGTTGTGAGTATTAAATATAATTTTATAAACAAAATTCTAGTATGTTAATAGTAGTGTATAAAATATATTAAGAGTAAACATCATACTGTTTAGATTTCGGAAAGCAAAAGAGTTCCTTGGCTATTTTGCACATATCCAATCTTTTTTTGGTATACATTAAGGTAGATGTAATACAATATAAATGTAAGAGGGCACTGATAAAAGAGAAGTCTGAATAGCGAGTAGCATGACATGGTATTATCATAAAACCGGTCATGTAAAAGATTTTATTAGACAGCCGGGGTAAAAAGGCCCAACTTACGGTTAACGAAAGGGATTCTTGTATCGTAAAAAGGAATATAGTGTAATTGGTACAGAGATAGATACTAAATTTTAAAGCTTTTATTTCTACCCAGATACTTTTCTTACTCTTTTTTTATACTTGAATGATCATCACAACACAACAAAATGTACTACAACATCAATACAAAGTCATTAACTTATTTATTTTGTTTAATGACAGGCAAATGCTTTCATCGGGACTTGAAAGTGAAATATTTATACGGAATAAGAAATAAAGGAAACAAGGTGAGATTAGAGGATGTCAATATAACTTTATTTTGTATTGATTCCCATTTGGGGTTTTTTTTATTGACAGTTTTTTGTTCTTATCTTGCTCAATCAGAAATTTGATTTGTATGTTTTTTTTTGTATATTTTTAAACATGTAAAAGGCTCACGCCGTGGATTGTAAATAAATAAATAAATAAATAACTTCAACATAAACGAGCTATATAATAAATTGTGTTGTATTTTTATTTCTTTTATGACTGTTGATATGTAAGGGTGTATATATGTATGCATGTGTTTTTTTTTTTTTTTTAATTTTGTTTAGTTTTAGTTACCGGGTTAGTTGGAAGACATCGCATTTTAGCGATAAACTCGCCCTCTGTACATTGAATTTATAATTGTTATTTTTATGCCACTATTTCACTATGTAATATTGTAACCAATGTACAGTAAAGAATAAAATAAATAAATAAATAAATAAATAAAAACTATATGAGAAAATATGACTTACAATAATTCTTGGAAAAGAAGAAAACTTGATAATTAATTGCTCATTAAAATTCCGCATAAAAGCAAAATATACGAAGTATTCAGCGACAACATTGACTTGAAACTTACACTCCGAAGTAGATACGAGTATATGTAAGTGCTTCCAACGCAATATTTCAAAAAAGAATAAGTTTTTTTTTTCTAATTATGATTAATACAACTTTAATATAAAGAAGGTAAACTTATAAATGTAGAAATGTTACTTGATTCATACACACACACACACACACTTTCGTAGGTGTGAAAATTCCATTGTATACGAAAAACCATTTTGAATGCCTAATACTTATCTGCTAAAAATGCAAAGATGACATTTAAAGTCTTATAGCAAGTTCAAAGATCACAAGGTCCTGTAATGAACAATCGATAAGAAATTGCAAAAAATATCTGTGGGTGTCGATGAGGTCGCTATAGATATAAAATTGCAATTTGATGATGACAATACTCAGAGACTACCTACACACCTCTGTGACCTAATGGTTAGAGCACTTGTCTCGTATCACAATGGTGCTGGAATCGATTATAAGAAAGTGTGGCTTGGCTGTACGAAGTCGCTGTACAGCGATTAGTGCAGTCACCTGCTCTGATAAAGATTAATATGAGAGAAGCAATGGAAAAATTATTTAGGGTATTAAAGTTTTCACGCACTTCGGTAGTACATGAAACAGCAAAACTACCAAATTAAAAAATAAATTCAAAAATAGATAAACGACAGATTTTATGATCAAATCCGTTTATTTAATGACTAATTCATTTACATAAATCGAATTCACCATATTAAATCACTCATCAAATAAAATACTGCATGTAATAAAATATACGCTTTTTTAGTACGGGTATACTCTAATGTGAGATAATTTTATTACGTATGTTAAGGGTACGTTTAATATCAAAATCAGAAAATATAATGTATGAGTTGACATTATATAAAAAACTTTAACACCTTTAAGCTTCTACATTCTGAGAAATTCTACAAGCGAATTAACTCTTCCCGTGAAACTGATGCGGTTGCCATTTGGACAGTGTTTTTGTAAAAATTCACGGCACTAGGACCCGTGTGTGGATAGAAAAACACTATTTATATGGAAAACTATCATTGCATTTTCCAAAAAAGTAACCCAGATATGATGAAATAGTCTGTTTTTTAAGAGGAAAATTTTCTGCATATTTATCTACTTAAGTATATTTTAATTTTATATATATATATATATATATATATATATATATATATATATATATATATATATATATGGACAATTTGTAAAGCGCCGTTTACTCATAACATGACCTCAAGGGCGCCAAAATTTATTTATTAATAAAAAGTACAAAACAGACAACAACTATAAATATGGTTTACAAAAATAAAAATAAGTCGTTCATAATTCAGCTGTCATCCACAAAAATTATTAATTATGTTTTCATTGTTTAAATTTTTCTAGGTATGTATAATTATTTTGTCTGAGCTACTTCAACATAACTAAATATTGTTTATGGTCTTTATCTATGAATGTTAAATAATGTCAAAATTTTACAAGACTTCTTTATGGTTTATAAATTCGTATTCAATTTTTCGCTTTTGTTGAGTATTTAACTTATTGATTTCATGATACATATATAAAGATTAATGCGTTCTATGAAATGTCCACATGTTTTTATAACAATTTTGTTTAAGGCTGTCAGCCGTATGATGATATTTTTTTTTTTTATTACACTAATAAATTACAAATCTTATACATATTTTCATTGATGCTGCCCAGGTATAACCTGTACTAGGGCAAACATCTCACAAACATATCAATCATATAGAAACATAGTCATTTGTTGTACCTTAGGACAAATTATTTTTTTTCAAATTCAATATTTTTTTTCTCTTAAACGAAATGAGATATTGGTAAATAGTTTTTTCAAATAAGTAGTCTGAAAATATTTCTGTCATCAGTTTTTTTTGTCATTTCTTACATTTTTATTTATCGACAAAATTTGCGTTTTTCTGAAATCATTCATTTTTGTCCAAAGGTACAACGACAGGTTGTACCTTCGGACAGCTATGTGTGTACCTTAGGACAGAAAAGTGGATGTTAATCAAAGAATTAATGTAGATTGTTGAAAAATCTCCCTCTTTAAAAATATTTATATCCATTGGCCAGATACCCGTGTTTTTAAATCCTGACACAATGTTCCCTATTGTGATTGACCGGAGATATGATTTCCCAACCAATCCTCTAATTTCGTATATCGATATGGATTTCCCTGGATTCATGATCATATTATATTCTTTTGTTGCATTGTGGTAAATTCATTTATGTGTTCCAAAGACACTTTTTAACGGTTATATTCTGTGGGAAGTATGGAGATTAAGAGTCAAAATTACTATTCCTGAATCTCTAGCTTTATCAATAATTTCAATCGATTATAAGATTCGTGTCCATAATCAATAACACTGGATTATTTAAACCAGATTTTTTCTCGTTTGACCAACCACTTGGATTTGCACTACCAATACATCTAAGTGGGTCGCTTAACAGCATATAGCTTTTAAAATTTACCCTTGGAAAATAAGCATCGGAGCAATGCTATAATTTCCATTGGTATCGATGCAAACAATCATTGTGACATTTACTCCTCTTTCTGCTACTGTCATGGTTCCAAGTTTTCTTAAACTTTTGGGAGCTAAGACTTTACCAGGTTTGTGCACGTTGGAGTTGCCCGTTTTATCTAAATTGTATCTCGACTTTTTCAAATTATCAAAGAATTGGACAACGTTTGTTTTATAAAAGATATATGGTTGCGAGTCGTGGACCATCAGCTCGAGTGAAAACAGACGGTTTTTGAGATGTGGTGCTACAGACGCATGCTGAAGATCCATTGATTGGAACAGGTCGAAAACGAAGAGGTGTTAAACAGGGTAGGCAAAAGGAGGCAACAAAAGGAGAAGAAGAAGGACTTGAACTGTGGCACATACGTAAGACTAAAGAGATTAGCTGAAAATAGGGAGGAATGGAGAAGAAAATCTGCACTTGTTGCAGACCAACCCGATGGATTGTAACTCACTATATAGTTGCTCTCGCTAAGCTTGTTGACTCTGGCTTTCTCAACGATAGCTGAAGAAAACGTTTTCTAACTCCACAAACGTATTTCCAAACTCGATTTTTTTATGTTCCACGATTGTGCCATATTTTTATTTTTGGCAACAGCAAACTGGAATGCCATCTCTCTTTCTCGTGCTACAGTTAACCCGAAATTGAAGAACGCAGCTTTTTCTAAATAGTTATAAAGCTTGAGTTCTTCAGCACTTAACAACAGCGTAATTTGGTAAAACTAAATCGTGGTTTTGAGCTTTTTTTTAAATAATGATGAAGTGTCGATTTAGATAATTTATACTTTGCTGCTACTTTTCGTATGCTTTCACCTTACTTACACTCATTAATTGCATTTACTATATCTTCTACAAAGGGTTGAATCCTTTTTACACCTTTTTTACTTTGCGACACTAAAAATAATATTATATTGTGATGTTGATACAAATATGAATTATACACAATTTACAAAATTATATCTACATTAATTCATAAAAAATTTGCAAATTCATTAATATTTAATAAATTTATTCTATTTATCAAAATATAATTCTACCAAACGAAAGCTGTCGAATGATTGTGTACCTTTGGACGCGTCCAGAGGTACAACAGCAGCGTTGTCCATAGGTACAACATAACAAAAATTTCGATACTGACAGGTATTTTGGGGCGCAAAACAAGTTGGAGTTATGACAGCGGTAAACCAATAATGTATTCACAAAGGTAAAACTTGTAAGATTTGATATTCATATTGTATATGTCACACACCAACAAAACAACCAGAATAATAGAAACAATATAAATGAGTGAAAAATTTACTTTTTGATCAAAAAATCTTCAAACTGTTATCCCAGACAAATTAATGCACTTATGTCATACCAAACACGATTAAGTGGCGACATCACAAAAATGTTATATTTTTGTGAATTTGCAGATTTTTAAATCTATGGCAACCTATTAAAATTACAACTGTCCAAAGGTAAAACTGTCCTAAGGTACACCAAATGCCCCTACACAATCACAAAAAACATTCATCTCCTTTATTTACACAATCACATTCATAACAAGAAAAACACTGCTGTAAACCGTCCATACATGAAACAACACACAAACAAACCATTTCTCCATATAAAACCAGAAAAAAACAACATATCCCTCAACCACACACATCACAAATCCCACACCACATACTAACACACGTATATCACCCCACATAAAACACAAAAACACAAAACAATTCATGGAACAAATCCTAAGATTTCTTGCAATCTCTCCATTGGCAGATCAGACACCCACCCATAACATGCTCTTTTAAATTCAACAAAAAACAGTGATTTCTCAAATCTTTAGAGGCATGATGTTAAACAGTCTAGGTGCCATCCACATAAACTGTCGCTGTCCGAACACTGTAGACCTGAATGGAATGATACAACTAAATGACACCATCTGTCTCGTGACTCCATTTTGCTGTGATCTCCTCCAAGCCCGTCTGATTGTGTAAAATAAATAAATAGTAAAAATGAAATAAACAGTATTATGTTATGTATCGCATGCTTCAATCATGTCACTTTGCAATGTATAGAATACTTACAAGTCATAAGTTTGTGGTGTTCTCAACACAGACCGTGACGATGTGGAATTTGAAGAGAATATAGTAAGATTCCTCGATAATTGAAAACATGCCATACTGAACGTTTGTCAATAAAAAAATAACAGGAGCGAGAACTAATAAGAAAAGGAATAATAAAAATATACACATAGACTTATATCAAACATACAAGACGTGCTCCCACCAGAAGAAAATTTAAGATATTAGCATTGAAGTACGAAGATATTGTATATTGTATACAATTTTATACATAATAATGTCATGAACATTTCGTAGTCGTCGGGTCGTTTGAAAAGCGACGATATAAAGTTATTCAAAGTGGGTCCTCAATTTGGTACAAAACATGAATATTATCTTTATTATTATACCTTAAGCTAATATACACAAGATCTTTTGAGGTTTCCCTGAAAAAAGGTACGTGCGTACCAGTGGCGGGACTAGACTTTTGGTATAGGGCATGCGGTTTGTGTAGGTGCAGTAGGTAGAATTTATTATAATATGTACCTACCTATGTTAGAAACCAATTGTTGGCCAAAACCTACTTTCTGTCCACAATCATCCAGATAGTTTGGATGACCCTCTTTTACAATATACCGTTTTCATGACACCAACATTTGAACAATATAAATATCATTATATGAAAAAAAGTTACTCAATTTGCGCAGAATCACGTTGAACGGGGGAGGCTTATTTCTACCCTATACCTACTCCAAAGAAGAGCTATAAAGGGTGAAAGACCATTTGTTAAGAAATTCTTATTGTAAAAAAAATCAAATAACAAATATAACTATTGAATATAATCAAAAGCATCTCTAAATTTACCTAATCTTTTGAAACTGAATACCTTCTTTCCATAAGGTAAGGCACCCGCAATCGAGTTAATTATGGTACTTAATACTATTTTTCATTATAAATTTTAAACTTCTACTATCCGAAACACATACAATTTTACAAATGTTTGGATTAGAGAAAAATATCTAAAGATTGTTACAGTATTTCTAAGCAATAAAGTGGAATAGTATCATAATTATAATCATAAAATTATACGCCACACACATTTATAATTGTTAACTTCAAGTTATCAATTTTTATTAAATATCAATAATATGTTAAGAAAAAAAATAACATTTGTTAATTTTTATTTAGATAGTATTATTTTCCAATTAATTTTAATCTAAAAAAAGTCTAATTTATAGTAAACTTATATATAAAAAAAATATAAACAATCAGATGCAAATTTGAAAATAAATTAAAACCCAAAAAAATACAATACATTTAGAGATACATGGATTTTTTTGTGTCTGTGTTGAAATAAAATTAATAATAATAATTATGTTAATTTTTTGTGCAGTCACTAGAACGAATAAAATATTTTAGAGTATGTCTTTGATTTTATAAGAAATTCTGCTTATTGATTAAACATCACATATAAAAAGAATTAAAGAAATAAATTGAGTTATGAAAATATTAAATAATATTACAACTAATGACAACACCTACGTAAGTAAGATATAAATAAATTTTGAAGTAATGACAAATATATAAAAAGTATCAAGATTTTCATCTGCATCCTCTAATTGAATGAAATTGAACCTCAATAAACTCAATATTATATCGCGTTAACATGAATGTGGTATCTCAATAAACACCTTTCATTTTACCGCTATTAGATAAATTTACAAAATGAACAACTTCAATTCATCAAAAATAATTTATTAAAAATGACACAACCGAAGCCCAATACACATAATAAAATATAATATTACTGTCTTATGCAGTATGCACTAATACATACAAACCTTTCCGAAAAGCAAGCTTCTAGACTCCATATATATTGTACCACTACACATGCCTGTAGACTTGTATTTGTGTTAAAAAATAATATTATCACTAACGTACTTTCCCTGCGTGTGACAGAGAACATAGAAGCTCCATATGATGCAACGAAACAGAACTATTTTTGGGAGTCATACCTACTAATGTATCTATGGTAACCATTGAACTGAAGTTTGCAAAGGTTTGCGGACATTTTGCGCGAAATTTAAATCAAGGTTAATTTGCTTTATGGTTGCATTAGAGGTCACATAAATTTGTCTATGTTAGCTATTGACCTGAAGTTCGCAAAAGATTTGCTATCGTTTGGCGGTGAATTTAAATCAATTTAAACTTCGTCGTTTTTTTAGAAACTTCTTTCGATAATTATAGATTTATTCCTTGGGCATGCTTTGCTTTTTTGCATGTATGGAAGGCACGCCACTGGTGCGTACCTACCGAAGGCGTACAATATTATGAGATAGAGAAAGAGCGAATGTATGGGCATTGTTCAGTGTTCACCTTCCATTCATTTCAGATGAATTGGAAGAATAAATTAGATACACCCTTCTCATAATACTAAGAATAATAATATACAACATATTTATGTTTCGGCTTCGAGACATTGTTACGTCTATGTTGCATTTTAACAAAACTCTTGTTATTTAATCATACTTATGCTCCCAATATTCAGTTTTTTCTTGTATTTTTGGCTTGTACCTATTCTTTTTTGTATACATCTGACTTGTAAGTTATTCAGCAACGTAAGTACCTACCTATTATTATTTGATTAGATAAATTATAAAAAAATGTGCATTCGTTATAAATTAAGTTTTTCACGTACCTATGCCATGGAGCACCCGGCAAAGTATTGGCCATTCATTTTTTTCCGTAAGTTTTCGAGTGTCCTGTAAAAGGCAGATGTTAAAAAAATAAAGACATTTTACATCTTGAATTCAGTGATGAGGTTTGCCACCCACACTGAAAGTCTTAACTTTTTGTTGGCATGGAAAGGACTACTTGCATATTTGTTACATGCGCCAGGTCTGCTGGCTACCCCACATGTGGGATATACCATGATGGTATAGTATTAGTATATCTTTGCATATTTTTGAAATTCCATGCATGTGAGTGGGTGGCCGGCAGACCAGCTGCATGAAAAAACATGCAAGCCGTACTCTCCATGCCAACAAAAAGTTAAGACATACCTACATTATAGGTGGAATATGTCATCACTGAATTGAAGATGTAAAATGCATTATTTTTTCGTGCACTTCGCTTCTGCAAGACACTTGAAAACTTACAGAGAAGAGTGGGAGACCAATTGCTTGCCAATCACTCCACAGAACAAATTATACAAAATATTCATATCTTCTTCTTCGATGGCCCTACTGCACATTTCGAGTCTTGGCCTCCATCAACCTTCGCCTCCAGCTCATCCTATCTCCCGCTGTGGTTTTCCAGTTTGTCACCTACTGTAGTAGTTGGTTTGCATCCTTCCTCACCTCTGCCAACTCTTTTTTCTCACCCGGGAACAGAAAAAATTACTGATCTGTGTTTTGTATTTAATAAAATGAATGTATGTAAATTAAAATTCCAACCACTCAATTATTTGATGATAGGAAGATTCTTTCTGTGAGACATATATTAGGAAGGCTCTAGTGCAGTTTTACACAATTAGACAGGGTTGGAGGAGATCACAGCAAAATAGGGTCACGAGACAGATGATGTCATTTAGTTGTATCACTCCATTCAGGTCTACAGTGTTCGGACAGTGGCAGTTTGTGTGGATGGCACCTAGACTGTTTAACATCATGCCTCTGAAGATTAGAGAAATCACTGTTTTTGTTGAATTTAAAAGAGCATGTTATGGGTGGGTGTCTGATCTGCCAATGGAGAGATTGCAAGATATCTTAGGATTTGTTCCATGATTTGTTTTGTGTTTTATGTGGGGTGATATACGTGTGTTAGTATGTGGTGTGGGAATTGTGATGTAGGTATGTGGTTGAGGGATGTGTTGTTTTTTTCTGGTTTTATATGAAGAAATGGTTTGTTTGTGTGTTGTTTCATGTATGGACAATTCTAGTCTTGATCTTGATCATACGACGCACGAAGGGACTATGGTCAAAAACACCACGCTACCACTACCACGTGATCGGTATGCGCGTATTTTTGGCCAAAAGTCACTTCGCGCGTCGTATGATTAAGATTAAGATTGTGTTTAGATTTTGTCAAGAGTAACCCTACTTAGATCATTATGCCGCGTTGCTGCGCCCAAAGGTAGTTAAATAATACAAAAAAGTAAGTATTAGAAACATGTTTATAATTATTTTTCAGCAATTTTTTTTATTTACATATAACTTTTAATACTCACCTTGGACTCAATTCATTGCCTACTAAGAATATGTCAATATAAATGATTCATTCATTCACAAAAAAATATCAAACTAATAAACGAGAAATTTCAAATTGTTCCTTATTTGAGCACAATTTTCATTAAAAAAAATATTTTATAATTTAAAAAAGTATGAAGTATACACGTTTATTTATTTTCAATAAAATTATCAGCATATAGGGATATATAGAAAACAAGCAATTTTGAACAAATATAGGCAATATGTTTTCAAGTAGGTATTAAACAGTAATTTCATATGTAAAATTTCTCCTTTGATGTTTTTTCTATATATTAGGTATTCGTTTTCAAATATGTTTTCTTCGTTTTATAAAATATTGATCAAATCTGGAGAAACCTATGTAACATTTTTCATCCTTGTGACTTTTTATGTAGATATATATTTAGTGGATATACAATCATAATAAATATATAAATAAAATATTAAGGTTAATATTTAAAATGTGTGTAATGAATTCTATAGACTCAATGGGGGGGTTGAAGTAATGATTTCATTTTGCCCTTGAAAATGAAATACTTGTGGAAATGGTGGTATTTATTTATTTATTTTTTGAATACATCACTATAATCATATGTATTCAGATGGAAAAATCAAGATTCTAATTTAATTTTTCAAAAAGAAAGTTTGTTAGAAGGTTATGTATAGAAATAAAACATTAGGTTACACTTATATGACTCAAATTTTATTATTTTTTTTGTAACGCAATCAAAACAATATCAAATAAAATAAAACACTAATTTCAACAAAAACCTTCTACTTTGTTACCAGAATCAGTTTAATTAGCAAAATGTATGTTTAGTCCGCTAAATAATAATGCATCAACGATTTTTTGACCAAATTGATTCTTCAGAAAGTCAATCAAGGCAAGAAAGCCAAAACAAGAGGGGAAACTCTTGGAAAAACACAATTCTGATAATATGTACAGTAAAGTCACTAGAAATCTTATAAATAAAAATCGATTGACCATGTATGTCACTCCATAACTTGAGAACGGCTGAACCGAATTGGCTAATTCTTTTTTTGTTATGTTCGTAATTATCAGGAGACTGTTTAAATGAAAGATAATTTTTGGAAAATCCAACGAAAAAGTCGGAAATTCGGATTGTATTTTTGTATGAAAATGACGTTTGTTTGTTCAAAAAAACAATATGGAGAATTATACAAAATCAGCGATGAAGTCTTTTCATAGATTGGCCTAGGTATTTATAGAATAACTTTTGTTAAAAAGTTATTCTATGTATTATAGAATATTATAGAATAATTTTCAAATTAGAATCGTTATCCATACAATTTAATATCTGTGGTTCTAAGATTTCAATTTTGAAAAAATCATGGAAAGATTTTCGTCGGTAGCCTGGAGGTAGAGTCTCGGCTTCATGAACAAGGGATCCGGGGTTCGATCCCAGGTGCCGACAAACTCCCCTTTCACGACACAAGCTTTTAGTAGCTTACTGTGAAAGGTGTATAAGGTTGTATTTGGGTTTATAACAAAACCCAGATATATCTTTTTTAAAAAAAAAAATTATAAATTTAAAATGAATGAGTAAGTAGGTATCTACCAAAAAATAAATTAGCTCCTACATATATTACGTACAGCAGATAATTTATAAACAAATATGAGTTAAATATAATTGTTCAACATAAATTATTTTTATTTTTTTACACTATACCAGTTATTCCCAAAGTGGTCCCCAGAGATCCACGGGAGATTCGAAGGGGGTCTACGATGGCGTGACTTAAAAATGGGGATGCACGAGTCGTAAGTGGGGGTCCACGAATCCATAGTTAAAGTATCGGATATTCGGTAAAAGCACCAGATATTGACATAAACAATAGTCGGTACAAATACCCGGTACATTGTAGCAAAAGGTTCTGTGAGAAAATATTCTTTAAGGAAACCAAGGACTTTTTGAATTATTTCAAATTCCTATACTATTTTGAAAATTCGGCGACGGAGGAGTAGAAATTTTAACGCGTAATATTTTTAAAGTAAACAATATTCGGTACAAATACCCGTTACATAGTAGATAAAGGTACTGTGAGAAAATATTCTTTAAGAAAACCGAGGAGTTTTTGAATTATTTCAAATTCCTATACCATTTCGAAAATTTAGCGACGGGGGGAGGGTAGAAATACAGGGGGTCCACCGGAACCAGCAAATTTTTGAAAGTAGTCTATGAGAAAAAAGTTTAGAAACCTCGAGATTAAAAATAAAAATTAAACACTCATTGATTGCTAGGCGGTACGAAGTTCGCTGGGTCAACTAGTTAATAATAAATATAACATTTTCATTTCAAATTTTACTGTCATTAACATTCACAAAATTTTCTAACCATGGGAAGATAAAAAAGAGATGCGATGACACAAAAAAGATGGACTTATGACAGTTTAGGACAACTAGGTTATGGGATAGCAGCTAGTGGACTTGTGTTTCTCGAGACCGGAAGTCGTGTAAGAGTATTAAAGAAACCTGTGTCCAGCAGTGAAGAATGACATTTGAAGTAAAAAATATTAATATTAACATCCATCAAGAACCAAAAGACGTTGTAATTAGTCACTTTAAAATTATCAAATTTATTAAAATCCTCAAATATTTCCATTTGAAGAAGAAAAGATTTGCGTGTAAGAATGTGTATAAGCTACATTGATTTGTGTGAATTGTGCTGAGAGCAATGGAAAGAAGAATGCCATACATCTCTTTCAGAGGCCCAAAAACGAATATTTGGATACAGAAAAAGATAAAAATATAACAATGTGCAGTAATTCTCCTGTCAAATGATAACGTGTCAGCAGTCGCGTGCCTGCCATACATGCAAAAAAGCACAACATGCCCATAGAATCTACGAAGAAAATATTGAAATCATCAAAAACTAGTTTGAATTTGCCGCCAAACATTTCGTTGCAAAGAGAACGATTCACAAAAATATTCGCAGCAAATCTACAATTTTTGTAAATTTTAGAGTTTTAATCAAAAGCACGTACTAAATGTATTAAAACTAAACGTATAAAATCGATACGTTATTTTGTCTTTTTTTTTATAAAATCCAATAATTTACCGTAATACTTAAATTAATGGAATAGTAAATTATTGCTTTATATGTAGCCTTTGTTCTCACTAACACACACCTAAATTTTAGTGTGAATACGTAGTAGGCAATGACGCGCCATACATGTGTATTATTGTGAATGTTTGGTTGTATTTGTGCGATCTTAAGGACCAAATAAGCAAGCATGCAAGAAGAACGTTTTGGTGCATAGTGTTCCTATATGAGTATGTTTTTATTTGTATTGGTTGTGTGATGATTGTGTGAGTCGTACGTAACGTACTAGGCAGTTAAAAATAATTTGAAGGTAGATACCTACTGTGTGCAACCGCTAGTATAGTTTTTAGACTTGAAACGTTCTTCATAAAGGATTAATTAATATTATGATGGATGCGCGAGACAAAATAAATTGTATAGTAATTACGACATTTAACTTTAAAGTTACTTACAAAGGTACTTAAAAATAGTATTTATTTGTATCGCAGACTTCTTGTATTTTATTTATTTATATTCAGGACCCATGAAGTCTTTGGCAAACAATAGATCTCCCACTAAAGTTTTCAAGTGTCCTTTAAGAAACATCGCATATAAACCATTTTATATCTTAAATTCATCAAAGGGGTATGTCAACCATTCTGGATATCTTATTTATTTCATTTATTTATTATAACGAATTTAAGACCAACATGAAAAGCCTAGTCCCGTCTCCGATTTATATATTATTCTCAAGGACATCCACTCGTTTGCGAGTAAAATAGTATATTTGTACAAAGCATGCCAGATGTGAAAAGCCTAGTCCTGCCACTGCGTGTCAGTATGTCCTAGCAAAATTCACGAAAAACATCAAGTGTTTCATATAATATATAGCTCATCTCGTAGATATTATTATAGAATATGGTAATATTTTCAACAGAAAAATAGGAACATAGCGGAGAAATATAAGAATATTATGCATGGAAAGAAGATAATATCGATTACCGAATATTGTGAACAGTGTTGGCGGTGATATTGGGAGTGTATGTATGTCATACAGTATTACAATATTATTATTATTATTATTCCTGTATAAGGGGAAGGGTGTGAGATACTCTGTATAAATAGAAATGTTCTGTAAACATCAGGTGAGAGGTGAAAATGACTAAAGTCTGTGCGATATCATCATAACCCAACAACTTACATACAAAATATTCTGAAGATTATTATTATTAGGTTGCGGTGAGAGAAAAATGCTTAAGGGAATGTTTGCACTCGGATTTTATTACGAACTCTCTTTCATTTTGATTTGTGAGACAATTATTTACTACCTACATTTTTTCATACTAAGCTCATAAAATTTCATTTGTAGAATAGACATATAAACATGTATATTAAATTTTACTCATACGTTTTTCATTTATTATGTTTCATTACATTTTTGTCCCATAAATGATTTCTAATTTTTCATTCTAATAGGTAGCTCAAATCGTAACCTAAACATTGATGTACTGAAAAATCTATATACTTAACAACAACAAAAAAAGCTTGAGTGAAGATGAATATTGTTGGTAATGGTATTTGGAATATTGAATTTCTATTCAAAATTTTAAAAATAAACTGAACTGTATTTATCAATCATCTTTATATTTTATTTGCCTATTTAGGTACTAATTTTTCTCGTACATGTGTTTTAAACCATCATAAAATTTCACTTCATGAGTATTATCACTCATCATCATCATCATCATCGCCCTCAACGCTCCTCTCGGGAGCACAGGGCAGAAACCAGCTTCCTCCATTCAGAGCGTCTCTGTGCCAATTGCGTCACCTCTTTCCATGACATTCCTTGCGCTCTGATATCGTTGTCATAGGAACAGTGTATTGTGAAAGAGGGACGCCCGGACCGACGGAACCCCTGCAGACGGAAGAGCAGTGCTCTCTTTGACAAACTATCATTAGGCATTCTCAAAACATGTCCCAGCCAGGACCATCGTCTCTCCTGTATTACGGAGATTACAGGTCTCTGCTGGGTGCGCCGGCGCACAGCATCATTTGTAACATGTTCATACTATTTGACATCCAAAATCCTTCTAAGACACTTGTTTTCAAAGCTGAGTATCTTCCGCTCTTGAGGCTTGGTTAAGTGCCAAGACTCACAGCCATATAGCAGGATTGGGATGATGCACGCATTGAACAAGCGGCATTTCGTCCTGATGCTGAGTCCAGACGCCTTCCAAACTTTGTTCATGAGTATGACTACATGAGTATTAATCAAACAAACATATAAAATAATCTTTTCTCTAAGAAGCAAAAGAAGGCCAATATTTATTGTAGCTTTGTATGTGAATAAAAAGATGAATATACCAACATACATTTCGCAAGTTTTGCGGATTCAAACCAGTCTATCAGCCAATTAACTCTATAAAAAAACATTCTAAACCTAGGAATATTTGCGTGTATCTGTAGGAAGGGGGTTTGTTCTTACATCAGATTACATAATTATAATTCTACGAATAGCATTCCCTATGAATGTAACACAGTAGGAGAGGTGAGATTGGTATAATATGGTTGTAGGAAAATTGTAGTCATCTACAATATCCAGAAGGTTGATAAATTTAAATTCCATTCAGGTAGTGAATTGGTAATTTCATAGTTGTACTATCAAAGTCATGTAACAGATCACCCTTTCATGGGATGAATGTAAATGAATACTGTTTGATAACAAAATGTCTATGTTTTTACATCGGGATAGACTCGGGTGTCTTGTATTATTATTATTTTTCAATCTATAGGTGCCTTGAACTGCCCATCTTTAAACTTTTTATTCAAACTCAATGTATCAATAAAAGAAATAAAATAAATCGACGTATATTGATTCCTTTTCAATTTCCTCAATGTTTTAGATTTCATTGGTACATAGTGAACAGTATGCATACTGATAAAATTATTTATCTTATTTCACAGAGACACTTACCACCAAAAACAGGTATTTTATACATTTACGAGTATTAGTTAAACACTACATATATCTATTAAATGACATGCAATATTGTAAGAAGTCAAATTCATCATCTCATCATCTCGCTCTCAACGCTCCTCTCGGGAGCACAGGGCAGAAACCAGCCTCCTCCATTCAGAGCGCCTCTTCGCCAATTGCGTCACCTCCCTCCACGACACTCCCTGCGCTCTGATATCGTTATCACAGGAACGATGTATTGTGAAAGAAGGACGCCCGGGCCGACGGAACCCTTGCGGACGGAAGGACAGTGCTCTTTTTGGCCAACTTTCATTGGGCATTCTCAAAACATGTCCCTGCCAGGACCATCGTCTCTCCTGTATTACGGAGATTACAGGTCTCTGCTGGGTGCGCCGGCGCACAGCATCATTTGTAATATGTTCATACCATTTGACATCCAAAATCCTTCTAAGACACTTGTTTTCAAAGCTTAGTATCTTCCGCTCTTGAGCCTTGGTTAAGTGCCAAGACTCACAGCCATATAGAAGGATTGGGATGATGCACGCATTGAACAAGTCAAATTAGCCAAACATTTAGTTTGGGCTAACTAGATTTGTGTTAATTGCCATGCATGTTTTGTTATGTTATTTGCCATAAAGAAGATGAATTGCACTTTGCTACCCACTTTTATTGAACTGTCTACAATAAAATGGGGAATATACTGATGGTGTAGATATTTTTTTTTATAGATAATTGATTATCAACATGACACAAGGAACTTGACATGGATCGAAATTCTTAATTTATTTATTTATGTACATCAATCAACACAAACAGACGCAATTATCAAAAATCACAAGTCAAAAATACATTTTTGTATAAATTTTGAGTAATTAATTCATAAGCAACAGTCTATAAAATATAATACTGCAAAACAGAAGAAGTCAATGGGAAACAATTGGTCTATGGTCAATAAATTATATTAATTATGTCAAAACAAACAAGCCTGATTATGTCAAAGAATTAAAACAACAATTCCGAAAACAAAAATCTAGCATCATAAACAAAATATGTATGATAATAATCTGGTATTAGGAAAATAAGAACGTCAATAATTAAAATTATTGAATAAGTACGTACCCCTTATAAAAGTGTTTACTTACTCGTGATATGTACCACATTCGTTATACGTTATAATATATATTATAAGTAGGTACTGAAATTATACTTAAAGAATATATTTATCTTCGAAACTAAATTTGAGTATTATCGGTCTTAATGATACATATTCGTATCAAATTCGAACCTTGTAGCGTAAAAACCAAAGATTCGTTTACTCGTAATAAGAAGATTCTGTCTAATATTCAAAACATTTCATTTAAATTGGTTTGTAAGTAAATAAATAAGGAACGCTCACAAAACAAAATAATTCTGATTATATAATATCAGCAGGTTCATATCAATGTATATGTGTATTATTTTATGTCTTCTGTGTAACGTAATATAATCGCTGACATTTGGTGACAATGTATTACCTTCTATACAAACTTTCAGATGTTAAAAAAAGACGAAGCACAGACAGGCTATTCTTAACAAAGTCTCCTTTTAAAATCTTAGTTAATTAAAAAATATTGTCGAAAATATATTGCGGTCTTCACTTGAATAACAATCTAAGTGGGAGCCTGATGATGAAGCCGAGAGTCTCCGAATACTAGTACGCGAAGTTAATAAAGGTCATGTGGAAGAACTACATACCTACTGTGTTTTTTTTTCAGTTTTATCCTGAATCTAAGTGGGGACTACAAATCGTTGTAGGTACTATCCATTTTAGTATTATATTTGGGTCTCTTGATGCTCTGCAGTCCAATTTCAAAAACAAAAATGTGATGTTTAGTGACAAGATTTTAGATAATATTTTCCATTGTTTTGAATTAGCTCTGAGATTTAACACATAGATGATACTTTTTTACTAATGAGATAATATAGTTTGTTTTGCCCTGTGATCTGTAAAATTGATCGCACCCTTCCTTCTTATCTTCTTTAATATTGTCCTATTAAAGTCTAGTTAGGTACCTACTTATATTTTCAACCTGATTATAATAATTAATTATTCTATGAAAAATCCCGGGTTTAAAAACAAGTAAAAATGTAAAAGAGTGGGTGAGATGTTTTGCGTTAACAGATTATCCTGTCATATCTTTACAGATGCCGACGTGGTGTGAAACGGGAGGACGGAATACTTAAATTATTATGGAAAAAAAGTGTATCTACTGCCTAGTAGTACCTACTTATTAATCTTCAGCCTACCAAT
This sequence comes from Athripsodes cinereus, assembly GCA_947579605.1. Lineage (NCBI taxonomy): Eukaryota > Metazoa > Arthropoda > Insecta > Trichoptera > Leptoceridae > Athripsodes > Athripsodes cinereus. The sequence continues at coordinate 23,029,647 of OX388329.1, forward strand.
CATCAATGCTTGACAGCTTTGTGTAAACAGCGAACAAGAAATCCCATTTACAAAATATCAAACAGCCGAGGAGCGACGACGACCGCATTTTGTATTACAACGTAGTGTCAATACAAGCAGATGTATAATGTTTTAATAGAAGGATACAAAGATGGATATAATTATCACTCTCTGTCATCGAATGGAGAAGTTTTAAAAGATTTTTAACATTATTATTTTGTTTTCCCTACATTCCTTTCGATAACGCATTGTGTAAACGACATTTTATCATTCAGATCTTGATAAATTTACTGACGATATGTATAGTGAAGCTTTTTTCTTATGTAATGAATGTATCAAACTGAAAATAAAATATTTTAAGTAATTTCAGTAACTTCTCACGGAGATCTCTGTTCAATACTGCTTTCAGAACCTATGCCCTCTGCAAATCGAGTGTTTTAACTTAAATTTGACTGAGATCTTGCTAGTTTCTTCTGCCAATAAAGACATCGCTTTCGTTACCCTGTGATAGGTAAATGCGGTAGTATAAGACTCAAGTAATGAAAGAAATATTAACTCAATATGGATTCAATATAATTTTACAACTCAGCGTAGTTGCAAATCAACGAGCCATTCTAATAGCAGTTTCTTTATGATTTTAATAGTTTTAATTTAATCTCAAACGCTAGACATTGGTTGATAATAATAATATTAAAACGATCAGCGCAGATTTATGAGATACTTTACTCCCATTTGAAGACAATAACACCACTGTTATAGCTTCATTCCACCAGCAATAAAATGCATGCAATTAAAAGACAATTCCAGCTTTACAATGACATTGTCATTGTACTCTATCCGACGCGACAACCCACTGGTAGAAAACATCTCTATTAAATGCACGTAGATACTGCATTGAAATCTATGCATCTTGAGTAGATTATCTACAGTAGTGGAGTTAGTGCACCATTCATCAAAATGAACTTAAACCGATATTCTCATTTATGAAAATCGTAGGATATTAGAACTCAGTGCATAGAAATCTATCGTACTTTTTCCATAGGATTGTTTATACTAAGAACAATATTGGCATTCGATACAGTAATTATGAGACATTTTTTACACTCTTCTGCTTAAAGCACCGATCAAATAATATTTATGTATACTAATGTACTACTTTTATAATTATACTACTAAGAAATCAACACCCGTATTATGGTCATGGCACAAAGTCGAATTACAAATTAAAATGCTTTTCACCCCCGAAACTAATTCGCTTTCCGAATTTAATGAGTGTTCTAATCCTTATTCAGTGAATAATCTTTCCGCTAGAGTTAAATACATTAAGGTTCAAAGATTTCAGATATTTTGTAAAACTAATCGACAAAGAATGATATTTATCTACTATTTTCTCTTGTTTCAGGTACTAACTAACAAAGTCATCACACAGTGTAAAGAGGTGAGTATTAAAAATAAGTTTTTTTTTAACACCAATAGTAATCATCAAACTTTTTATCTAAGACACAAACTTTACATCTTAAACGGTACGTTACATTATTTATTTATCGATATCGTTGTTCCTCGTGCTGTTCTGTTTAGTTTAGTACATAGTTCAATATTGTATTATTTATCATTTTATCCCATCGTTACAAAATCGGAGAAAACAGATATAATGTTATCTCCTTTACAGAGTATCTATAGAAATCTCATCCGGTTTGATTCAAATGCTTAAATAAGTCATTTTTATCCGAGAAATATCAAGTATCATTGACATATTATCTCTTGTCAATATTTTCCTTGTTGTTTATTACGAATCGCCCGCTTATTATCATAAATGTATTTCTTAAAATACGTACCTACTAGATATCCATTTCAAAAATGTTGTACGGATGATTTCTTTTCAAAATGAAAAATATTGTTAGAACCATAACTTTTCTTTTTATTTCAATTTTAAACGGATAAATGAGCTAGCATACTAGTAGATCACGTATAATAACTAGTTAGAATGGAACTGAAGCATATAACTTTTTATTACTCATGCTGTAACCATTGCACTTATGAGTTCTTAATTTTTTAATGCTTCAAACGACAAGACACTAATATAAACCCGTGTTGTGTTGATTACTTTTAGATTCACGTACCAAAGAGTGTAAACAAGAATTTATAAGTGTGAAAGACATAACTAATTTTGTTTTCAAAATTTTCAGATCTCGTAAAAGTCAATTAAGTGTTCGATAACCTAATTATCCCTATGGGGACAAAAATAATAATCTTAAAATTATCAGATAACGGTCTCATCGATTCTCGCGTCGTCAGATTTTCAATATTGGTTGGAAAATAAGATTATTTATTCATCATTAAATACATCAAATCTTTATTCGATTTCTTGAGAAGTTTTAATTGAATAATCGAATCGAGGCGAGATTTCGCTGATTTTTATAATAATTTTTGAATTATGTTATTTATGCCGTAATATGATATTACGAAATATAAGACATTATTCAAAGACACTCATATCAAAATACTAGGAATTAAATTAAAATTTCTAAGTTTTCATTATTGGTAGAAATAGAAACATTTGGTGATTAGAGCGCGTACGTTCATATCAATATAAAATCATGAAAAATGAAAAGGATCTAAAAATTATTCCAAAATAATATTTTTTTGTGATCTACATTCTTAAAAATTTCATAACAAAAATAATTTCATGACTCATGAACATATTCATTCCATCAGGATAAACTTCATCCTTGAATTGAAAATATTAAATGTTTTATACGGGATATTTTGCGGATTCTTGTTTTATACGGGATATTTTGCGGATTCTTGTCTTTTACAGAACACTACAGAACACTAAAAGTAATCAATTAAGAAAATTATATACATCCCACACAACCCTGTTAAAAATGATTGCATACAAAATCATATTAAAATTATTTATTTTGCAAATAAATTAGTTCACCTTGTAATGAAATTAAAATAATGTACAGGTAATATTTACATTTATGCAGCGAATTTATATTTTGTAACATTATTAGTTCTGTTTTCAGATGGAGTTATTGGATTTTCAACTACTACAATCATGATATTAATACTGCAGGTATCATATAATTATAAAACTCTATAGTTTCAAACTGCAATATCGTAACAAAAACTGGTATTTGTAGAAAATTTCATAGAGCGACAAAGAGACGATGTTCGTGGCTGATTCAAGTTTTGAGAATGTCCAATGACTAAAAAGAGCACTGTTCATTGGTCCACTAGGTTTCCAATGATCGGTTCTCTTTTGTGATGAACCATTCCATTGAGAACATTATCACAGTACCTACTAGGAATATCGTAGGAAGAGGTGACTCAATTGAAGAATTGACGCTCTGATTGGAGGATATTAGTTTCTGCCTTTCAATCGCCTTTGACAGGCGATTGAGTTTAGTTAAATATAAAATTAGGACAAAATGACAAATAACAACAGGACGTATAATTACTAATTGGACAATGATCTAAAACGCTTGGATGGGAGTCACGGGAAGAGAAAAGTAGAATAGGTTGAACTTGGAGAAGATGGACAGAAAATAAATATTATCTTTGCCACTAACTAGTAGGTAGTAGAAAAGAATAGCTCAAAAAGGTGAATTATGAAATGGAAGAGGTCTACATACATCAAGCAGTGGATATGTAATTAAAGGAGGTTTGACAAAGGTAAGTCAAATAAACTTTTTCTGTCTTACAGTATTGCGATTTTTATGATGTTTTTAATTTATTTGTGTGTAATCAATGGCATATGCGATTTTTTCATGTGTCAGTACTATGACATTATTATAAATTTTTGAAAATAGTTCTCAAAACATATTAAAAAACTTGTAGTCTTTATAATTTTATACGAACTGTGTCGATGTTTTTGGTTGGACGTGTGTGAGAATTTCCAAAATTTGTCTAAAGATATTGAAATTACGTTAGACCACTTTTTCCAAATACTAGACTGCTTGTCAACACCTTCACATTTTGAAAAACAAGGTTTTAAATAATTTAAAACGTATTTAATAGTAGATAAAAAATCTCTCGAGATGATGGAAACTTAGTTCCATCATATGCAACAACAAAAAATATTAAAAGGTGGAAAATATATTTGAATATTGTCGCTATATCATAACATAAAATATTACAATACCTACATGTTATTTGAAAGTAATAATTTCTCTTTACATTTACTTACTTATTTTTATATTCACTGAAGTGCATCGTAATGTCACCAGAGAAATAAACCGAGTTGCGCATCATTATTCAAATTTCTCTTTTAAACAATACACTATCTCACTCACTTACATTGTTTGGTAATACAGAAACAATGGGTATCCGCTCAGTTATGGCTAATAAAATCATTTTTGTTTTCAGTGGATTTTTACAACGGTCCCCAGAGAAAACTTTAGTTACACAGTAGATAGGTACCTACATACTCTTACTCTTTTTGTTTTTGATTTCTTTTCTTCTTGAAGAAGATTTTTCAACGTAATTAAATAATATTAAAAGCCCTAAAGCATTCCCTTTAGAGTTCATTCATCAAAAATCCTAGAATTTTTTTGTACTACCATCAAATTGAGATCATGGTCAAATAATTATTATCTCTTTTTCTTATCCACGTGTTATTTATTTTATTTATAATTTTATAGTGTTTTCTAGAAAATCATACTTTTTATTGTTTCATTTAAAAAAAAACACACAAAATTTATCTTTTAAATACTCTCAAAACCATTCGTGAATTAAAAAGAGTTCTCCGAATAAAACTTTAAGTATGTATAAATATCACCGAAAGCTTTTGTTTCCTTAGGTGAGGGCAAATATTTGTTATATTCAGGCAGTGTTATAGGTCCCGTAGCATTCTTTTTCAAAAATAGAATAACTTGCATTTAAAATTTCTTCTTCTTGTCTGACCCAACCAGTGTTGTCCAGGTTGTGTTATGTGGCCAAAATTCTGCAGAATATGATCTAAACATAAAGTAGACATTCGTTCGGTTATTTTACATTCATCTTTCTCTTGTAGTAGATCATTGATCTATTGCTTCGGAAATTATTCCCTCTTGCGACACTGAGAACCAGCTATCTTTCCATCTTTTTGGTGGTCTTATTCATGAACGTGGGCCAGCTTATGTCTTTTTTGCAGCAATGTAAGCGATCCTGTTTTCAGCCATCCTGTCTACATTTTCTCTTCAGATTACATTACATTCTGCAAGGATGGATACATTTATTTTTAGTGTAAATTTTAAAATCTGTTCTATTTTTTTACTGCATTGGTACAATAGCAATTATTCATTATTTAATAATGAAAATTCCATTTAATGTAAAGATAAAGCATTACAGAAGAAACGCATAATAACGTATTGATATTTATCAAATCAAAAGCAATGTCAATAAAAATGAAAAATTTTCAGCTAAACTCATTTACAAAATCAGAGAGTTGTTATCAAAATTATTTTGATCATTAATAATAATGAAATTTCAAAGATTACCTTTTTACAGAAAGGGGGAACAATGAATGAGACAGCCATTTGAGAAAAACTGTAAGTCCAGTTCTAGCTATTTAATAAAATTAATCAAATTTGATTTGATAAAATTAAGAAACCCATCGGTAAAAGAAAACATACTATGAGAATGGGAAGATGGAAGACGATTGTAGCCCTGATCATTTGATCATAGGAAGGGAAAAAGCGAATTTAAATATTTACTTATTATTTACGAAAATATTTTTTTTTATTTGAAAACAGAAAGTAATTTGTTATATGTTTACATTTATATTTAACAATGTGTTTTTTAAAACTATGGTTTACACGAGTAAAGGTATTGTTCCTCAAACGGATATCATGAAAAAAATCTATATTAAACAACAATTGTTGAAAAATTACGTTTATCGTTTTTCGTTGCCATCGCCATTAGCTGTTAGTGTTAGTCGGATCCGGAAGTAACTTAACGTTTTTTTTAACCAAAAAAGACGCTGAAAAAAATTGAAACCCTGAAGATTTACTTGTTGATAAAATATATTAACTGTATTTGTTTTAAACCAGCTTTCTGAAAAATTTACTCGTTGTTTGTGAAAAAAAAAACTTTTAAACAAAAATTAGGTTTTAATAAATAATCAAAATATTGACTTATGAGTTGCTCAAATAACCGATTGAAATGTGTTAAGGGTGTGAAAAGAGAGGATTATAATGTTGTATTATTTTATTATTATTGTGATTATAGATGACAAAGGATTAAGAGAGAGGGAGGTGGTGAAAAGAGGGAAAGAGTAAGAAAGATGTTAAATGGAATTATATATAACTTGTTTCCTTTGTGTAAATCCCAAAGTTCTATTTTATTATTATTTAATCCACTGAAATATAATTACAAATCAAAATATCAAATTTTATATAACCTACTTACATATTTATAGTATTATTTTCGCCTTTCCAAAGGGTCGAAATAGAAAACAACTGTTTTCTCATAAATATCATAAATTAATCTTTTCTAAATAAAATTCAAGAGTTTTTGTGTTTACGCTGTGGAAATCCATTTTTAATTTTAATAAATAAAATATAAAAATATATTATTGAGCACTGTTTAATCTCCACTATGTTAGGTTAAATACCGAACGTTTTCGCCTATACTTAGATGCCTACAAGTATAGGCGAAAACGTTCGGTATTTAACCTAACATAGTGGAGATTAAACAGTGCTCAATAATATATTTTTATATTTTATTTATTAAAATTTTCTAAATATTCATAATATATATTTTTTTTAAAGATATATCTGGGTTTTTTCTTATAAACCCAAATACAACCTTATACACCTTTCACAGTAAGCTACTAAAAGCTTGTGTCGTGAAAGGGGAGTTTGCCGGTACCTGGTATCAAATAATTAACATATTTTTTTTTTTTAAATAATTAACATATTATATTCTTGATAACATGTTAATATTAGGTTTCATAGTTCCGTTAATTTGATAATATCTACATAAGGATTATTTCTTTTATCACAGTGTCTCATGCAATAATTTTATTGTCACTTCATTATTAATCTGAATGAGCTATTACTTTTTGCACATCATCATTATATAACAGTGTTAAGAAAACAATATAAAAATTAAAAATACCTACTAGGACGATGTGCAGTGGCGAGATTACCACTATAAAGTGATTTCTTACAATTCTTCTTCTTCTTCAAGTGCCTTGTCGGGTCCCCCCAACGTTGGCGATCACCTCGGCGAACTTGTCCCTGTCCTGCGCTGCTCGGAACAGCTCTTCCACACTTCGGATGCCGGTCCACTCCCTTATGTTTCGCAGCCAGGACATCTGTCTCCTACCGGGACCTCGGCGTCCCTCAATTTTCCCCTTCAATATCAGTTGGAGAAGGTGGTATTTTTCTCCACGCAGAACATGACCCAGATGTGAAACCTTCCGAACCTTGATGATTGATAACAGCTCCCTGTCAACTCTAGCTCGCCTCAGGACTTCGGTATTGGTAACCATGTTGGTCCAGGGAATTCTGAGCATACGGCGATGGAGCCACATTTCAAATGCTTCCAGTCTGTTCATTCTTACAATTAACCACATTTATATCTAAACTCTAAAACAGTGTCCCAAAAGAATTAGGGAGATATCCCATAAGAGGCTTCCATCACATTCAAATATTTTATGCTAAACTGCTGTTGGCTACTTTTCTTGTGATATAATCTCAAATATTTATTATGTATTGATAAAAAATATCGAAAACAAAATCAGACTATAAATAAATGTAAATTATCTTGTTACATGTTTGTACCGATAAAGGTTCTGTCCCATCTAGAATATTTAGGATGTTTTCAACTTCATGTATTCAAGGAAAATCGTATGACTTCTAGATTAAAGGTATCTAGGACTTGTTTCTTTCGAGAATATACCTAATATATGTATTTTACCTGAATGAAATGTTCGAGTCTGAATAATATTATTTTCAATACATCATTCAAGAAGAAAGTCAAAAGGTCTAAACAAGTTGATGTCGCCTTTGAATGAAGTAATGTGTACTTAAATTTCAACATTTGGTTTAGTATTGAATTTCTGTCATAGACATTACCTGAATAATGAATTCCTTATACCTTATTCAAGCGTTTCCTTGAATATTTTGTTACTATCTATGTTATAAATATACAGCATCATTATCACCATATCCATCAGTTCCTTATTTCTGAGTATCGTAACCATCATGCCTCGTTCTACAAACCATCCGTCTTCGCTCCATCAATCCTCTGCCACATGCAGGTCTCCATGCAGTGAGCTATGTGTGGCCTCTTTAATTTGCTCGCTTCGGCTGGTACTCGGACCCTTCCAAGCTTCCCTTCCTCAACTCCATTTACACACGGCTGAGAGAGTGGGTACTCTGAGACGCGGCCAGCTGAGGATTAAATTTCTACATCATGTAGACCAGACCACATAAAGACGATCATATGCTGAGTGCAATGAACAGGAGAGTATAGATAAAGGAATTGCATAGATGTGATGCACGCGAAAAGTATGTGCAAAGACACGAGGAATTGGCGCTGTATCATTTTCGCCCACCCCACAAGGGGAACAACGTGATGTTATGCGATGGTTTATTTTAAACTATTTTCAAACACAATAATAGTCCAATTCCTTGAAGTTGATGAAAGCTCTATTTTATAGGATAACTTTTCTAGTTTGTGTATAAATCACACATGTGTAGGTACATACATAAACACATAGGTACACATACATGCTCTCAACACCAATTAAACAAATCTCAGTTGCACACACAATCCTATAAAACAGTCGGAATATTATAATATTCTAGTATTCTAAACATGTGGGTTTCGCTTAATGATCTGTTTTATATAAGACTCTTAACTTTCACAGAGAAAATGGGAAGACAGAGTTCGTAGACATCATAAGAGTGAACATTTTCCGAAGTAATGGATCAATTATCTTCAATAAGAGGAAGAAGAAAAAGAAGAGCGTTACATTTTAATGTAGCATTTGTTTAATATTAATTACTTTATATTGTATTTCTCACAAAAAAAAAACGTAGAACTCAATACAAAGTTTTTGTATACGCGAAACCACACTGTAATTACTATTTTCGAAGATGTCAAAAACATTTGGTGTTTTTGTCGCGAGCTTATTATTTAATAGCTTATAACATAAAGCTTTTAATATACATTAAATAATTTTATAATATAATCAACTATGTACTTTTGAAATACCCATGGTGATGAAAACAGCTCAAGCAAAAGAAACTTCCATTCAGAACAAGGTATTTCTCATCTATGATGAAGTTCTAATGAATATTACTGTAGGAACGAACTTTGTGAGTACCTATTTGAAATTGCTTTCATTTGATGTTTTTACATTTTCATAATAATGTTATTTTGTTTCGTTTACATCGGGAAATGTTGAAATTGTATAATTTTGTAATCGTATTTCCATAAATCATCGCCACTCGTACTTAATATGTAGACGAAGTTATAATTATTACTGAATTATTTATTTTATGTTTCATCATCAGCTTCCAAATGAACTTTATAATTATATTGTAATTACATACATACAATCTCAACATAGTATTAGGTTCATATTATATCTACAAAATTGGACTTTAACTGTTTGGATTAATTAGTTAATTTACTTTTTATTCATTTGTTCATTTTACAAATGCTTACTTTTGCCTTTATCCTTCATTTTGTAGTATTTATTAGAGGAAACATGACATATTATATAATGTTCTACTTAAGACTAAGAATGTAATTAGTTATAATTAAATTTAATATTAACTGTTCACATTTAGTATTAATTACACATTGTCAACATAGTATCACACATTATTTTGGTTTGCTGGAAGATATTGCCTTCAGGCAATAAGCTCGCCAATTGCTCATGATTTTTTTCTAATCAATAAAGTGTTCTTATTATTATCTCATATCTCATTTATTTAACAAAACAATATTAGATTCTACATTTTGAACACAATATAAGATTAACAATAAAATTTAAATATAACAATCAATAACAAAAACCATAAAATATTAAAATAAATTTAATTTTATTATTATTATTATTACTTTTCATGTCCCACCAAAATCCAGTAAGTCCAGTAAGTGGTGACAGAAATCGTCTAGTCCTTTCCATTATCAAGTTTAAAGGACCACAACCGTACCCCATCAGTGGGCATATTAATGAATGGCCGTCGTCTTGCTTTGCGCTGCATTTGCATACAAATTAAACAATAGCTTGAAGAATAGAATAATACAATTTTTAACTAGCATTGCCAATTACAGTTTATACATATTCATGTTTAAATTATTAACACCCGTTTCAAATATAATTACTTTTCAACTTGTAAGTCAATCTCGTTTTTTGTCTGTCTGTCGAACTGTCGAACTGTTGAACTATTTTCCGTTAAAATATTTTTCCTTAAATAAACTCCGTAACTATATTTGGGGGCGATTTTTCAAGATCTTGTGCCATTAATGGAACTTACTGACTACCTATTTGGCAAAATGTTCGGAGAACTTTTTTTATTTCGTGTTAAAGAGCATTTTATACTGACATCTCTAAATAACTTTAATTTGCATTGCCTTTTCAAATTAAAGATCTAATTATAATATAATCTAAGATATTATCTTCTTTTTACTCTTAACGGGTAAAGATTAACTGAGTCAAATTTTACATGAATGATGGCCAGATATGCATACCTATAATAATGGTAAAACAATTTATTAAAATGTTTAGACCTATTTGTGTCAACGTAATAATAATGTGAAATAAACCTTTTATCGTTTCTTTGTCAATCTATTTTGTTAAGTTATAATAACACTTTTACTTTACATATTTAAGTTTTTTTATAACCATTAAGACAATTAAGAGTAAGTTTCAATCATAACGATTCTATTAACGCAATTTTTGAACAATATTAACTCCATTTAATAAAAGATTAAACTCGTTTCATATTATTAAAACATTCGTTGATACCAATGCGGCATTATCCACAAGTGGATTATTTTGAGGCGATAGAGTAAGAGCGGACGTTTGATTGAAAATGGAGCTATAGATATATCTTGAAGATCTATGTCGAAAATCACGAGTAGGTGATCAAGGTAAGTGAAAGAAGATTATTCCTTACAAAGATAAGCCACCAACGAGCAAACTGGATTGGTTACAACATCAAGCACCCAGGCCTGCTGTCGCGGGGATCATGACCGAAAATAGGAATATTTTAGAAGCCAACCATGTGGTAACAACATGGATCAAATGATAGAGAATATTCGCTGGAACACATACAAAGAAATGAAAAGACTGTCTGGAGATGGAGAGGAATGGAGAAGAAAAACCATGCATGGTGCAGACAAGTTCAATTAATTATATCTCACTACACCTTTCTTCGAAAAATATTGCCTCTTGTATTTTTTTTCAACTATTATGACTATTCTATTTGCTTAATGGATAATTATGTATTACTGCTAAGAGTCCAAGATCTTTTTATGTAAAACCGAAAGAGAATATGATACTTATAAAATGTTATGAATACAAATATATTTATATAAATTGATACCCCGATGGGTACTTTGAAAGTACACGGAGAAAATATAATTTGACACATAATAGAGTTTACATATAACGTACTCAGATTTAAAATTATTAAGAAAAAAATATATTCAACTTCATCCACCTGTTAACTTTTAATCCGGGATTTCACTAAACGTACTGCTACGTGAAATGTGTACTGAGTATTATTAAAAAGTTTATACTCATAACTTTTATTTCATTCAAACAAGTCTGCATGAAGCTACTCAGTATACATAATTTATACCTAAACATTTTTTGCCGGGAGTCTTGACAATAGACACAACATGCAGCCCTAGAGATCATGTTATGAGCAAATGGCTATCTATAAATTGTCCTGTATAAGTATGAAAAGCGTCGTATGATACTTCATCGCTGAATTGTAGGTAGCTCTTATATTTTGATAGTGAGGTTTTATGAACACCTGCCTTTCACAGGAGACTCCAAAATTGATAAAAAAAGTAAGGCTTCTATTCGGCACCGGGAACTCCTGATTAGATTTTTTTTTGTGAAATAGTCATTCAGGGCGATGAAAATTGTGAGATAAATACTGTTAGCTCGTGTTTTGTAAATATAACTGTGACCAATTATTCCGGTTAATTATGATTTTATTGTCACTGTATATTAGTCACCAATTTTGTTTTTTCATCGCACAAACAGTTTTAGAGTCGGCTCACTGTTTATCGAACATTTTTTTTTTCTATACAATAATATGTTTAAATATTTCTCAAATAATTTTTCCAAAGACACATTTTTCAAAGCTAGGTATCGTTCTTTATATATAGTTACACGAGACGTACAACTATATAGAAGGATTGAAATGATGCGTTTAGCATAATTTAAAACAAGACATTATTAAATTAACACCTTAATCTTTGGTAACGAATATTATATGTAAATCTTCTTAAAAAATGTACATTTATTTAATAACGATTAAAACTAATGATAAAAGTATGTAGAAAAAGGTTTATTTTAAGCGGGGGTACTACTTCTCAATCTTATTTTGTTTATACATATACATAAGTTAAACATCACGAGTCTTTGCAGTAAAATCTCATTCATTGCGGATTATTTAAAGGTTTTCTTTAACGATCTCTCTTAGATAATATTATTATTTACTGTGATATACATCAGTAACATAAGTTTGTAGAACCATATAAAAGAATTATATACTCTCATAAATAATACTAACATCACATTAAGAAGAAAGCTACATAAAATAGATGAAAAGGGTTTGAAAAAAATATGTAAGGAAATAGAGTTTTTTCTTAAGTTATTATTTTTATATACCTTTCTCAGTATCTGTATGCTTGATATGAGAATATTGTACGTCATATCTCATGTTATATAATATCAGTTTTCAAAATTATATTTTAGTTTATGTCCCTATTATAATATCATACATACTTTTGTCCACTTTCCATTATTGAATTACTCTCTCAACCATCAACTTAAAGGTATTGATTGTATCGTGTGAGTCTTTTTATAGCACTGTTATTGTTCCTTTTTTCAACGTCCATGAATCTTTATAGGGAGTTTGAGTTTTCATATAAATATATAGTGAATTATATCACTGTTATATAATGTTTAATAATAAATTTGCGCTTTTGGTGAGAATATTTGTTGGTGAGAATATCTAGAGAGAATATTTAAATATTACTGTCAGTTGCCACAGATTTAAGGATCTCTGGTTTTCACAAACCAGTAATCCAACAGACATGTTTGATACCTTCCTTGTCATATTCTACTAAGGCGACCTAGGAGCTTTTTGCCTTTTTTTTTAATAAAAAAGATATTTCTGGGTTTTGTTATAAACCCAAATACAACTTTATACACCTTTCACAGTAAACTAATAAAAGCTTGTGTCGTAAAAGGGGAGTTTGCCGGGACCTGGTGTCGAACCACGGACCCCTTTTTCACGAGGCCGAGACTCCACCTCCAGGGTACCGACGAACTCGTACGAACGAATAATGTAATCCAAAGAGTATGATATGAAGAAGTTATTGACCTGGTTGAGCTATGCTATGGAATGGTAATTTAATGATATTCAATGATAGTTGGTCAAAAGAACAATATTCTTTTATTTATGACATTTCACTCACAAAGGGGTAACCACTTACTCCTGAATGTTTCAAGAATCCAAATACATAAACAAAATTATTTTTATCCAAGAGTGGTCTCGAGGTTAACCTAATGGGTTTCTCTCTGCAAAACTCAATGACATTAGAGCATCAAGAATGTTTTAGGAAGAGGTGGTTCAATTGACGCAGGGGAGCTCTGAATGGTGAAGGCTGGTTTCTGCCATATGCTTCAGGAAAGATAATATTGAGTAGCGATCGATTGACTGAAAATTTGTAGGTACTAGTTGTATACACTGTTCTAACATATGTTTTCAATACTGTTTAAAACGACTTGAGCGTCTCCTAATGTTTCTCATATTATTTCTCTTCAAATAATTTCCTTGTTCATTTCTCTATATTGTCACTCAAAAAATAAATGTCATTACGCTGTCATTCTTTATAATAATATGTGGAACAAGCAATAATAACAACTGACTTGTTACAGGCTGATGACAAGTATATTAAAGAACTTGTTGTTACCTTCTCTTTTTCAATTATGCCGTCTATTTTCTATGTCTTTTATCTCTCGCTACAGTACCTACTAAGACATGACAAGAATAGAATTTAATAAATAACTCAAAATACTAATATGTACCTAATAATAAAACATATGTCTTCGACGTCAATAAACAGACTTATATTTCGTCTTACTAGAGACGAAACAGATACTCGGCAACTTTTAGATATTCGGTCTTTCCAGCCTAGACTTATCACACACTCTTTAACCTCACGTTGTATCTTAAGTAGCGGAAATTTTGATATTTACTTACATACTTTTAATATTTCATTCACATATATGCATGCCGATTTATACCGATAAATACAATTCACTGCGTCGGTGTTTAGGTATTAAAATTCCATAGTGAAATTGAAAGATGAATAACAACATTTAACATTTTTTTTCGACAAATTAATATCACTTACAAGTTTCTTGAACTAAACAAGTTGCACATATGATAATATTTGACAATGATAACAGCACTAAATGATATTAAATATAGATCGATAAAGTATTTGTTGTTCTATCCTACCCACGGAAAAACAAATTTGGCGATGAATTCTCCGATCAACAAAGCAATGGTTTTGTTAAATTTATTAGTTCAGCACTGTGACGTTTTTTCTCTGTCAAACAGGGAATTTGTTGCTCTGATTGTGGCAAAAAACATTCAATGTTGATTGTTTCTTTGTCTACGTGAATTTTATATGTAGGTATTGTTTAACCATAATATGTCAATTGTATCTCTTTACACATCGCATTGACCAAAAGCTGAAAAACGTTGGATGATTTGCTTTAAACTAAACAAGTCACAACAATGGACACGTATCTGGTTTTGTTCTTCACCGGATTTCCAATCTCCGACTTAATCATTATTGGTTTCATCACTATTTATTACAAAGTACGAATAATATTAAGAAATGGGCAATATTTTGACACACGTTTTTAAAGTTTGTATATTATGTCTTAACTCTTATAAAATACGTTTGATGACTTCCACAAAAAGGAAGAAATGAAAATTACGTACCTACTTGCGCAGTATAAATCAATTATTCGAATTAAATAAGCAAAGATTTAAAAAAAAATAAAAAAAAATATTGGAATATGCATCTGTATGTATGTTTAATGCAACATTAAATTTCAATATTATACCTATGGCCGCAAGTACGTGAGAAAAGTAGGTACATTGTCTATCCAATATCGAAATCAGATGCATATTACCTGTGTACCGTCCCCATAATTCCATTTTAATTATACGGATTTGTAAAGTAAATAATGTACATATTATATTATCATCATTTCATTGTATCAGTCTCTATGAGTATTAAGTTTGTTACTGAGCGCTTATTTATAGGTACCTACGTAAAGTTTTGACCAATAATACCGATAGGAAGTATTTATTCATCTGTCGATTTAAATCTGTCCCAATATAATCCTTTTAGGTTGCAAGTAAAGCCGGATCAATGTTTTGACAGACTCATTGATACGGAGTATCGTTTTTCCCTGTCATTGTTTCACTTAAATTTAAAAAAAGAATATAATAATACGGTATTTTTGTTGGAAATTTATGACCGATAATACCTATATCCTGTTCGAATCTGTATCAACTAATTAAGGTTCTTGTTCAGTTCGACGGTGGACACGTGATATATCAATATGAGATATATCAATACTTCGCGTACTAGTATTTGGAGACTCTCGACTCCATCATCAGGCGATTAGTAAAAAGTGAAATAAGATACAGAGACAAACAGTATAAACAATCACATTATCTCTGATCCTGTAAAACTTCTTAGACTCCCACAGCAACCATGATCTTCTTGCCGTCTCCTACTAGTACGCGACTAATACTAATACCAGTACGCGAAGTTAATAAAAGTCATTTGGAAGTTAACTACATACTGTGTTTTTTTCAATTTGTCTTATTAATTATCTATTGTTTTAGGAAACATTAGAAACTTTTATATAAACATAAGTCTCATTACATAATATTTATATTACAGGATTCGAAGAAGATCAAATGATGCCTTCATGACTTTTATTATAAATAACATTATTATATACAAAACAAAGTGTAATATGAAGCAAAATGGTTCTTATGAAAATATTATATTTATCCAAACTTTCGTAGTATGTTTGTGTTGAGAAAAGTCAACACAAATTCGTTAATACTTGGTTGGATCCATATTATGGTATACTCATACATGTTTTAACACAATATTATCATGTAAGTATAATAATTGTAATCGTACTGTATACGTAGAGGAGACTGTTTGGAATAATTTGTAGGGTAAATATTACAGTATCAGCACAAAATACCGCCTGTTTAATGCCTGCATATAAATCAAATTCTCCTACACGTCGAGTTAAGAATACAGGACAATTTGAAAATATTTAAATATCTAAGGACAAAGAAGATAATGCTATTTGTCAGATGTTAATCGCGTTGTACCTTTGACGTGTGATATTAAATTAGTGCATTATAAAAATATTTACAGATTAGAATTAAAGGTAGTCCTCTTACACGATAGCCCGATGACATAAAAAGAATCTCTGGTGGCTGGTTGCAAAAAGCCCTAGAGTCTAGGGCCTAGACAGAGATGCCTGAAGAAATATTGGGAAAAGTGATGATCAGCAGTGGACAGAAACATCTATATAAGTAAGAAGAGTAATTTCTCAGATTTTTTAATCAATTTCTAATGATTGTGGTTGTAAAGAGTTATTTATAACTAACATTGATACAAAGTAAATATTTTAAGTTTTATGAAACATTGTAAAATGCACGGCTCGTTATTGTTCTTTTTACATCAAGCTTATATTTGGAAAGTAGGTACTTATACAGTTTAATATGTGAAAGATGTTTTGACTTGTGTATCTTAACTAATAATATCTCGTTGCTTGTTTACTAAGGAGGCTTCATTTACATAGTGAGATTTGCGTCTGATGCTTAAATCTCATCGCAAATCAGGCAGTACATATTATTTAATATGTGTACTTTCATACTACAAGTGTAATGCGAAATTCATGACATATACGAATTCTTAACTTGTACGTAGTTTAGTATATACATATCATACGGTACATATATAGGTACAATAAGACGAATCTTACTAGAATCATTATATTGTAGTCCACCGCGTTTCTTGAAGAGTATGTTTTAAAATGGTGTAGGTGATAACATACATAAGCAATACTGGTCAATAGACCAGTAATAATACTAAGAAACAACATGATTAATATAAAGAAGACGGATGTGGTGCTACAGACACAGTCTGAAGATCTATTGGTCGGCACAAATCGAAAACGAAGAGGTGTTGATGATGGTAAGACAACTTATAAAAAGGATCATACATAAACGAACAAACTGGATTGGTCACAGCACAGCATCAAGCACCCAGTGCTGCTCATCACCATCGCGAAGGGTAAAATTGAAGCCAGAAATAGTAGAGGCCTACCAAGAAATACCTACATGGATCAAGTGAGGAAGGACATGAACTGTCAAACATACGTAGAATTATAAAGACTGACATAAAATAGTGAGAAATTTAAAATGAATATCCAAACTCTTTGCAAGACAATCCAATGGATTTTAGCCCACACAGAAAACTACAATGATTATCTATACTCGTATAGTTTGAAAACCAGCAAAATGTATAAAATATCTAATCACGTAATTTTATCACGTCTTTTATTTTTGGATTCAATATCTATTTTCTAACATCCTTAGTACGTCGATAATATTGAACAAATTTCCTGCTGATTCGTGATATAATTTTTTATCTAAGAATCAAAGAGAAAACTCACAATGAGAGGATTTGAAAGGAATTATTTCGTGCGTTTATGAAGTTAATCTTGTAAACGTTGAATGGATTGAAAGTGATTGTAGGATAAGCTAAGTGTTTACATGTGATCTTTTAATGTATTTGACAATATAGATGTTAGTTGACAAAAATTTCTTAGTGTGAAGTGTTTCATATAAAACCATCAACGTGGGTGTTTAATTTAGTCAGTTTGTAAAGTAACACTGATGCAACATGACACGTAGGTGTATTATTCAAGGATTTTGCTCAACGTCTACGGAAGCTATCGCGCTATTTATAAACGCTTAAATCTTAACAAAAAATAGAATTTGCATAATATGACAATCTTGATGGCTTCCTAGTCGACTATATATTATATATTTAAGAACATCTATTATAAAACATAACCTACTTTAATATAGAAAACAAAGAAAGTATTTTGTCCTATGTAAGGTAGTTGTAACATGTAAAATGATACAGAAGTCTTTTGTTTGATTTTTTCTTTATTCCTTATGTGTTGGAACACTTCTTTCGTTAGAAAAAGGAATGCCGGAAATATATATATCAATAAGGTTATGTATTGAAAAATAATTGTTTTAAAAATATTAAGCATCATTATCATCATACCGATTTAAAGAAGTATGTTTATCATTTAATGTAATAGATTTAAGATTTAAATTTTGTAATGTTTTCTCTGATAAATGTTTGTTTGCATGTGTGTATCATTGTGAAACTGTTTTGTGTATTATGAACTTTGAGTGACACAAAGGTAACAACTGTCATGTCACTCATTGTTGCTTATATATAATAAATAAATAAATAAAAAATAAATACCATTTACTACAGGTGGGGTAGCTAGCGGACTTACTGCATATTATCCTCTCCGTGCCAAACTTAAGACATTTAGGGTAGTCACATGAATACTTGCAGAAAAAATTTAATGATATATCCTTTACCTGGATTCCGCAGGACTATATTATATTGATATATTAAATCAAGAAGTAAATAAAAAAATAAATAATTAACCAGGGTAGGAGAAAAAAGGCAACTTCTTAAGAGAATCGGCCAACAACGAGCTAACTGGATTGGCCACAACATCAGGCACTCAGGACTACTCATCGCCATCGCGGAGGGTAAGACCGAGGGGACAAATGGCAGAGGCCGACCAAGAGACGCGTATATGGACCAACTGAAGAGGGACACGAACTGTGGCTCATACGTAGAGCTGAAAAGACTGGCTGAGAATAGAGACGAATGGAGAAGAAAAACCAAACTCGTTGCAGACCAATCCAATGGATTGTAACTCATTATATATACCATTACAATTTTTAAATTAAGAAGAGGAGTCGGTAAATATTATCTCCGTCCTATATATGTTGAAACGTGAGCAATCGAGTCTTGCCACATCATCCAACCAAGACAGTTTTATTAAGCCAAATAATGTTTTATTCGTAATAGAACACAATGAAAGAATATGTCACTCACATTTCTGAGTAGGTACTTGAATATAATATGTATCAAAGTACAAAATATTTCACAAATCGTTTCTAGTAAAATGTTATTTCTCTTTATTTACGTTTTGATACATTAAGTAACAGTAATATTACAACGTCTGTCAGAAAATTTGTATCGTATTTGCCGTCCTGTCAAATCCAAATGTTTGTTCACAATGAATATATTGTTCTATGTACTTAAAGTAATATTGTCAAAATTTGTTTTGTCAAATCATATCAATGTCATGATATTGACATTTCAATGAATCTCTCCTATATTACACGCGTTATTATATTCAGAGAATATACTTATACCAACGAAACAGTTACGTATTCATAAAGAGATATTTTGTCCATGTGACAAATATTGTAACCCATAAGTTCATAATTAACCCATATACTACCTACAGGTTAGTTCTAGTTACGACTTTCATTATTCCATAAATTTAATTGAAGTGTCAACAAATTTTTCTTCGTTTTTGTTGTACTTCATTATTTTTATATCTTTTATTATTTATTTTATATATCGAAGCTTTTGCTGAACTTTTTTTATATTTATAATGATATAGATCTTTGGACATAATTAAATAAACCTTTTCATATCCACATAACCACTAAGTAATAGGATGTGATGTGAAGCCGGAATGGATGTTTTAAATTATCGAAATAAATTTAAGCTGTATTAAGTTCACAATTTGTATTCTGAAAGCTCTATCTATTTGCTTCATTCACATTATATGAATACATCATTTATATGCAACAATGTCACATACTTGCAAAGAGATAGCTCTAGTAACACAATCGCACAAAATGGAAGAAATTTGTTTCTAGTCTACCTCTTACAAGGTAAATATTATGAAAAAATAGAAGAAAAAGATAATAATGGAAGAAATCGCTATAAAGTGATAATTTCGCTACTGCATATAATCACATTTTCATTATGTAAACTGATTGTTGAAATTGTTAATAATTAAATAAATAATTTCAGATGGTATTACATATATTTTTGACAATATATTTTCAATTTTAAATTATGCCTAATTGCTCTTGAAGGAGAAATAAATTCCCACTTAATCAAAGTTTACCTAAAAAACTCCAGGGGTATTCAATGTTTATACAATCATACGTGTAATCAGGATCTCAAATTTAGTAGGATTGTAATAATTTTTATTGGCATGGAGAGGATGACTTGAATGCTTATTACATGCAGTAGATCACTGGCTATCCCATTTGTACGATGTGTGATGATATTTTATTTTATTTTAATTTATTTTTCAGTAAAATATGCCACTGCTAGTTAGACAAATGCTTCACCTTATTGCTGAACAATCGACGAAATATTACGTCTCATAACTAAGAAAATAAAGAACTACAAAAATATAACTACATAAAAACGAAAACTTACAATATTTGGGAGAACATCACACAATCGTGTTAAACAAAGAATTTTAAAAAATTAAACAAACTAACAACAGTTATTAAATTAAAACATTGATACATCTACTTCTATTTTTCAGATCGATTACACGCCTACTACCCAATCAGAGTTACACACGCTGTCATACAACTGAGGCCTGAGTCAATAACACATTTTCACGTTACGTTTTCGTTCCGTTAGCGTTCAAATGCAGACGACGTTGCGCCGAAGTGTCAATTTTCGTAACTATTGTGTATCTTAGCAACGAAATTGACACTTGCTTGCAACTTCGTCTATATTCGAACGTTAACGGAACGAAAACGTAACGTGAAAATGTGTTATTGACTCAGGCCTCTAGTATGGCATGGTCCATCCAGTTGAAAATAGTGACAATAAAAAATACTAGTCCCCTTAGAGAAAATCCCGGTACGTCCTTACATGCGATCAGTAAATAATAACTCCATATGTTTCAGTGTCACTCGCAATAGGAATAGCAGGCGAAATATTGAGTAATGATTTACTTTAGATAAAATTATTTAAGATCGCTTAGAAAAAAATGTACGTAGGTTAGTTAGTATACTTGTTAATAAATTAAGTATTAAATACCCATATTTTTATATTACCGTGATAAACGAGTGTTAATTCATCACGAATAAGACATTGAAGGTAATTAATGTCCTATTCGTAATGTTTGATTAAACACCGTCTTTTACCGGACATTTACCGTATTTATTAAGTAAATTCGTTCAACCAGAGAATCTTCGTAAAAAATCATTGAAAATATTTGTACATCCAATTAAACATCTCGAACTGAGAACCGTGTTTACACAATGTTATATTGCAAGAAATCTAATTGGTAGAAATGAGAAAGGCATCTCAAAGCTTACGAATTGGCTTAAGTGATCACTTTCGGTGTCTATGGATAGTGTTCATCAATTTCGCCATTCTCACTGTCACAATATAACCACCAATCGAGAAATACTTAATGCAATTCATAGAAGCAACATTATTTTAGCGATCTCATATTTCATATCTCGAATGGATCAAGATCTCCCGTTTTAATGACGCCAGAACGAATAAGTTCAGTACTTTATCGGTTGCTAGTTCGACCAGTCAGCAAGCAACTTATGTTAAAAATATTTGCATTTTTTTTATTGTTTAACTGGATTTGGACACAACGCGCAGCATTCAAACAAAATAAGTATTCTAAAATTTTGATGTTATTGACCGAAGGTACTTGTCGGAAGTCCATTTCAAGGTGAATTGAAAAACGCTGTTTAGTTAACTTTCAAGTGACTTTATTACCCAAATATCTCAGGTTGGCAAATTCAGGTACCTGGGAGCAACCATAACGCCAGAGGGTGATCTCCGGTCGGAATTACCAATCCGCATAAGAGCAGCTAGCGGGGCTTTCAATAACATGAACAAACTTTGGAAGGCGTCTGGACTCAGCATCAGGACAAAATGCCGCTTGTTCAATGCGTGCATCATCCCAATCCTTCTCTATGGCTGTGAGTCTAGGCACTTAACCAAGGCTCAAGAGCGGAAGATACTAAGCTTTGAAAACAAGTGTCTTAGAAGGATTTTGGATGTCAAATGGTATAAACATATTACAAATGATGCTGTGCGCCGGCTCACCCAGCAGAGACCTGTAATCTCCGTAATACAGGAGAGACGATGGTCCTGGCTGGGAGATGTTTTGAGAATGCCTAATGATAGTTGGCCAAAAAGAGCACCGTTCTTCCGTCCGCAGGGGTTCCGTCGGCTCTTTCACAATACACCGCTCTTTCCAATTGGCACAGAGACGCTCTGAATGGAGGAGGCTGGTTTCTGCCCTGTGCTCCCGAGAGGAGCGTTGAGGGCGATGATGATGATTATTATCTACGCTTACTATAGTATTCGGAGACTCTCGACTCCATTTTCAGGCGATAGTTGGCTAAGTTAACAAACTTTTTTTCCATTCACCTTCAATATTCTATACATTTATATTGAACATATTTTGTGCATTCAAAGTCGCCACTTATAAATTTGAAAGCCCTGCTGCCTGCTAATTATTATGAATTTCATAAAATATACGAAATTCAATTAATACTTAGTATATATTATGTACCTTCTTACCATTCAAAAACAAACAGCTACTTATTTTAGGATATGGGCTTTCCTCTCGAAGGTTCAAAACGTACCTATATTATAAAGTTGTTAAACATAATTGGGATTTTTCATGATTATGAATTACCCATTATTTTTATTACGGCCAAATGAATACAAATATATTTTAGCATTCAAATTCTTTTTGCTTGAAGAAAAATAAATTGTATAATGGTAGGTTTTAAGAATATATTATTATTTTAATGATAATTACTATGAGGAAAAGACTTATATTATAACTCGGTGTTTGTGGCTTTGCAATAAATGACACTGCGTTAACTTATACCTTTTTTTCAAAATAACCTAATTTTCATTCATTTTCATTTCAAAACTAAACTATAAAATAGTATTTATGTATCTTGTCCATGTAAAAAACCACAAAAAAGTTTCTCCAATAAGCTTTTAAAAATAGAGATACATAAGTTTGTCGGTAGCCTGGAGGTAGAGTCTCGGCCTCGTAAACATGGGGTCCGCGGTTGAACAAATAAGATGACTGGATTCAAATCCATACATCTAGATATTGTAAGATCGTGATATATTTACATAGATCATTATTTTTTTGATGTTATTGAATGATTCGACTTGTCCAATGTATCATTTATTTAGGGCTATTTAATGCTTTAGAATAATTTGAATACATACATAGGTATGCTTTTAATAGTAGACTCTCCACCACTAAACTAAATGTACTAGCATCTTTGGTAACGTAACGCTCCTGATTGTTAATTTATTGTTTTAGAGTGATGTCTTCTCCTATTTATATAAAAGAATATAAAATAAAAACAGGTCTAGAAAGTCAAAATAAACACAAAGTGACGCCTCTGGATGGTTGATATTCTTTTAATTTGGTATGTTTGGTTTTCAATTTATTATCGTGGCATCCTTAGGATTTCCATAGCAAAGGTTTACGGTGGTGATTATTTTAGGTTTTATTTAACTATAATGTACAACTCCCTACGACTCTTATAGTCTCCCTAGCAAACGGGAGAACTCTCTTAAAATGGCTAACAATTCCCTGCCGAAAGGCGTAAACCATTTTATTGAATAACATTACTTTGATATCTATTATTATGAATTAATGCGTCAGTCGGTCGACCTTCCGGCTTAACTTTCAAAGACAAACAAACCTTAAAATTTAACTCAGCAACTATATTAGTACCTACCACAAGTATATTAAACGTCAGAAGGAAGTAAGATATCTAGGTAATACATTATTTTAATTTGAAGATCAGCGGTCAAAAGATAATATTTTATTATGGGTGGGTATATATTATTAAGGAACATTAAAAACTTGGAAAATTAAATTTGCCTTGCGTTGAATCACCCCGAGGTTATTCACCATCTTCGGCATTCTAAATGAGCTCTGGCTGGTACTATTAAATACTATCATACTTTGTTAGTACCTACATATTATCATATTTCAGTAGGTTGAACTTCAAAGATATAATAATAATATTTATAATGATTGTTTAAGTTAAGCCATTTGAAATCCTTTGTGTTTTGCATCGGTGATATTTAACAATTTCGTGGTAAAAATTAAGGAAGAAATATTCAAAAAGTATAATCATAGATGGCTGTTGTGGTGCAGGACTAACGCCTTTGAGTAAAGAAATCCCGGGAGAAATTACTTACTAGAGGAAAATGAAAAAATGTTCTTTTTCAAACTGTTATGAATCTGGGTGTTTATATTACATGTCGATACCTTAATTCGCAGATTGGGTAACTCCATTTTTTAACAAAATGACTTAATGATGCCATAATGTTGACTGTATTCCAACACACATGCTAGGTAAATTTGAAAAATCCAACGTTATTACAAATGCCCTAAAAAAAACCTCAAGAAAATTGTGTAACTCCAATGTTAGTATTTACAACGCTGCAAATTGGGTAACTCCACCATTCTGTATGGAGACTTGCGAGAGATAGGTTGTGTATTAGGAATATTTTACAAAAAAGTGGTTTTGGATATCTTATCCCGTAAAAAAATGTTAGATAACTGTAACCATAAGTGTCAGCTTTATTTCCCTCAATTTTTTAAAGTTTTTTTTATCATTTGCTCCTTATGTGATGTAGTTAATATGTAAGGAACTTACATTTTAAATAATGCAACTTTTGCAGGAGTTAACTATGTGGAATTTAAGTATTACTGGATATGTTTGCGCACAAATTTTGAAGCTGATTTACTGATATTGTATTGTTTTTTAACATAATATATTAAGTTTCTATTTTTTAGTCAATAAAAAAATCTAGGTTTTCAATACATAAATAAACGACATTTTTTGATATATTAGGATTTGTTGAAACATGATTATTTTTTAATTAGCTCAAAATCCAAATAACTGAACGTGTATTTACATACATTACCTACTTATTAATTTCTCGACCGACGGTTCTTGGTGGAAGTTCATATTAATAATTTTTAAAATGAAACACGATATATAGTTATTCCACTATTGACATTATTTATTTTGCGAGCCGGCTTTTAAGAGCTTCCGCTCTCATCGTCAGGCAAAAGTAAAATGTTTACTTATCATTTTATATATGAATAGCAGACTAAAAACTATCGTTAAATTAGTAACTGTAAATTGAAGGAGTGAAGAAAATCGTATGAGTGAAACAAATCCCAGAATTCATGATTTTCTACAAATTTATTCAGATATTCAGATATTCACGGCCGAAGCCTTTTACATGTAAAAACTAGTATACATACAATACATGCATACAAAAAATATTTTTCTTTTAAAAAAAGACACAAAACAATTAATTAGACACAAAACAAGAGTACAATTAAATAATAGAACAATGTTGACTAAATTTAAAAAAAAAAATTAAAAATTAAATTTGGTCAAGAAATAAAATTCAAAAAAATAATTTTGAAATTGAAATGATATAAATATTAAATGTCAAACAGAAAAACAAATGGTCAGTTAGTTAAAAAAATCACAAATTAAGGTCAAATAATTTTATATATATACAGCAAGTTATAAATAATATTTTATAAATAAGATTTCAAATTTATCAAAGACAATTCGATTTTTTATTACGGAATTGGCCCATCATATTACTTGATAGTGGTAATCTTGCAGAAATCCAAAATATAAATACCTAGTGATGATAATAATTTAGATAATAATGCGACACAAGGGATATTGTTAGATGCACAGGCATCTGATCATAATATTGCAACAGAGAAGGGCAGCATAAGAGTCAACATCTTGTTAGTTCCATATTAAGAACATTCAGATTCTGATGAAAACTCTGAGACTTCTCTTGGAAAAAGGATGAAACATGGAGTAATAAAACTTTTAAATTTAAAAAATCAAAAAGACGTGTGATAAACTCGCCCTCTGTATAATGATCACACCTAATTTAAATACATTTTTTTTTATAAAATTGTATATATTGTGATTAATGTACAGTAAAGAATGAATGAATAAATAAATAAATTGCCTCAAAGGAAGAAAAACCTTGGCCCAAAAAATATTGTCGGCTTAAATAATCTAAACGAGACTGAAAATATCTTCACGAAAATGGACTCAGGACTACCACGATTTCTAAAATAATACTCCACACGAATAATAATTTTCACATTTTGTCACTCTTCATTATTTTTGTCTAGCTATCAACGAGTATATTTATTTATTTATTTAATAATGCAATATACGGCTTGCGCTTTTTTACAAATAATATGAACAAAAAATAATACCGTCTTCAATTTCAAACAATAAATATATCAATAGAAAACAAGCAAACATAACTAGGTAAAATTAGTACTCTATCAACAAATACATAGGCATACATTTATAGTTTGCTCGGGCATATGGTACCTACTCACTTGGTACATGGATTGCAAGTATATAGTTGGGTATCTATATATTTTACACTATATCTCTAAAGTTGCAACTTTTTTGTTCAACTATGTTGAAATGTCATCTCCGTGATACAGGATAGACGATGTTCCAGGCTGGGTAATATCTTGAAAATGCCCAGTGATAATTGGCCAAAAAGAGCACCGGTCTTCCGTCCGCAAGGGTTCTGTCAGCCCGGGATTTCCCTCTTTCACAATACACCGTTCTTATAACGACAACAGCAGGGCGCAGGAAATATCGTAGAAAGAGGTGACGTAATTGGCGCAGAGTTGCTCTGAATGGAGGAGGCTGGTTTCTGCCCTGTCCTCCCGAGAGGAGCGTTGATGATGATGATGATGATGTTGAAGTATTTATCCTATATATTACTTCAATTTTATTTTATTTTCATATAAAACACTTTAAAAATAACATTATTATGAGACCAAACAGTATACAATACTTATAGGCAAATTGGGTAACTCCATCAATTATAGCATTTATTTTACAAAATCTATCACAGAAAATTGTGTAACTCCAAAAAAAGGCTACAAAACCATTATACACATAATTATGTCATGGTTAGTGTGTTACGAACATGTATCTACATCATGTAGATATTTTAGAATAAGGAAAATAATAATAATAATATGCATAACAAAATTATTTAGTTTTTTGTCCGCCCTGTAAAGTAGCTATTTTGGAGTTACCCAATCTGCGAATTAAGGTATCGATGTGGATGATTAACTTAGTACCGTTTAATGAAGCATCCATCTTAAGGACACGGGAAACTATATTGGAAGAACGATATCTTCAATTATTGTATATAATGATTTTGTTAATTAACCTATTTCTTCAAGCTAATATAGGATAGTACAGGATTAATACTATCTTAATTTGCAACTTGTTTGATCTGTCTGAATTGTCCATGTATATTATATGTTATAAAAGAACCTAAGTTCAATAAATTAAACTCAACTTCAGCTTAGAGGAAGGAAAGCTATAAACAATAAAATAATCATGTCTCCTTTTTCTTTCATCTATGTAGTGTTTTAGAACGTTATTAAAAAATATCTTTGTTTTAGTAAATAAGTATTATGCTTGTAAATAATATCATTTATCCATTGAAATAATATATATATAATAATAAAATGAAATCAAAATAGTTAATTTAGCTAAAGTACTTATGCGTTGCTTTTGTTAGAAACATGTTAATCCTCTTTCATTGCAACTAATCTGTTATAAATACACATAGAAAATAATATGTACATTTGCTTCGGAATAAACTGAAAACTGTGCAGTTTTTTCTCCTTCTGGGCATATGAGATGTAGTTAGATAACTAACAACAATCTAAAACAGATACGTGTACATAAATTAAAAAGTTTTATGCTTATATCCGTATCTCACTAGAAGTAGTTAAAAATTAACATTTCAAACTCTATAAATCGTGTTTTAATCTTGTAGTTCATAGTTGCTGAACTATTATGAAAAAAAAAACAGAGCTAATTTCATTAATCACATTTGTTTCATGAACCGATATATTGGAAAAAATGAAAAAGATAATTCTTTGAATGGAAATATGGTATAAAATATATGTAAAAATATTATATTTATGTATTCAGAATGTATAGGTTCAATTGTGTCAGTAACAATATGTGTCATAAAGGAAACCACTAGATTTAATTTCACTTTTACAAACCGACAAAATATAACAGGACACAAGGGCGGGAAATTCAAATAGGCACGCAAGAGAATTTCGTGAAAATATCCCCGAACAAATATTCTAATCAATTGTGGTTGGAAATTGGTTTAGATTAAAACGTTTCATACAAATCGAAATCAGATATTGAATTGAAAAGGAGATTCAATTGAAATCCCCGGATATGTCGCGCTTAATGTAATGAGGTGTGAATCCTTTACCTTGTTGTAGTACTTGTTGAATAGTAAAGCTTTTCACCCTTATTTTCTGGTTGAAAACCTTTTATTGTATCCTGTGCTAACTTTAATACAATTTTTGGAAGTTCTTATAACTTTATGTGCTAGTAGAGATCTACTTTACGACATTCTTTTACTCAATGATACAGTATTATTAATACAGTGTGAGGTATTAGGAAAAGCAACATTTATACTGCTCTTATTAAATCTTTTTTGTAATTCAATATAATTTTTAAAACGCTTTATATTCTGTGATAGTATAAAGTTTATCTGTGAATAACCACAAGTGATCAATACTTAACACAAATGAAATAATTTTAATGCTTAATTATTGTTATACTCTTGTATTTCAAACACGAAAACAGTACGTAAATCGGTTTGTCAACAAGTGTATGTAATATTTAGTTGCAAAATCACGACATTTCTTGTAATCTTAGAACATTAAGTCTACATATCGGCATATTTAGGTTAAAGACGGGGGATTAAATTATCCAATTCTCTTGTTATTCTTGTAAATATTGTTTTAAGGGATTGTCTAAAACAATAATGTAAAGTTACCCAGTTGGGTTATTAATAATAACGAAGTAAATTATTATCAAAGAAACAACTTGTAACATCTTACATAGGTAATAGTAATAAATATTTAGATCCTATGATAGAATATTAATTCATTCTGAGAGTTCTCGAGTAGAAATCCTAATGTACAAATAATTACTTTATTATTTCTCCCTTACAACAAAATTACCTTAAACACTAAAGATATCAACTTGTATCTGTGTAGCGCCCTATTTCCATTAAAAAGTTATATCCCATTTTGGATCCGCACTGAAATGTTGGTATTGTGTATAACTACTTAATATATTATATTTTCCGCTAGGTTTTTGTTCTGTTAAGATCTTGTAGCTTTTATTATTCTGACCAAGAAATGAGAATAGTACATGACAGTATAAGAAAGAAAGAGGCAATTTTCTATCCTGAATTTTTATGCCGTCGTAAGTAGGTAAATATTCAGTTATCTTGTAAAAGTGTTAATTCCCTTTGTACTATAACATGTAGGCATTAAGTAAAAAGGAACAATATTTTGCTACATTTGCAGGTAACATTCTGTATTGTGATGAATCTAATATTATTCTTGTTTATGGGAGACTTTTTGATACTGAGTTTCACCCGTCTCAGACATTCTGGAAAAGTTATTATTAGATTTAAAGAAAGAAAGGAAAAGTAAAAGTTAAAGGAGGAATGGTCTTGTTTTCAATTAACCCACCCACAGGGGTAAGAGTCAATAAGATTTATTTTAGAAGTCGATAACTTTCAGTGATCTATTTAATAAAGTTTTAATATCAATAAAGTGTTAACAATGTTATGAGGTGAGAAAACCAAAATATTTATAGGAAGTCATAAAAAAATGCTGCAATATTTTAACATGAGTGACTTAATATTTCAATATTTTCATAATTTTGTTCTATTTTTTGCACTTATTTCTATAAGAAACACAAGTATATTGGAGAAATATTTTTATTAAGAGCTTTCGTGTTAGTTGAGATACCTACTTTATTCAACCCGATTCATAAGTTCAGCAATCCTTGTCAAACGTACAAATGAAGATTGCCCATATCATTGAAAACAATCATGGCGAAAAAGCGACCCTCTTTTAAGTAACCTCGCATTGTACATTCCAAACATAATCCAACCAGAACCATCGTTTTATTTATAAAGGTACTGTCATGTCGCTTTTAGCTTTTTCAAAAGGCGATTGTGCATGGTAGTTACATCGATCGAGTAGTCTGTTGTTTCATCCATTGTTAATTAATATAATATTATAGGTAACACAATATTCTCAAAGCAAAACAACAAACAACGAAACCCGTTAGATTGATGACGTACAAGCACCATCTACAGACGAAAAAAATATTCAATCTCTGAGTTAACTCGTGGATTCGACAGTTAACTCATGAAAATCGGGTGGTTATAAATAACCACTGGTTATCTCCGTAACCAACATTGGATATCACCATTTCTTGAGTTAACTTATAGTTTACTCTTGACAACAAGTTAACTGCTTGGTTAACGTTTTGGATATCGCGGCCCTTAAAGTATACTTTTTCTTATTATAATGTATGTAGGTTTTAGATTGGTTTGTATATTGTTAAAAATAAAATAAGTATTTTACACGTCATATGTTGAAACTAGAGTGTTTAACAAAATTATTATATTTAGTTTGATTTCAGATAACAACTTTTTTTCAGTTAAATTTAGGTAGGTATATTAAAAACAATGTTACTATAACTCAATCGCCAATTTAATAATGAAGTTAATAACAAGTGTATAATTCTTCTTCTTTATAAAACACTTATTAAAGAGAGTGGCAAAAAAGCTAAAGGTGATGAAAACATTTTTTATAATATTCTTTCATTTAGTATAAAGCGTTCTTTTTTTCTTTTACCGGTTACAACAACTACAATAACAAGAAAAAAGCTAAAGGAAAGCGATGTTTCTTATTTAAAAACAAATTAACTTTGTTCTCAGCACTTTTAATTTATTTCCTCTGTATTACTAATCTTTTAAAAGCTAAGAAAGGTATCGTTAATAAAAT
The DNA here is from genome assembly GCA_947579605.1 of Athripsodes cinereus. Lineage (NCBI taxonomy): Eukaryota > Metazoa > Arthropoda > Insecta > Trichoptera > Leptoceridae > Athripsodes > Athripsodes cinereus. The sequence continues at coordinate 23,061,061 of OX388329.1, forward strand.
ATTTTATTTCCTTAAATGCTTAAATACTTAATGTATATGTAGCAGAAATTGAAAGAAAAATTAGAAATTATATTACACCAAGTTAATTATTGTTATGTATAATATCCCTTGCTTTTTTAATTTGCTTTTAAAAAAGGTTATTCATTCTTTTTAGAGTGTTTCTTGTATACTAAGTAAAAGTTAGTATTGAAAATGTGTAAAAATGTTTTGTTAATAAACTGATTTGTGTTTTTTAAATACTTACATTTGTAGTAGTGTATACAAAAAAAAATATAGGTAAATTGTACGCGTGATTCCTTACTTATTTTCTATGTCTGACCTAAAATTTTCTATGTAGTAATCTGATTGTTAGGGCCTGAGATCATGGTATATTTAAAAACTATTTAAAAGAGATTAGTTGAAAATTTGAGGGAGGTTTTATCTTATAATATGCCTGTGTGAAGAAATTTATAATTTTAGTGAGGTATTAATATTATACTTTATCAATTCGCGCAACACTTAGTTTGTAGACTACAAATTTATAAGTATAACTTTATTTTAACTCGATATTAAATTTACGTTTAAAAATAAAAGCAATAAAAGCTCATTCACAAAGTATTATAATTTGTACCTGTGTAAAGATTATTAATAATTGTTAAAGGTACAAGAAGCTTATAACCCAAAGAACTCAGATAGAATAAATATTAGGTGACTAAGAGAAAATATATTAGGACTTTTTTCAATTTGCAGCATTAATAAAAAACGGCGACAATTTCTTAATTCTACCGAGACCTTAACTTCGTAGGGCGAAGCGAATCGCTAACAAATATTTTATTATTATTATTACCATTAGGTATTTTGTACTTATTTTTTTCAATTCAGGTGACTGTTTTAATTTGTTCTTCTTCGCAGAATCTACTTTAATATCTCACAAAGTATTTTACCTGTTAACTAATTACTTTTCTTGTTTACGTATTCTCAACGTTTTGCCAATCTTTTTCTTCGCCACTTTTGATCCTTTTTGTTTTATCAATATACTTGAATTAGATATCTATTATATCTTTTCTAATATCACTTAACTTTCAACACTTTTCTTTTATATAATATTTTGCGCTGGTGATTATTTTAAGACTTTGATAACAAAATTATATTTTATTAAAAAAGTTTCATCTTTTAAATCAGAAGAGTGTTTTCCAACATAAAATTGAATTAAATGAATTATTACTTTTTTATTTATTTATTTACTCTATGGAAAACTGCATACAATACACATATATTTAGTACAATAATACAATCACCAACAATAAGTATACAATGAAATGTCCAATTTATAATTGTTCATATATTATTCTATTAAATTAATCAAGGCCCAATTTGGTGTCATACATAATTAAAAACAATCATAAAAAAAGAAATTAAGAGTAAAACACAAAATTTATAATCAAAACAAATACTTAAAATTTTTGTATAATACAATTAGTTGTATTATACAAAACAATACAACTTATTCATATATTGCGTTTTTGTAAATTGTTTGCCAAAAATGCAACGTCTAAAATTTGTTAAATATATCATTTGTTTGTTTCTGTGCATATATTTATAAAATGTCATTAATACGTGTGTAATTTTTATATAAGCAAAAACTTGTGGCATTTGATAGAAGCATAATGAGTGCATATATTATGGTTTTGAGCTGTCTAGGATTATATTAACACAGCTGAATGAGTTTTTTATCCCATATAATTAAAGGAAAAGAGGTTGCATTAAGACAAAAATAAGTAGGTACCTATGTGTTTTTAATGTGGGGTACCGTGTATCGTTAAGATTCTGTGAGATTTAAAAAATGCATCATCATAGACAATGCTCGGTTTGTAAATTGTGTCAAAATAGTCAAATTCAAAAACACTACGTTTTCACACTTAGTTTTCTCATAAGTTACACTTGCGAAAATATAGAGTTTCTAGAGCCTCCCCAGGACGTCAATATCTCTTAGACATCAAACAAATCTCTGTCGCTGGCACCAACATAACACCATCGCGCACAATATCCGTTCTCAGCGTCTTACTGGACGAAGCACTCTCCATGGAAGCCCAAGTATCCAGGACAGTAAGCACAGCCTTTTTCCACATTCGTCAACTGCATCTCGTATCCAAAAATCTATCTGTAGATGCAGTAAAACGTCTGATCGCCTCCTTTGTCATCTCTCGTCTGGATTACTGCAACATCATATACACAGGACTGCCCCAGACTCTTCTCAATCGCCTCCAGATGGCTTTTAATGCTGCCGCCAGGACTATCTACAGAGAGAACAAGCGTTGCCACATCACTCCACTACTAAAAGATCTACATTGGCTGAGGGTCTCAGAGAGAGAAGAGTTTAAATTGTGTCTCACTGTCCACAAGGTCTTATGCGGCACGGCACCCACATGTCTAACCGAACTCTGTTCCGTTGACGAAACTCCGAGACGACCGCTGCGCTCGGCCTCTTCTGCTGTCAACAAACTCGTGAAACCCAATATGGCGAACACCTCCAAATTTGCAGAAAGGAGCTTCAGAGCCGCCGCGCCATCCGCTTGGAACAGACTGCCCACAGATCTGAGGGTGAATCAGTCCACAACCACATTTAGAACCAAGCTGAAAACACTACTGTTCGGGAGAAGTCACGGCGCCCTTGAGATGGTCAAGGATCATTAAACGGCGCCACATATAAATAGTCCGATTATTATTATTATTTTTCTAAAAATATTTATATTAACATATCTATCAAAAGAGTAAAGTTATGTACCAACCTACCAAAGAGAGTTTCCATAGCTCCACCTTGATTGTACAATGAATTTTGTTTTAAAAACTGCAAGCGATTTAAATCGCACGTAAATGAAATGCTGAATAATACATTTATTATAAATTAACCTTCTTAAAGTTTTTTATTGGATTTGAAATATTATCAGATATGACTATTGTTATTTTTCGTTGAAGTAAAATAAAATAAATATCGATAAAATTAATAAAAAAATAATCAAAATTTATTTGACCAAACTTGTCACAAGTTTTGGTCGCTCGACTACTATTGATCAATAAATTAATATTGAATTGTACGATTCTATATAAGCACTTACTTTCCCACTTCATTACGTGAAAAGAAATTTTCTAAAATTACTTCATCATATTTTGAAGTATTTACACATTTATGTAAAATAATTCGCAAGCAGTTCTGTAATAAAAATAATAATATTACTACATTTTCCGAATTGACTTACAGAAGTATTTGAAAAGAAAATCAGCAGCAATAAAAAATAATAATATTACGTATAAGTGGGTACACATTATATATTTTCTTCCTTCTTATGAACAGGTAAACAAATTGAATTTTCATAAATAAAAAGTCGTTTCGACAGCTAGTAATAAAAAATCATATTGATCGCAGAAAATTTATATTATTAACGAATATCGTATGAAAATTATCTTGGTGGGAATCTTTTACATATTTTTTAATATTATTGTGCATGTTTAGTCATCAGTTTATTTAGAAGATGAGTTAGTTGGAAGATATCGCACTTCTTCGATAAACTCACCCGTTAAACAAAACCATTCATTCAGTTTTCGTTGTTTTTTTTTACATACACACATACCATCACGCCGCTTCCCTCGCGGGGTAGGCAGAAAGGATCGAGCGCCACTTCCTTCTATCCTTGCATACATCTTTCGCTTCCATCACTGTCATACAATTCCTCATGCATGCTCTCCTGTTCAACGGGCTCAACACGTGACCGTCCTGTAGGATTTGATTTAAATGATCTTGCCATTTAATCCTCGGACGTCCACGTCTCCGAGCACCATTCCTCTCAGCCAAATATATCTTCTTAGTCATTCTGTCCTCATTCATTCTTTCCACGTGCCCAAACCATCTTAACTTACTTATTTATTTTTGTGTAATAACGATTTGTTATAATATTATTATTATCGGTGTTGTTATGTTATTTCAAAGTAGTTTGAAACAGGAATTGGTGGGATTGGTGAATGTACCATGGGTAAAGTGTACTTAAACCAGCCTAAGCCGATTCGTAAGCATCGGGACACCTTTCCTGTTTCATACAAAAGGGAGTTTGTACAGGCTGTTGGTTGTGCGGATGAGGTGTCTGTTGAATAGTATTCTTAATATCTTCACTCACGCAGGTGTGAAAATCCAGCTAAATGCGAAAATTTCGTTTAGCAATTATCTAACGATTTATTTCACTTGGAATTTCCTTGACTTGTAATGAAAGTTGGCCAAAGAGAGCACTGTTCTGTAGTCCATAAGGTCTCCGATGGCCCAGAAGTCTCTCTTTCGCAATACCACCTTCTTGTGACAACTACATTGGAGCACTAAGAATGCCTCAAGAAGAGATGGCTCCATTGACACGAAAACAATCTGATTGTAGGATTGTAGGTTTCTGGGAGAATTGAGTTAAATAGAAACGTCTTCAACAATATTCCTAATATCTCAAATCATAATTTAAAAGCATTGTGAAATTCCAGAATATATACCATCACTACTACTATACCATCACGGCATATACCACAAGTGGGGTAGCCAGCAGACCAGCTGCATGTAAGAAACATGCAAGTTGTCCTCTTCGTGCCAATATAAAATCAAGACATTCAGGATGGGTGGCAAACCTCATCGCTGAATTTAAGATGTACAATGTCTTAATTTTTTCGAACACCTGCCTTTTACAGGACACTCGAAAACTTACAGAGAAGAGTGGGAGACCAATTCTTTACCGGGTGCTCCACGGGATCTAGTTTTTTTTAATAGTTAAATATTCATGAACAAAGATTCATAGTTAAAGCGGTATAATAATATGTATTATGAAAAGAGAGATTTGTTATGATCGATCTCACAAAATTTATACTCGTAGTTATAACGTACATCTGGTACAATGTTGGGATTTGGTCAAAATCATATAAATATAAATGTAAGTTCTTCTGTATAATTTTACATTTCTGTATATTTGTTTTATGCTTTTTGTGCATTATCAGTTACAAAAAAAGCAATATATTAATCGCTGTTAGAATGTGCTAAATGATAAATGACAACCATCTTATGTTCTTGATTTTTCGTACAAAGGAGATCAAGAAAAATTTTTTTTTTTAATCTTATATAAGTAACACAATCAGTTCATATAATAAATGTTAAAAAATATAAACCAAGCAAGATGTCACGAATAACCTCAACAAAATACTCTTCTTTGACTATATCGTGTCAAAATACTAAGACATTGGCATCATCTTATTTTGGCATTAGAATTAATCCCAAAAGGGCCTTTAGTACGAACACTAGTAGTTGTAGTAGAAGTAGTAAAATATACATAATAATATATCTCATAATATGAATGCTATAATATACTCTCCTTTATGATACCTATTGAAAAGGTACCCTTGTAATCTTAAGCTGAATCTGGTTAACGAGTGGATTACGGGTGGGGTGCTTTTCAAAAGTAAATATACTTTATTCATAAAGCAGGTTACGGAGTAGGTAAGGACGAGGACTGTTTGAAAAATTTCCAGACTCCTCGACTTAAAGTTACTATAGACTAAAAAATCGCAGTCCAATAGATAGCTTGACATTTTTAAACAATTTCAAGCATTCTTCTGAAGTTTTCAACTGACATTATCTGTAATCAATGTTAAAAATTGAGTTTTACTTGTATGAAATCATGTTTACATAATGTAACATTTTACAAAATCTGATCGAAATAAGTGAAAAAGGCGTCCCAATGCTTAATATTTTCTCTAGGTTGGTTCAAGTTATCGCTTTCAGTGTTCATGTACAGCGTTCACTAATTCTACCATTCTCAGAATGACTTTACCGGTTTAAGAAGCAAAGTGAAAGTCGCCTTTTTCACCAACGCCCATGGTGGAATCTTGAGTTCGTGAGTCGTGATTCGGCGCCACCAAAGAACAAATTAGGTCTGAAACTTCGATTGGAGAACCATGTTTACACAATGCAACATTGTGTAAAATCTAATCGGAAGAAGTGAGAAAGGCGTCCCAACGCTTACCAATTGGCTCTAGGCTGGCTTAAGTGATCACTTTCGGTGTCCATGGACAACGTTCACCAATTCCACCATTCTCACTGTCACGATGTAAGGTCCACCAATCGAGGGACGCTTTATGCAAAACTTAGAAGCAATAAGCCAGCCTAGAGCCAATTCGTAAGCGTTGGGACGCCTTTCTCACTTCTTTCGATTAGATTTTACACAATGTAGCATTGTGTAAACATGGTTCTCCAATCGAGGTTTCTGATTAGTTTTGTCATCTGCACCCAAATCCGGTTAAACAATAAAAAAAATAGTAAATATTCTAAACAAATTAGGTACCTAACATCATCAACATAGAAGCAACCATTTCATAGGATATCCTGTTTCAGTTAAATAAATAAAAACAGATTAATCAAATAAAAATTGGAAAATATTCAAAACATCAATTTTGACTTGGTGCAAAATATTTTTTCGATAAAAGGCTGGGAACTTATCAAATAACCCTCGTACTATACTATACATACCGGCAATAATAATAATAAACTCGTTCATGTTACATCTCTTCGTAAAGGAGTTGGTTGATTTGGAAAGGAAAGCAAAATATTATGGTAATAATTTTACATAAGTAGATTCCTATACCAATCTACATTTTATGTTTTAAAAGGTACCACTAATATAACAAGAATACATTATATTACATCAATTTCTGAAATCGGCATTGGAGTTAATATATTGCGTATGTTTTTAATATGGAAATATCGATTACATAATAAATAGCAATATTAACATCATGTAGGTACTAGAAGATTTATAGGGAAAATATGTACATGCATTCATTCACTGTTTTAGATCTCAGGCAGTAGAATAAGTCTATTCTATTACGACATGTCTCACGAGTGGAGAAAACGGATGCGGAAGAACATAATATTATGGACAAAAGACTAGTGGACTCACTGCTTGTGGTACGCATTAGTTTATCCATTCCGTTCCAAAAAAAAAAATATCCGGAATTAATGGTCCGAGAACAAACTTCAGTCAAAAATTAAAATATTTAACAACTTATGCGTTATATTTTACAAATACTTATCTTTTTATTGGACACACTAAAATTCACAAAAAAATGTATGAGATCTGCTGTATTAGGGAATTCCATAAATATATTATACATGTTTCAAACATTTATGTTATTTTATTTGTGTAACATTTATGTTATAAACGTAATATTTATTCTGCGAAGCACCCGGAAAAGAATTTGTGTCCCAATCTTTTCCGTTAGTTTTCGAGCACCCTCTTAAAAGCAAAAAATAAAGACATTTTAAAACGAAAATTCTGCAATGAGGTTTGATACCCATACTGAATAACTTAATTTTTTGTTGGCATGGAGAGGACAGTTTGCAAGTTAATTGCATGCGACTGGTTTGCTGGCTACACCACTTGAAGGATATACCAATATAAATCAAGACATTCAGGATGGGTGGCAAGCCTTGATACCTTTGCGAGTCATATTAAATTTAATGTATTTATATTTTGCGTAACAAAGTTGATAACATGACGTATAGCTAGAGTTATGTATAATAATATTGCACAATGTGTAGATGTATATTTTCAAGTAATAAACTGAAATATTTCACTTCTTTGAATTGTATACATTTAAAAAAAAGGTGGGTGGAATGTGATCTACTCGCATATCATTTTGGTGATGATGAATTGTATCAGTAGGTAGACGCCGGAACCAGATCAAGGAAATGCGAAGATAGGGAGAATTGAAGTATGAAAATAAAGGTTTCGTAGAAGGACTTTTGACATGAACAAGCTTATGATGAAAGAAATTTAACATGAGCATCTTTTTTTAACACAAACAAGAGGCGACAGAATCAAACTTTTCGTTTTATTTCCTGAGACGTTGTAATGTATGACTTAATGATTATTTCAGGAATAATGTTTTATTTTTAACGATGAATAGTGTTATATGGAGGCATACTACGTGTAATATGTCTTGTGTACACATAATTAATTTAGTTTGTACCACAGATTGCAAACAAGCTTTTACATTCTGATGATTTTCACATCATAAGATACTTAACACTCGCTATCGATATTATATTTTGCATAATGTAGAATGTAATATAATATTTTATTAAGTCGTTAGAAACTACTTATACGAAAGAGAAAACATTAGTACCGACTCAATTATTGTAAAATGTCAAATTTTGAATCATAATACTTCTACTACACCGTAACGGCATATCTTACAAGTAGCCAGCAGACCAGCCGCATGTAATAAACTATACAAGCCGTCTTCTCTGTGCCAACGAAAAAATTAAAACATTCAGAATGGGTGGCAAACCTCATCGCTGAATTTGAGGTGTAAAATGTCTTATTTTTTTCAAACACCGCCTTTTACAGGACACTCGAAAATTTGCGGACAAGAGTGAGAGACCAATTCTTTGCTTGGTGCTCCACGGCATTGTTTCAATTCTGAATCATAAGTTTTTTTTTATCAACATGTTTATTAGAAGTGTCTACGAACGTGCTTGTGAATAACTGTTTAGTGTACCGTGCGGTGAGATACAGTATCTTACTACTTAGGTGCACCTTGATAATATAATCGTATATGATGTTGTTTTTTCTATGATCTTTGTGTAATATCGTCCCTCATCTGACTAACTGTCGTAACTGGTAAAATGTAAATTGTTCAGGAGAGCATTTTTAGTGTTTTGGCGTGCATAGTTTCGTCTCTCCCAGCTAAACGAAAGAGTCTAAATGTATTTTATTATTTTATTTGTATTTTTATGAATCTCTGAATTATTTTTGTGATAATTAAATTTCCATAAGTATATTGGATTTATTTTTATGCACCGTCAAAGTAGATAGGACCCTTTGTGAGACTTTTTTCCCATGGCCATATTTAGTTATGCTCAGATAGGACTTAACTATTTTAAGAGTCAAAGGTGAAAATAAAACGATTTTATAATTTAAGAAAGTATATTAATTAACAAGAGTGTTTACACTGTAATAAGAGCAGTTTTATGGGAAATAAAATGATAGTAAATCACTAAAAAATAAATTATTTTGCAGATTATGGTGTTCGAGAATTCTCATCCTCATCATCATAAATAAAATTTCGTGATTATTTTCAAAACAACGAATTTAGTGATGGAGGGACTTATAAAACTCAGCGTGCTTGAGTAATCTTATCATCGGTGTATCGCCAGTAGTCAAAGACATCGAGTCAGCAGATTTTGCCTGGGAAATTTTAGATGGAGTGGATTTGAGTTGAGAAATCTCGTTATGCAATATTATGTTAAATACTTGTCGTTTCAAGTATATTGAACGATAATTTGTTTCGCCATCACTAGTTTTAAAAGAAAACTTAGTAAGACTGTGTTTTTCTACTGAAAATTACGTCATCTCCGTTCAGTTTACATTTAGCCCTGTGTCGTCATTCGAAGGGAAAGAAGACGTAGCTCAATGGATAATTTCTTAAAATCCAAAAAATCTGAACAGTTGAGGGGTGTAACGATGTAAGGTTTGTTTCTACCTGCTAATTTGAAAACAGGAAGTAATTGACTAGGAACAAAGATATTACCACTTTTCTTATGCGCATAGTTAATAGCACTGTGTACCGAATCGCCTTCACTTTGTCCGTGACATGGAACAGATACGTTATTTTATTTCATTATTATTTCTTGAATTATTTATAAAGTAAATTAAGGTAGAAGCGATTATTGAATTTTTGTTTTAACCGCAACAGCAGTCGGCAAATAAATATACTTTTTATAACATTTTTCATCATACGAGTACATATTCAGAAAAGAAAAAACGCAGATTAAATTTTAGAGGAACCCTTCTTGCTTGCACCTTCATGCCACGTATAACGATAGCACTCACCAGAAGGTATATCGTATATTGTGAAGTTATATACTAATAAACGTCTTTTATAGAAAACTGCCCTTACATTGCTGATTGGTAAGTTGATAACTTGCTGCATATCAAACGTAGCACACTGTGTTATAGAATCTTGCTGAGCTTTTGTTTTGCCAACCATTCTAGCAGGACGAACAAGTATTTTTTTCATTTTCATGCTTAAGATATTGATTTTTCAATTTAGTTTTAACATCTTCTGAGCTTTCGCAATATGTCGTTCACAAGCTACACTGATCCTTTTTCGGTAGATGGAAAGACAGGTTTTTTTTTATATTAAAACTCTTCTGTATGATACAAAACCTAGTTTTTCAGTATTGTTTTTCAAAGTATCCAGAAACATAGCGTACATGTTTCTCAATGTCAAGTCACTATGCAAGTATTTTCATGTCGTCTTTTCACGACAATAGTGAGACTCAACTTTTGGAAATCTCTCAATTTGTTCCTCAATATTGCGACTCATTCTCAGATCAATGTAAAAAGCTTTTCGATCGCCTCGATTTTCTTTATCTAAAATCCTCGCCGAAGTAACTATCGATAGCTGTTTCAACCGTTTTTTTTCCAACACTTATGTATTTTAAAAAAATGCCCGGCATATCTGATGTCCGTCTAGCAGATGATGATAATAAATTGTAAAATTTCTTCAAGACTCCGAAAATTTCGGGAGTATATTCGTTGAAAAGAAAACATTGACGAGATGCTGCCTAACAAATTTCAATGTTTCACGCAGGTTTTAGTATTCACTATGCAACAATATTTTTGGATACTTGGGTCATATACTCCATTCTGTGATCTTTTAGTTGTTTATTTTTATTTATTTTTATTGACCTTAGAAGATTTTTTTCTTAGTATTTCCCTCAGTGAGCCGTCAACTTCAAAATCTTGTGGCTGCACTTCGTAAATATTTGACATATTAATTCTTTCAGTACTTAAATTATGATCGGGATATTGAGAATTTCTACTAAAATGATTCCAACAAAGAAAAATACTATCCTATGTGAAAATAAATAAAAAGTTATTCCCAGTTAATGTCTATACTAAGTATCGTATTTCAAGATAGGACCTACATTGGATATGTTTTTCATTTATAAAAAATCACACTAACTGTAGTATCTGCACTTACGTCCGTTAGTAAGATATTATTTTGATTAATTCGTAGATACGACAACAAATCAGAAAGCTGTTCCAGGATAATGGCAGCAGCTACAGCTGTGATCTTCGGTGAGAACATGCGTATCAAATCACAATACATGGTGGCGGTCATAACTCAATTTTGCCAAAAAAGTCAGTTACGACAGTTAGTCAGACGAGGGACGATATATTGTATAAATGTTGAATGTTGAATTTAATTGTGAACAAAATATTCGTGATTATGAATCAAAATAAAATAAGGCAGAGGCAATAAGAATGTGAAAAAAGACATAAAAGTCACATTTTACCTTAAAAAAAACAATTGATTTTTATTCGAATATTCCCAGTAAAGAAGAAAAAGAGATGAACTAAATTGAGTTTTAAGTTTTAAAATTATTCAGTAGATAATAAAACAATATTACATTACGATTTGGCAGTGATAAGTAAGTAAGTGTATATCGCAAAGAATTTAACTTTTCACTCGTAAAATAAAGTCATTTCATAAAACAGGATAAGGATTCCTGGCCAACAAAATTCAACGATCTCTCTCTCATACAAGATTTGTAATAATAATATTCATTATTTTCTCAAATTTTCAACACTCAAGTCAAAAGTGGTTGATAACGTTAATGACGATGGCGATTTTTTTTGTATTAAGTAAAAAAAATATTTACAAATTCAAAGATGTTGTAGAGATCTCTAATGACTTGAGTTGTATTTATGTATAAAAAAAAAAGTTATATACTTATATATACTTACCATTAAGTCCAAATAAATGTAAATTGGTCCAACATAAAACATGTAGTTCACAAATGAACGTATATTTGAAAATTCGCCCTCTTTACAAAATAAAAATACGTATATATTATAAGACGATAATCCGCATCACAGTGGTACCCTCTTTTACGTGATTTCGTTGATAAATGAGAGAGTAATGAATAATGCAAGGGAAGTAAGCTATTAGCAGAAGCATAACCCGCTTAGCGCGTCTCAAACTTATCTCATATTTCCCCCATCTCTTAGTTTAGTAGGTAAGTGGCGACCGGCCCAGGCAGCGAAGTATTAGCTATAGTGCTGTGCTGTACTGTAGTGCGGTAAAAGAAAAAGAACAGACGTGACTGAATTGATTCCCAAAAACTTTTATCAATAATTAACATATAAATAATATAATTACAAATGTTTGGAGTCAAAAAACTTTACAAACACCACTAAAAATTAATCTACGCGCGATCAAGGTTTCAACAGGTTACCTGTTGAAACCTTGCTCGCGCGTAGATAATTTTTTAGTGGTATTTGTAAAGTTTTTTTAACTCCAAACATTTGTAATTATATATGTATAGAAACTACCAGAACGTTACCGCCAAGTCAATAAATAAATAATAATATAAATAATACTTTGAAAATAATGTGTGAAACTGTCGGAATAATTTTATATAACCTTTTTTATTATAGAAATATATATTAATGACAGAGTAATTGCTTAATTTCTTGTTTGGAAAAATGTCTGGGTTTTTTCAGATTAAAAACTTAGAGCTATTCAAAAACACGACCACTTTATTCTGACATTCCGGTAGAAGAGAACGATTACTGAAACATGGATAGGTAATGCAGCAAAGAGCGGTTTAAATTCGACTCACTCTGTGGTGCCAAAGTCCTGTGTCAACAGTAATTTGAACTGACCTAATGAGCCATTGCTTTTTTAATTTTGAGTTCGTCGGTAGCCTGGAGGTAGAGTCTCGGCCTCGTGAACAAGGGGTCCGTGGTTCGATACCAGGGCCCGGCAAACTCCCCTTTCACGACACAAGCTTTTAGTAGCTTACTGTGAAAGGTGTATAAGGTTATATTTGGGTTTATAACAAACAAAACCCAGATATATCTTTTTTTTTAATTATCTTCAACTTATAATTACCAAAAAAACCGTCCAGGGTTGGGTTATTCTAAAAAATATTATGGCTTTCAATGCTACATTATTTTAGATACATATAGGTGCCTACTAAATTTCACAATATTTCTCTGCGCCTGTTACTTCGTTTCGCGTCTATATCATAAAAATTCGGGATATTTTTTAACAGTTATTATTATTGTATGATTTTTTCACGCCAAGAAGTTTATGGGGAAGATTGGTGTTAGCGGTTAAAGTGATAAAGATTTTTCACATTCGTTTGCACAGCTGCCCTGAAACATCAGCTCTAACTAATCTGATTTGCATACAAAATTAACTCATATTTTTATCATTACTGAAGCAGATATAAGAGTATACTTATAAGTATTATTATTTCCAAGTAAAAAATATTTTTTAATATATAACTCAGCATTTTTTAATGTAATCTATTTTAACTTAGTTTTTTAATATAAATCTCTAGGTATTCCATCTTCAATTGTACTATTCATTTTCTCCTTAAGACCTTAAGGTTTATGTCCTATTTAACTAAACAGTGTAAGACACCAGTGTTTTTACTTTCTCAAAGATCAGTGGAAACTCTGCATAAGCTGTAAATATGCTACTATAAAAGTTATCAATATGCAACACTTAAAAGCTTGTATATAATAAATTCGATGTAATTGACCGAAGGTACTAGTTGGAAGTCCATTTCAAGATAAATTGAAAAAAACACAGTATGTAGTTAACTTCTAAATGACTTTTATTAACTTCGCTTACTTGTATTCAGGGACTCTCGACTCCATCATCAGGCGGTGAGAAAAAAGTTAAATAAGATACAGAGACAAGCAGTATTCATAGAGTTTGAACAAAAGAATGTTAGGAGAAGCTCGTGTTGATAAGAAATCAATTATAATTCATTGATAAAAAAAAACTATTGGAAAGTGGTCCGCTGTGGACGGATTCAAAAGAGAAGAATTTAAAGAAAAATGCAATCGCTATTAAAGGCCGAGATTATGATGATATAATAAATATAAAAAATGGTTTATAAATTATTTCATTGCACGTATGGCAATAGATATTCACAGCTCTTTAATGATTTATAAGCTACGAATTAAGTCTATTAATCCAATCACTAAAACGTGTGAACGTAAAATGTTTCAAAGTTTTGTATATTTGGCAAATATTTCCGCATAAAAATTCTTCTGATTCCTATCAAGTAAGGATATTAAGGAGACATGTCTTTGCAATAAACTGGTCCTCCGTACATTAGTGGCATTTGAAACTGTTATATTTATATGTTAAATTGCTCTGCAACAATGTACAGTAAATAATAAATAATATAACGATTCATCTACCTAACTTGTTTATATTGTAAAAGAATAAAATTGCAAAGATAATTTCTATTATTTTTATTTTGTTTGTATTAATAATATTTTGTGTATTATATTTTCATTACATTTGAACAGTATATTAAGTCATAATTGCCTTATACGTTTAAATATAAAATGCTTTTGCGGTTGTATAATTAACAAATTAAATAAATTTCTCATGAAAACAAAACAGTAATTGGTAGAATGTACGTACCTACCTAGTTATTAATAGCGATGGTTAATTTGGAATCCTTTCATTTTAATATACAATTAGTATACACTTGTTTATTTTTGGTATGATTATCATTATTATGATTGCTATCTAGTTACTGATAATATTATTCGTTAATTCACTCAGTACAAATTTGTTAATTTAAATAACAATGTCAAGTACTGAGTTCGTGTTCTTAGTTTCTAATGAAACTACTTAAATTGAGTTGTACCTATTTTAGTATTTTAATACTTAAATTCTTCGATAAAGTATAAATCTTATACGTGGCCAGAATTAGGAGTTTAACTGCATTTTTGGCCACTTTGAATTTTATATGAGAAAATGTTCCTTGCATAATAAATGTCAGCCTTACTGGTCTTAATAGTATAAATGTAGATTTGGTGTGGGGAAGTGCCGTGAGAATAGAGAATAATAGGGCTTCCTCTAGGACAAATCCGGAGCGTGTGAGTGCGGTGTAGCGCCGTGAGAATAGAGAATAATAGGGCTTCCTCTAGGACAAATCCGGAGCGTGTGAGTGCGTCATTTATTGAGTAAATAAATGCATTATAAATTAAGGAAATAAATCAATTAATCAATCAAATTATCTTCAATCAAATCTGTATTACCACATGTTTCAAAGTTTTGAATTATTTTCCAATACGATTTCTTCGTCTGTCTAGTTAAATTCTATGCATTTCAAAACATCCCCTCGTAGTATCTCTATCAATAACTGCCGTTCTATCTACATTCAGGTCATTAATCTTATTGAAAAATAGTGCACGTACTTTGTGTCAAATGCATTCAACATTCAAAGGCATGCATTCACCATCTGTTCCGTGCACAATACAATACGGGCGACGACATCAGCAGGTACGCTGCATACCTACTTACTATTCATCAACTATTATTTTTATTATATTATACCTTAATATAATATGTATTGTGTCGAACAACGCTTTGATTTTATGTCACATTAATATTGAAGTCTTCGTTTCCTTTCCATCGGCTTGTTAATAAATAGAAAATAATAACAGTATATAGATGTTGAAGAATACATTATTTTTACTAAAGTATAGATTTGTCAGTACTCATTAATATTCATGCTTACATAACGTGACAAGAAAGATTATGGAAATGTTGTCTCAATAGATGATCACGTATTTTACAAAACATCTATCAGTAATGAAAGCTGAGGCTTAAATATTTAAACACTAGAAGCTTCAGCGATAAGACAGATAGAATGTCTTATATTTTATGAAACTTTCTTTTTCTAAGCCATCTTTCCACTGTTAAAACTATCCATCTCTTATATATTTCCGCTCTATCTTTCCACGTATCAGCCTACTTTTTCTAAGACTAACTTTTTTAAGATATTTTTTTAAGATTCCAGGCATTCAGCTGTAAGCTCTCTTAACTCCCACTTTGATTTTGCTACGGGATATTCCACGGCAATCTTCAACTTTCGGTCAGCATCTGATTTGAATGACTTGAAAAAGATAACCTGTAAATTCAATGCATCCAGTTACATAGATAATGACTAAAATATATAAATACCTTTTAAAAGAGATGTATAAATAGATAGATTTTATAATCATTCAGTGAGACCACTAGAAATAAAATTCCTCTCGCTACGACAAACACCCAAATTATTCACAATATGCTTTATAATAATTACACTTATCGGTAATTTTAAATCAATTCACGATAGATTTTAATCAATGAAGGTAAAAAAAATCCTTTGCGTTTAAGCAATTTATTTATATTTTATGTTGTTTTGTTATTTCAAATACTTATGACATAAATAACAATAATATAATTATTCTTATTTAACAGTAATACCTGTATAGAGAATACTTAATTAAAATCGTACAATTTATAAAATACACTTTAATTATTATTTACCGAAAGATTTTATCATAAAACAGATGGAATTCTTTGAGAATATTTCATTATGTTGTTATTAATTTTGTCGTCGTTGAAATTCGGAGTGTTTTGTAAAGTATACCGTGATTTATTCATAAGCTTTTGGAGACGATGAAAATATTTTATGATTTTAAACCCAATTATGATATTTTTTTATGCACAAACACGAGTTAAGTATTTTGAAATGGTAATAACTACCTACCTTAAATTATTATGTAAACATGACAACTTTGCTAAAATACGATAAACTTTAGGTATTTCTATTTATTGAGAAAAACATAAAATACATTTGTAAACATTTTTTAATTGCTCATTGTAACGGAAGTCTCTAACAACTACATTATGTGATATTTTTGGAAAAAAAAAATAAATGAGACTTTTTTTAAATAACTAATAAGTGGGTAATTTTTTTTTATTTTCCCCGCCCCATAAAAATATTTTCAAAATCGAATATTCTACCGATTGGTTGATAATTAGATTATGCGTCCTTTGCCGTAGGTACCTCGATTCTATATACTATTCAAATCAATGAACTCGTCATACATATGCATAATTATTTTTTAGTACAGTAGGTACTGTCAATATATTCTCATACACACACTTAATATAAACATTAAGAAGGTATCTATTTTGTTCCCGTGCTACGGGCGTAGCAAAGAAATTTTAATTTGATTGATGATCGACAAGACAAGATTAATATTTTAATATCGCTGAGTATGCATAGTACAGTGGAACCTCTCATAACGAGTTTAATTCGTTCCAGACTCTTACTCGTTATGCGAAACATTTTTTTCTATAGAAATCAATGTAAAATGCGATAATGCGTTTCATGCCGAAAGAATAAGGATTCTTGGAGACCTTAATGATTTTTTTTATTAACTTTTATTCAAATAAAATTACTTATAAAAGAGTGTAGCAACTTGTAATACAATTTAGATTAGGTAAAAAATGTACCTAAATAAAAATATGAATTTATGAAAAATAATTAATCATTTTTAAATAGAAAACTAACCATAAACGTAACCGTTTCGTAGACATTCTTGGCACTCCCTTTGAAGCACCTATCTTCTTGATTTTATCTTTGTTCTTGAGAATAGTGCAGATCGTTGACGTTGATCTATAGTAGGTACATATGTGCGCGTCTGTGCGCGCTAGATATGCCACTCTCACACCTTGTTCTCGCTTTTCAATGATTTTACGTTTCATTTCAACAGTTATTTTTATTCTCTTCTGGCTGTCTTCTTGGGTTTTTTTCTTCGAGAACAATTTTGAACGGATTATAATACTTTGTACATAAAAAAATAAGTACTAATAATATCAATACAAATTTTGGAAGAATGGGTGATCACATGCGAAACCAAGGCGCTTACGGAGTGAGTGCTAAATACAAACTGATGTACTGGCGCGGAAGTCCTTGCTCACAAGTGAATGTCGTGAAAAAAGGACGTACCTACCCTTTCTATGTTACTCGTTATGCGAAATATCGCTCGTTATGGGAGCAGCTTATTCAATTTTTTTTTTGCTCGTTATGCGAATTACTCGTTATGAGAGGTTCCACTGTACATAGTATGATCATACTTCAACTTTCTTATATGTCTTACTTGAAGTTTTGAATAAGTAGGTATATGCGTTTTTTAATATGTTTTAGTTCATCTCATTCTATCTGTCAATCTCTGTCATCGCGACATCTCCCACTAGAGACCTTCTGCATGTAATAAACATAGATTTTCGTAATGAATCACATACATTATCAATAATAAATTGATAACAAAAAAATGTCTTCAATCGAATTAAATTTTTCAGTGACAACATTTTGCAACAACATTTTTGATCATTTGTAATATACCTAACACAGTTTTACTATACATAAAGTATATCGCAAACAATCCTAGCACATCCATCAACGAACTGGCAACAACAGGGCTCAGAATAAAATAAGGTTTGATCACGTAGTACTCCCTCATTGCACAAAATTATCTGTTCCAATATTAGGTATATTTTTAATATTTTGTTTTATTGCATACTTTTTTGTACAATACAGATTATTATTACTAGTATGATTTTATCTTTATACGCAGCCAATTTGTTGTCGAAAGCGCTAGACGTATTTATGGTAAAAATTTTATACAATGTAGTGAAGCATAAAACAGTGTTGTGTCTACTTATATATTCCGTATAAAATTGTCTTATACCGACGGAAATATACAAGTTTTGAATGGTACACTGCTGTACCGTAGAAGATGCAGGTTGTAACTGTAACTATAATGACCTGTAACAAAAATTTGTTGGAGTATGTAGGTATGTAGGTAGGTACCTACAATTCAACTGCGGAAATTCCGCGATTAAATTAAATTATTTCTCGTTTTCTTTTTTAATATCGTACACAAGACAAACTTATATTGTTGTTACCCTTTAAATGAAAAAGTCTTAGCTCCGCAATACAACATAAACCAATTTCCTATTCCCTCCATCTTGTCAAATTGAAAATTATTAGACTTTATGTTTAACATTTCCAATCTTCCTATATCTGATTTATTGTGTCCACGTGACCACAGAAATAGTTTAGATGACTTTGATAATAATTAAGTTGCGTATTTGTGAACATCTTGCTTTATGAATAGGTAGTAATATAATAGGTATATCTACCTGCTACAACACAATTCTACCAAAACTTCGCCACCTATAATATTCTTATTATATACTAACTAAATATCTTCTCTACCTCCAGATGTTTCCCCATTATTAGTTTCCTTACTTTTGTATATACATCCTATTTCTCACACATCAATAAGTTAGGCATTACTCAATACTAAAATCACTGCTAATTTTACATTTACTTTCTTATGTAACATATTTGAATCTAAACTTCATAGTGTGGTTAGAAAACTGATGCTAATTTTAGCATTAGGTAAGTAGGTTGTTCGTTTTTTAAAGTTAAAACCATAAATGTATTTGTATTCAGATTAAACTGGAAAACGAAAAAGAAAAGAAGTGAAATGTTCAGTCATGCTGAATACCATTATATTTAAGATTCAATTCTACTACGAAAAATATTTATTTACCTCATTTTGAACATGTAATGTGGAAAATCATCAAATATTGAAGATTGATGTAACATAGATATTTTTTTATAACTGGCTTTGTGTTTATTTGTGTTATATTTTATTATGCCTTTATAAATTTGAAGAAAAAAATAATTGATGTTTAAGTTGAAAATATCTCTAAAATACGAGTATTGCTTGTATTAAGAGTATTTAACTGTATTGTGTTTAACAAAATTATGTTGTTATTTTGTATATATTGATAACAAATAATAAATAATCATATTTCATTAATCAGAATAACCAATGTATTACCTTCAACAACCTATACACGAGTTTTCGTTCTTATACATCTGTAAGTGTTATATTAGTTTTAATTGTTTGACATTCATTCATTTTTACTTATATTTTATCATTATTTAGTTAATAACTACTACCTACTATAATTATTATTCTCACCATATACATAATTAATTTTATTTTTTAATGTTTCACTGTTTACGATTGGTCTGCTGGTGCTATGATTATTAAATTTCATACTGAAAGAATGCATATAAGAAAAATATCTACTATCATACGTTCTTTCATTCGTTCTATCATACTAAAATACTAAATCGATATCATATCCGTATTTCGTGCACTTGTAACTTGTAAAGCAGTCATAGTCACAGTCACAAGAGCATTCACATTTAAATAAAGTTTGTAGGTATTTGTTAATGCTCTCTTTCTCTCCCCTACACAGGTAGTCTTTCAACACGATAATAATGTTTCTATATAATTTAGAAGATAGTAGTAGAAGTAGTCACCTATCTAACTTCCTAATTTCAAGATGTCATTCCTAGTTAACGTCCATTCAATGAATTCTCCTTCGACGGAGGTATGCTAGTAGATAGGTACGTTTAAATTTACTTGTGAGATATTTGACACAATTTGTATTAAATTATTAATAAAGACATTATAATAATAGGCACACACACTTCACGATTCTCTCATTACGATTCAATATTTTTCGCCCTTCGACGTTCTTCTTTGGAAGAACGGAGCAGAAACATGCTCTCTCCGTTCTGAACTATTATGCGCCAGTCGAGTCACTTTTAGAAATGATTTTTGTTACGTTACGATTTGGTTATCATAAAAGTATTGAATTGTGTAAGAGAATTTTTCAGACTGTCGGAAATTATTTATTTTATCTGAAGATGCTGTAATGATATAACCTTATTCAAGTAGGTACCTTATTTAATATAATTTTCTATTTATCTAGAGATTCGGCGTCTATCCATTGTAAGAAAATCTATTCATGGATACTATTTTCAATATTGTTACAGATTCATTTACTTACTAGCAAGTTCTATTTTAACTCTGAATATAATATGTCAGTCATAATATAGTATTGAATTACAGCCTTTCAAAAGGCGCAGATAATATTACATTATATAACAAAATTTTGGTAATATTTGCGTATTTTCGTAGTACAAAACAATACAAATAATATATGTATAACTTTAATTAAATCAAATAAGATTTTCCTATTATGACTATTATATTCTTACATAATCATGTTATACTTGATACAAACAATTAAAGACAGTAACGGCCTACAATATGTGAATGTACCATTTATAGAAGTAATTATGTAATTCTCAAACAATCAGTTAGAAATATAATTCATTGTAGTTCGTATTAAATAATTTTATTATTAATCAGCTAATCATTTAGACAGAATACCAAACTTAATATAGTCTAATAGATTTATCTCTCGTCAAATTATATCTGATACACATGGGTAAGCCAATACACTTTTTCTTAATCGTGATTAAGGGCTTCTCTCCGTTTTTCTTGATATGATCCAGATTCAAGGCAACAGTTTATTTCATATTTCTTTATGTTATTAAAAAAGGACTTTCCAGGAAGGCACCCAGAGTTAATTCTTTTTGAAAAAGTAACATTTAATATCCCTTATAGAAATTGATCCCTATTAGGTGCTAGTAGTCACTACAAAGTTCATATAAGTTGAGTAATTCGTCATTTGGTCGAGGAATTTCTACATCGAACATTCCTCAATTCGGATTATTTCCACAGAAACTACAGTCCACGACGTTTTTCTTTTAGCTAACCATTTTTCAACAATTTTCTTCCGTAAAGTGTTTAATGTATATTCACAATTTCTTGTAAGCCGTCCAATGGTCTTCGGCTTTCTTTCATAGCTTTTAAATATCAAAATAATAGTCTATCATCTGTTACACCAAGAGTAGGTACGGGACTTCATCATTTCTCCTTTGAACTTCAAAAATAAGGGAAAGTGTTTTACATATCCTAACGTATTCACTTCGATATTTCTATTCCATTCATACGATTTTCATTATAGGTAAAACCTATAGATTATGTATCCACCGAATACTTTCATTCATACAGGTAAGTGAATTACGTAACCTGTTTCAATGTTATTGGATTCGCCCTAATGCAAGCTTATTGGGACGATCCAATATTTTTACTAAATAAAATATAAGTGAATTTTGTAGCCTCAAACATAATCCAATTTATAGTATTAAAATGACATATCAAAATAATAAAAAAACTGGAATTAGAGATGAATATTTCACTATATTTTTCTTATAACATTTAAAATAATAGTGCGAAAAATCGTTTTTACACATTCCATAGACAAGAAAATTATTTGTATTTCAATATATTTATTTTAAACTTAAATGTTCCATCGTGATAATAAAACTACATTATTCTGTCGTGGCTATTTTCTCTTACTGATGACATTTAAATATATTTTGTATCAAACACGTAAGTATACTTGTAAATAATTTTCAATAAAAAATAAGAATTTGTAAAATTTTACAATTTAATTAGGTATATTGAATAATAATAATAATTTATGAAAAAACAAATACAAGCTGTAATCGATTAAAAATCCATCATACATTAATACTTACGCCTTAGTATTAGATATTAAATTTTATCCTCGTTGAAGTAAACGAGAACAGTAAAATATAATATATAATAATAAATTCTGGTCATTATTGTTTTATTAGTGTTGTACATACATACTTTTTAATAATGTGTTGTTCAGTATCCATTAGGAAGCTACTGATCAACCAAACATACCCATATTAATGTTGTATAGGTCTCGTCCGTTGGGACATATAATTCCCCTTTTCATGACACACATACAAAATCGATTAATCCGCTAAAATAAAAATCGAGAATAAAAACAATACATTGCCAGATGTTGTTGTCTTTATTATTATTATTATCACTGTTTTTCTTTGTATGATTTGATTTACAGGCAACATGTTAAAAGGTCAAATATTTCCGACACTTTGATACTATAGCAAAACAAAACGTAATATCTGGGTACTATAGGCATCGGACGTATTCGAATAAGAATGGTGTATGATAATGATATTATAGTTTTCGTTGTGTTGTAGCTAAATAGGCAACATACCTCATCGCTCAATTGAAGATGTTAAATGTCTTATACGAGTATCTATATTCTACAGGACATTCGAAAACTTACAGAAGATAGAAGGAAACCTATTCGTTGATTGGATTTCCACGGGAGTAACGAAAAGAAGAAATAAAATTAATTATACATTATGAAATTAAAAACTTGTAGTGAATTTCTACGCAACCTGATATTATCATTTCAATGACACGTAGAAGTATTAGTTAGAACAACTTTTCAAATATTTGTCCTAGTTAAATTTTATCGTACAATTTTCTCTCATTTTTTTTGCTGTCGATCGACAACCTTCGCAAAGACGACAATAACTCTAGAAAACTGATTGTTGTTAATACAATATAAAGTAATTATTAAGTCAAATTTGATGCTTTGATTGTACTACAGCAATATCTCGTAACTTAAATACAAAAGAACATCTACCACATTGCGCCATTGGCAGTAATATACCTAACTTATTATATTACTTTACTTTCGTTATATTACTTCACTCTTAGAGAACAGAACAATTTTCACATGCTACTTTTACTTCCTCATCTTTTATTTAACTTTTACATTCTTCTCAAGGTTGACGGTGTTTAAAAATCTATGAAAAGACTCAATTTCACAATTTTATTTTGTTTTAAGTAAAAAACCGATATTGGCACAAATCATCCTTGTAGGATGCTATGCCATAAATGAAAAAAAAACCGATAGTAACGTTACTGGTTGATAGTACATAGTACTGCATTGAAGGAAGACCTATATAAACAACTGAAATATCGTGGATCTTATTAGAAATACCCTTCCTAATGGAACACCACTTAAACAATTATCTAAAGCGAGAAATACAATATGTCCTTTTTCCAAATTAATTTGAAACCCTTTTTGAAAACGTTCCCAGGACCTTAATGCGGTTTTTGTTTTTAACAACAATAATTATTATTTTCATATTGTCTTTATCACTTCACTCTGTTTTCGATATTATTATATTATTTTGTTATATATTAATCCATCAAGTAGAGACATTTTATATTTTTATGTGTGGCGATCATTATATCCAGCTTTTTCAACATCTTGTAAAAAATATCCAATCTTTAAAAATGTGATAAAAGACGCAATAACTAATACTTTTTTTTAGATGAAACACAATTATTTGAAGCAAAAAACATACTATCATTCTTCAAAAAATCAAAACCAAAATAATGTGCTTCGCACTCAAAGCTTTATTGTGGAGCTATTTAAAAAAAAACGGAGAGTATTTAAAGCGCCATCTTTGTGCCATAGCACCTCGAGGACGTTGTACATGATAATGTTTTATCTTCAACAAAGTTGTCTGGCAAATTTACGAAGGATTAAAATGTTTTTTTATTAAAAGCTATCAGATTTGAATTTACAGAATTGATTTAGTTTTTGAGATGCGGATTGCCCAACAATCTTTCACTCACTTTTTGTCGCAGACAATATCTTCTAGATTTGTCTTGGATAATAATTCGGAAGATTCTGGTAGAAGACATTTTATAAAAATATTTTCGCCAATGATATATCCAAGCATAAAAATTCAAATGATTCACTCAAGAAAATTATTTCTTAAATTGACACAACATCTCAAAATTCTTCCAAACATCATATGGTTCTTCACAATACTCATGCTAATGATAATTATCTTCTACGTATCTGTTTTTATGATAATATTATTTTGCACAAAAACATATGAGTTTTCTCAGCATTCTACAAAATAATAGCTATACAAAACGTATGTAGGTAGATAATCATGAAAGAAACCAAATTAAATTTTGCACGTATTACGAGATGATAAAATTATGTTTGTACCTACTACGAAAATGTTCCATTGACAAGTAGGTATTATATTAATATTTTCAAGTTAGTTCAAAGAATCTCAAAACACATATGTATATGAGAATTTTTCATTCAAGACTAGTGTTGCCTTGGGAATAATAATATTTTTACCAGTTATTCTCGTTTGCAGATGTAAAGAATTAACAACCTACTGAGAACTTTTCTACCATGGTGCGAGGAAGTATCTACAAGTACTATACTAAAAATATATAGGTACTCTTGTACGTTTGCAAGAAAACTCATGCTTTTATGTGAGAAAAACTTGGTTATTAGCAACACGAAGATTATTTCCATTTTTTCTTTTTATTCATGCCAAATATTTTGTACGCAGTAATAGAAAATATCATATTTCTTACACTGACCATGATAAATAATTATTCAACTTTCTTTATTTTATTTTGTCCTTATGCAAAGTTATTTTATTTATTTATTTGATGAACGACTAAATGGACATTACAGTTAATAAGAAGAAAGTTTTATATCAACAATATTAAAATATATTAGATTTATTATTTTATATCAATAAACACCAATTAGAGTCACAATTTGCATTGTTTTAGTTTACATAATTATGGTAACAGTAATTTCGATAGCATGTTGATTTTCTTTTTTAAATAATTCAAGTAGTTAGCGTATTTACTTGTGGATTACATTCAAAGATGTCTTCCAGAAAAAAATATTGTAAGTCTTTGAGATGCTGGTTTTTGCTAAACTCTGTAGGGTCTGTTTAGAAGTCGAAAACATCCTAGTATTTGGGTAGGTAGGTATATTAACATTATCATACGAGTTGTCAAATATATTTGCTAGTGAACATGTATGTTATAAATTCGGCAATAATTATAATATTATGGGACATTTGAATTAGAAAGAAAAAAAAGACTTTAGTGTAAAGTAATATATTATTTTAAGGTAAATATTTTAATGATGTTTTCTGCAACCTGTCACCAGCGATTCTTCTAGTGTCGTTTGAACAACGTGTTGGAGGTCTTCCTCTTCTCCTTTTATCTTCACGAGGTCTTCAATCAGAAAGCTCAGAACAGAGATGCCTGGAGAGATAATATGAGAGAGGCTTATGTTCAGCAGTGGACAGGAATAGCTGCATAAGTAAGTAAGTTTGATGTTACAGAATATGTAGCACATAAATGTTTTTATTTACAGATCATCAAGAACTATTATTTAAGAAGTGTTTTTGGGGCTGATTGAAATTGGATATCTTTTTTCTATGGATCATCTTTCTGCATCAGTATAACATTGAAATTTCGCACTACAAGATAACTACTGTGGAACTTCACATAACGCAGATTATAATCAAGATCTTCAATAACATTTCTGGCACTGATTGTCCAAACGCAATTCTTGATTGTTATTGATTTCAAGAGTTACGTATGGACATCAACATCAGGAATTTAAATATCAACAATGTCTACAACACCGAACATACAAAAAATAATTTCAATGGATTTTTGGAAGGAATATGAAACTGGAGAAAACTCTGACTTTTGTTGACTATAATACTACCAAAGGGAGAAGAAAATTCAAACTCATCGCAGACCAATCCAATTGATTGTGACTCATTGTATGCAATATTACCTTTTAATTATTCTGGATATTACATACAAAATGTCCCCCATATCATATTGAAGCAAATTAGAAAAATGTTGAATAACATAAAAAAAAGAAAATTCACATACCACCTCATCGCTGAATTGAAAATGTTTATTTCATATATTTATTACAAGAAACTCAAAAACTTGCAGAAAAAAGTGTCAAGTAACCATGTCAATTTCAGAATCTTCATAGCTACTGTAGCTGTGTGTTAATGAGCTGTTTACCTAATGAATTTTATTACGCGACATACCTAATAATTTGTTTGAATAAAACAGTAAAGATAAATTTAATGTTCGGGTCGAATGTTTGATAATATTACCAAAAAAAATAAACTTGTAGCATTACGTTGTGCTAGTATGATTAGTGAGAAAAATGTCACGTCGTGTACATTGTATTAAATTTATTTCATGTAATCATTCAAGTCTCCAGCTTCTAGGTAGCTGTGTAGATAATTTGATGGTGGCGACACATCAATGTTCATGACGGATTTGAAGGAAACTCGTTTCTGTTAATATTTCGCTTGAGTGGTAGCAAATTTACTTTCTGGACAACTACGTCTGTCTCAATTTCGACACGAGAGGTGGTAATATAGTTAATATATTTGCAGTGGCGTAGCCTGGAGGTAAATTGTAACGAATAAGTCATCCGTTCATACATTTACATAGAGTGTCAATACTACATAGATAATAATACTACAATACTGAGATATACGTACGATTTTATATTGAATGCAATTAATTTGAGGGGAAATTTTCGGACATCCATATCTCGGTCAGAATAACGCAATCATCTCTGGTATAAAAATGTATTGATTGAAATAATATCTCAAGAGAAGAGGCTTGTTTTCGTTATGTATTCTTCAATGTGAAAGTTTAATGGAAAAATAATATAAATTTATTTTATGAAATTTTACGTTTAAAAATAGAATTAAGACGCGGCGTGGAATGAATGCAAATGTTCAGGCCTAGGCCAGAGCGATAGCTGGCTGACATTGAAGAGAACTAATATGAGACTCGAAGAAAGAAAAAATCTGAATGAAACTCGAAGAAATAAAAAATCATTTGTAAACTGTATAGAGACAAGATTGGTGATTCTTATTCAGGGCGCTAGCGTCCCTTCGTTCTGGAAATTTAGTAGGGCGTTTTTAAATTTTTACCATTTAGAGGGCGCTGCAGAAGTTCGAGTGGGCATTGTATCAATTTAATAAAATGAGTTCATTTACAAGTAATGTATTTCTGTTAATCAATACCATCTCGGCATACCTATAATAAGTGGGGTAGCTAATGTAATAAACATGCAAGTCATCCTCTCCGTACCAATAAAAGTTAAGAAATTAAGAATGGATGGCATGCCTCATTGCTGCACTGTAGATGTTCAATGTCTTATACGTGAGGTTTTACGAATACTTGCCTTTTACAGAACACTCGTAAACCTGCAGAAAAGAGTGGAAGGCCTATTCTGTAGTTATGTATGTGAGTGATAATAAAATTATACAAAATAATAATAAATGAATAATGTTTTTTAAAAATGATAATGTGTTTCATTTTTGTATTTCTCATCACTTTTTTATTTGTAGTAGGAAATCTATTGCATAAAATATATACCTACAAGAGAAAAGCGTTAATTTTACATTTTTTATTATGGGGGGCACTGGATAATTTTGCCATGGAAAATGGAAGCCATTCTTTCAATATGTTGGATCATTGGTCACGATGAACAAGTGATTAAGAAATATGCCTTGATGCTCTGAAATTTAAGTATTATTTAATAAAATTATGTTTTATTTATTATAATCTTTGATTACC
The DNA here is from genome assembly GCA_947579605.1 of Athripsodes cinereus. Classification (NCBI taxonomy): domain Eukaryota; kingdom Metazoa; phylum Arthropoda; class Insecta; order Trichoptera; family Leptoceridae; genus Athripsodes; species Athripsodes cinereus. Next base: position 23,089,263 of record OX388329.1, read on the forward strand.
TAAACACTTCTGATATATCCTTAATATATATAATTTTCTGTTACTACATCTCTGAAAAGAAATTTCTCTGAAGGAAATAATACTTAAGATTCTTTTATCAGCATAATTCCACATAGAATCTCGTGTCGCAATGCAGGGATACCTAGTATATAAACGAGATGATGCGAAAAAGGTAAGTAAGAGAGAAATCAAATGGTAAGTAAACACTAACTAACCCTCTAACAAGAAAAACGATTGAATCCGATTAAAATGGTACCCTGCCAGTTTAGTAGTCTTAATATATTTTATAAAAGGTTATACAGAGACCCAAAAATACAGTATGAGGTATAAGATGTTAGCTAACCTTACCAAATATTGGACTACATCTATATCAATTAGACATCTGGATTAGAGAACCATATTTACACAATACTTACTACACTGTGCAAAATCTAATAGGAAGTAAAAAAGGCGTCCCAATTCTTACAATTCGATTCTAGTATAGTTTAAGTGATCACTTTCCTTGTTCGATTCTAAACATTACAGCTATATTTTTACCGTACACAGCGGTGAAGTTTCATCCACAATTCTCAGGCAGATAAGTCTTCATACAAACAACCGTTCATAGTCACAATAAAATTAACACACCAATATCAATTTAAGAATTCGTCTATCCAGGCTTTATTAATCGAGTTGTCGTTTATTTTGTACAACCTATACTCCATATTTAAATCCTCAACTAGCCGCAAACAACGTACCATCGGAAACTCGCCAATCTGGAAGATCTGCAAAGAGATGGCGAGACAACTGGAGCTTTGTGACCCAGGAGACGCCAAAAAACAGATCAACTGAAAGAAGAAACAAATGGTTCAAGTTTTACTATTTCTAGTAGACCTGGTTTCTACTTACAAAATTATTGTTTAAAACTTGAGTTTCCCCGCTTTGTAAGTATTGATATGAAAGAACCATACGAGAGATAGGTGTAATTGGTGGACGATACCATGATACCATAAAGCGCTTAAGTCAAGCTATCCCGATTTCATTGCATATACTTAATATATTATTTTTTTTATTTCACAGCACAAAGAACAACGATATCGATAAATAAATAATGTAACGTTCCGTTTAAGATGTAAATGGAAGTCCCCAGACTTCTGCGGTATCCGGGTGGACAGTGGATCTCCTTCAATTCTATCACGACACTGCAATCCAAGAGATTGATAAAGATTAATAAACATGAAATATCTCTACAAAATATTCTTTGTTTCATCTTTTCACGACAAGAGAACTAAAAGTGAGTAAATTATTATGAAATGTATCTTAGAAATCAAATGGTAGAAAAATAAGTTTGTGTTTTTGTTAAATTCAAATGTAATTAATCGAAATACAAAAGTTTTTATTGTACCATAATATACCTAAAATTTATGTAGATGAAGACAATCTGTTAAAGATCTTTATTTGCAAAGTAATATTTAATTTAAAATTATACATTTCTCGATCCAAAATTATTATTATGAATATTAATTTACATCAATCAATTAATATTTATGAGTTTCTTGTAAAGTATTAAGAATAGTTAGTATGTATTAGTGATGTACCTTCTATTGAATATTAATTTGTATTAGCGATATTTAAAACATTCGAATTGCGAAAGCAACGTGAAGAACGAAATTATGACTTGGTACGTAAAGATATTTTACGCTTATTGGATTGTGAGTGTGTCCAGGATTACAAGACTCTGGACCATGCTATTTTGACTGCCCACTTCAAGATTGTGGCGATTTTTTATTCTTTTCTTTGCTATACGCACAATATCTTCCTAACATCGGATATTTCATTGATTTGGATAACGAAAAAGCTCTCTGAAGCATTTGATATTTTGTTTCCAGATTTTATTTATTAATTATGCCCTGTTATATCAGTCCTTTAATTTTTATATTTTAATCTAAAAATAATGAGGTAATAATTGTTTAACTTCAGTTTTGATGTTAAATTATTCTTGACAGGTGGAGATCATCCAAATTAGGGTGCATCGCACCCAGCAAAAATACTCTGTAAAACAAGAGAGACAATGGTTCTAGTTGGGTCATGTTATGGGAATCTTCAATGATTGAGTGTTGTTCTTTTATCAATAAAAATTTAGATAGCCTGGGCGCCCTTCTTTCACAATATATCGTTTCTATGACAACGACATCAGAGGCTAAGCAGATGTAAGTCACTTGGCGTAAAAACACTCTGAAAGGGGGAGGCCATTTTGTGTTCTGTGTTCCCAAGAAGACCGTTGAAGATAATTATTCATTTATTTCATTTATAAAATACGCGTTTTATGTACCTACCTGTACCATCACGGCATATCCTATACTACATGAAAAAGCATGTACGTTTTTTTTTTTTTTTAAAAAGATATATCTGGGTTTTGTTTGTTACAAACCCAAATACAACCTTATACACCTTTCACAGTAAGCTACTAAAAGCTTGTGTCGTGAAAGGGGAGTTTGCCGGCACCTGGTATCGAACCACGGACCCCATGTTCACGAGGTCGAGACTCTACCTCCAGGCTACCGACGAACTCCTTGTCCTACCGTTGTCCTCCGTATCAACAAAATTAAGACATTCAAGATTGTGGCGCGCCTACCTCATCGTTGAATCGTACATAGATGTTATTGTATTATACATTATGTTTTACGAATACCTACCTTTGACAAGACACTCAAAAACTTGCATAAAAGAGTTAGTCACCTATTCCTACCAGAAACTCTTCTTCTCATTTGACAATTATTATTTTTTTATACGCGGCGGCAGAATTGCCATCCACACTTCTCAGCATTATACAACCAGATAAGCCTCCATATGATCAGTCATGGTCACACAAAAACTTAACAGTCTAATGCCGGGAAAAATTCACCTATCCAGATATACAGGATATCAAAGGATTAGGCTCAGAACGCGGGTTCAAAATACCAGCATTGTGTCTGAAATATCTGTGTTCAAAAACTTTTTTACAATATTACAAGTGTTTATTATAGTAGATTTTTGAATTTTAATGTACGAATTAACCGGTAAATCTAATTTTTGTAAATTATTTATTAAAGATTTCGGAGTTACCCCTGTAGCTGACATGACTAAGGTATTATATAAACGGACCTAGAATGCCAAATATTTTTTATTTCTCCTGCTAGTTCTGTATATTTACGTATTTTTTCTGCGGCGGTTGTTTGTATATTATATGTATTTAGGACAGCGATGTCTATTAGGTACGTTATTTTATTACGTTTATCATGTAATACTAAATCGGGTCTATTATGATGTATTTGTCTATCTGTTATTATTGTTTTATCATAATAGAACCTGTAATTTTGATTTTCTAAAACCGGTTACGAGTAAATTATTTTTACAATATATTATTTGTAACATCACTATTGGGTAAACATAGTACATCTACAACCAATTATATTACAAATTTTCAATCAAAACTTATTTTAGTAATTCAATTACCCAATTATAATATTGATCCGAAAAATATTTTAGTAGGTACAAGCATTAAGATTAGGTATAAAATTTGATTCAAGTACACTAAAGAATGAATTTAAGCAAATAATATTTACAGTCAAGAATGAATAAATAACTAATTATATATTTTAATCATAATATAAAATTGTTAATATATGTACCTATATACCTACATGAAGCCACCTTATTTAGGTTAGCTTGATAACGAAGTCGTACGTTGAAACCCAGGTTACTGTAATAAAGTTATTGATAAAACTCAAAATCATATTTTCACTTGTAATTAATATTGCCAATGTTTAATTAATGAACTTGATGTTTTATTTAACAGTAGGTGGGTAGGTACTTTTATTTGATTCAAGTCTTTGTGGGAATCACAGTAACCACTTACAGTTTACTTTGAAATTACAAACAGAAACAATTTATATTGATATTTAATATGTATAAATGTTCGAGTCTGTTCGTTGAAGAAATGTTCTGTTCTAATCAGTCAGTCACATTTCGAGTCAAATAAGAGTAATTTCAAAAATTCTATTGAATTATGTAAAAAATGTAACATATCAGACAGCTGGCGTTCTGTCAAGAAGTCAAACCAAACTAGCCTAAACAGAAAAAATTGAAATGACCATAGACTCAGAAAATCCTGGTTAAGCATTTGTAATCATCTTCACACTACCTATATACACCTCATCCCTTGCGGTATTGGCCGAAAGAATCAAATGCCTCATGCCCCTATTCTTGCACACTTTTCGCTTCCATAGTTTTCAGCGGTTCTTCGCTTTTGTTCTCTTATTCAAAGTGTCCAACCTGCAGAATATTGGATACGTAATTTTTATTATGATAATTTGCAATGGAAACTCTGTATATTTTCTTCTAATTGATTCGATTATTCAACTTAACAATCATACTGGGTTTACAATTTATTACTATAACATTTTCTTGAATATCAGAAGCTTCATTCGTATAACTAAGTATGTACCGACATATATTATTGAGAAATAATCATTTTGAAACTACTTATTCTAATGAATCTGCGAGTTCTAATGAATCTGCGAGTACTTGAGCTAATTATTTAATTACCTTCCAATAATAAAAATTCAAGTATGTGATTCTGTTAGGCTGAATAGTTCCCTAAAAATGAAGTTAAAACTGATTAATTTTTACAATTAAAAATCAGTAAAGTTATGAAGGTTAATTTTGATTTATTAATTCATATTTTTCAACACAATAAACAGCTGTTGCCTCTTATTTATAAAACAATATAGATATACCTTCTTGACACAAATAACATCAAATACATACACATTAGTCTTTGTGAAATTAAACCAAACCAAAACAAATAAAAATACTATTTATTATTTTATTTCAATAGATACAACAGCTTTGACAATGAATAATACAATAATATATTAATTTGTTGAAATAACTTTATTTGTCGGATATTTCAGGAGTCCAAGGACTCCGATTTATCCGTTTAGGTGACAATTTATTTATTTATTTATAATAACATATACCACACAAGGCCATTAAACATAAATATACAAAAAAAATCACAAATAGTTCGATGCAATACAACAATCCTTTCAAACGCAGTCACATTTACTTATCACACACACACATACACAGGTGACAATATTTATATTTCAACTGTCTCTAGTCTAGTAGAAATGCCAGTGTTGGCATCTCCGACCCTACAAACATGTGACAATACACACTACACACTGATCATCCAAACATACCTACTATTAAATCTGAAAATTGAGAAAAACAGAACTAATTACAAAGGAATTTAAATAAATAATTTGTTCCATGTTATTTATAAGTGCTATACCTATTATTTTTATATATTCTATATATTTTTTTTTTAACGTTTACAAAACGAGCATGTATATCTTCTAATTAGTTAATCTGATATTCTCAAAACAAAGTAGTTTTTATTTTTACATAATTATCACATAATAATACATCGTCATGATTGTTTTCTAATAATTGCACTCGTAATTAATATTTGGGTATTTAATATTTCGAGTACATTATTCGTACTTTGAAGAATCCTCGTCAAGGAGGTTTGGGAATTCCCATCTATTTTTGATTACATACACTGTTACATAATCTACAGAGTTATGTATCATACCATTATTTACAAAGGTGCTACCTCCTTACTCCCTCTATTTATTAATATCAAAATCTCCCAACAGGCTTATAATATTTATTTTATTTATTTATTTATCACTATTACAAAACGTTAGAAAACACACATGGACAGAAATAAATAAAGAAAACGCACTCATCATCCAACCCCTTGCTATATAATACCAAGCCCACAAGTTTGTCATTTATTACAAAAGTTATACAAAAAATTAAAAAAACAACAAGACACCAATCCAACATGCATAACAGGCAGCCAAAACAGATATGTGACTGAACGTGCGCGCCGGAACAAGCAAGTCAATCAGGACTATACAGTCATAACCTGCAGCAATATATTATTTGTAATAAGTAATCATTATTAGTTAAAACATTACAAATACACAGTACAATTACGTTACCATTGAGTAATAATAATAAAAACATGCATTGACAACTATAGGTATTACAAAATTACATACGCACTCAATCCCGTGGAGTCGCCGATAAAGAATAGGTCTTCCACTTTTCTGCCATTTAACAGTATGAAAAAAAATATGGTGTGATAATTAATGTATTCATGTTTTAATTTAATATTTTTATGGTTTGTATTTTTTGCATTTAAATGGTGTTGGATTAATCTATGCATATTTGTGTGATGCTTTTTACCAAACATTGTAAGTTCTTTTTTTTTATGTAAAACTCGATGATATTATAATTAGATATCTCTTCTTTGTTACTAAATTAGTTTTCTGTAACGTTGACCATAACTCCTATAAAGGCCTTTCCATCATGCGCTAATCGGAAGAGTTCCTTCACACGCCTGATTCCAGTCCAGTCTTTTACATGCATAGCCATGAAGCTAATCATCTACCAAGACCAAGTCGTCATTCTACTGTTCCCGTAAATATAAATTGGAGGATTTCATATTTAATCCCACGCAAAATAAAATCCAGATGTTAAGTATTAGATACCAGAAACATTTTTTTTTATATAGAAAATATAACTGGGTAATATAGGTACCTATTATGTATTGTCTATTATCCAAGTCGCGCACACATTGCGAGTAATTGCTCATACAGCCTGCGGTCTCGTGATGACGCGAATGGAGTAATTTATAACAGTCAATCAAATCGTTAACAAATTCCTCATCAATCAACCTTCTCCACTTCTTATTCTATGAGTGGGTATTTATTTCACTACTACACTTTTAGTTTTCTGGTTTTATGTTATATTTACCTACCCTACACAGTTATCGTTTTATCGTTACATTTTATCATATTAACTAAGTATCCACTTACCACCTCATCATTCGCCTTTCAACTCTCCTCCCGGGAGCATAGGATAGAAATCAGCTTCTACCATTCAGAGCGTCTTTGCACCAAATGAGTTACCTCCCCCCACAACAGTCTTAACGCTCTGGTGACATTTTCATAGGAACTGTTTGTAAAAAGGGAAGTCCACACTGAGAAAAATACTAACGAAATTTGACAACAAATCGTTGGTAAATTTACCAACGCTTGTTTGCGAAAAGTTAATATTATAGATTCTTACTAATGAATCGTTTGTATTATCTCTGGTCCTAATCTGATAGTACAGTATTTTTCTCAGTGCGGTCCATTGCAACCCCTGTGGAGGAAAAAGCGATGCTAATTTTGGACACCTATCATAAGACATTTACACAACAAGACCCACCCAGACGCACAGCAATATTTGTGACATGCTCAAACCACCTTAGGTACATCCGAAATTCTCCTAAGACACTTATCTACGATACAATATTTTCAAAGGGAAGCGACCATCATATACCTCAACTACTCCGGAATAATATATAATAATTATTTTCTTCGTAGAATTGATTTCAGAAGATTTCTATACTGTCAAATAAATAAATAAATATACCTACCAAATAAATAAATATATACCTACTCAATTGAACTTAAATGAAATTTATTCAGTTTAAATTTTCCAATAAATAATAATACGGTATTTGTGTAAAAGGCCTGTAAAAAAGCTTTTTGAGGAAGCACTTTGATTATCTTAAATGATTTATATTTGATTTTTTTTTTCATCAACAAGCAATTAAAATCTTGTTGACGCTAAGTTCTTCCAAAAGGTGTTATAAAGTGTGAAATAAAAGATGAAAGACGCAAAGTTTTCTCCAACAAGAAGTATATAAATAAAAGTTAAGAATTTTATGTAAGTAATTCCGAGAAATCTTAATATTTTATAGTACTTCAACTCTTTCTTTTAACGAAATAAGTAAAATGATAAATTAACACTAAATTGTCTAATGTTGAGAAGGTTTCCATGGATAAAATGTACTAGTATAATTATTGTTGAGAATGTTTTATACAAATTAAAAAAAGGTATATCTTGCACTGGATATACCTTTTTTATTTTACATATCCAATAAGGTATATTGCCTGATTGTACACAATATTACCAATATATTTAAATACATATGCACTATCGTGGCTAATCCTACAAATATGTATCTCGTAGAAAAGCTATAGTGGTTCGCAAAACAAAAGTAGAACTACCATGTAGGAAGGTCGCGTTGCACGTGTACCTGATTGTAGATGGACGAAAAATGTGATTTTATTTATTTATTAAGCATCAACAGTACACTATAGATAACATACTCAATAACAAACAATGTAGTCAAAGAAGGCATCAATACATTGCCCCATTTATAAATGTACATATTATAACAATTTGTATTATATCAAAAGCCCATAAGGTTGTCACATTTAAATATATATTGTTACGTAATCACCATTAGGAGGGTACTTAAGTTTGGAAGTTTAATGAATTTGAATTTTTATATTATTTTTGGTTATGGAATGTTTGGAAAATAATGACAGGTGGTTGTTTTGGTTTTGATAAAAAGAAAGATCTAGATAGGCTGGAAGAAAGATGTTATATAATGTGTATATAAGAAATCTGTGTGAACTGTAATAATATGTGACGTATATATAAATAAGAGATGTTGTAATATGTATTTTAAATAAATAATAATTGTAAATAAATAAAAACGTTTAAATAAATTGTTAATTTTCAAGATGTCATCCTTTTAATTGAATTCAGACTTTATTTTCCCTGACACAAGTTATAGAAAAACGATTTACGTTACATTGGTGTCAGGTGTGGGGTTGTGAATCAGATATTTAAGTGCTTAGTGGAAATAAAGACTGTGTAAAATATGTCATCAAAAAAATTAACTCTACTTGACTTGAAAGTGGTGGATCTGAAGCGCGAACTAGAAGAAAGAGACGCGGATACATCTGGAACGAAGGGTGTGCTCCAACTTCGACTAAGAAAGGTGATGGAAGAAGCAGGTGAAGATCCGGAAACATATATCTTCGAGTTGCCTATAACCACCAGTGAGCTTTATAAAGAAATCGAAAAGAAGCTTCAAGAAAATGCTACAGCTATGAAAGAAGAAATAGAAAGGCTTCGAGAAGATTCTAGAGGAACGAAAGAAGAAATTGAAAGGAAGTTTCAAGAATATTCTGTGTCCTTTGATGAAAGGATTAGCGAGTTAACAAAGCAGGTGAAAGTTTTGGAGAATCAGGCGCTTTCTTCAACAGCAAGAACGGATTTTGAGCAGAACACAACGGCGGACACAGAGTTCAAGTGTGTAGAGAGTGGTGCAACTTCAATGGTGGAGCATGTGCGTAGTGATATGCCAACTTTTGATGGAAAGAACTCTTGGGAAGAGTACTTAACTTTGTTCGAAACAGTAGCTATGATAAATGGCTGGTCGATGACAAGAAAAGCATCAGTATTGAGTATATCTTTACGAGGAGATGCTTTAAGAGTCCTTCAGATGATTCCGCTTGCGGACAGACAAAACTTTAAATCTTTGGTTGAGAGACTGGAGATGCGATTTGGACAAAAGCATATGGAACAAGTTTATAGGTCACAGTTGAAGAATCGTGTGCAGAGGCCCAATGAAACTCTACAGGAATTCGAGGCGGATGTAGCGCGTCTAGTGAGATGTGCATACCCTACAGTTTCTGATGATGTATGTGAAAGTCTTGCAGTAGACAAGTTTTTGGATGGACTACGAGCAAGTGAGACACAACAAGCTATAAAACTGGCTAGACCACAAACTCTTAGGGATGCTTTAACCCAAGCACTCGAATTTGAAGCTGTAAGACAATCCGTACGAGGTCACGCTCAATCCTGTGTGATGGAAGCTGTACAAGAAAATCAACCACTTTCAATAGAAGACGTAGTTAAGAAGGTTTTGGAGGCCTTGAAAGGAAAGAAGAGACAACTACGTTGCTGGGACTGTGGACAAATTGGACACCTGCGTAATCGGTGTCCAGGAAAACTAAAAAGGGTTGATGGAAAGGTGCAACTGTCGACCCGCATTGCCAATGCCTCGAAGAGATATGCAGATGTTGCGTCGTTCAGCGGACAAGTCAGCAGCATGTTTATAAATGGCAAAGTAAATGGAAAGAATTTGAAACTTTTGTTGGACACTGGAGCAACAAAGACAATCATGAGACCTGATTTAGTTTGCGAAAAAAAACAAATAAAATCAACTAAATGGACATTACGGACGGCAACTGGAGTGTCGGCGTCTGTATGCGGTGAGACAGTTGCCAACTTTCACATTGGAAGCACCATCTTCGATCATCAGGTGTTGGTGGCTGAGATAGAGGAGGAAGTTATTCTTGGAATGGATGTAATGGCGAAGTATGGATTCAAACTGGATCTGAAGAGGCGAACTCTGAAAATTGGGGATGAAGATATTCTTATACAAGAGCATGAAGAATTCGCTACACGTGTGCTTGCGGCAGAAATTGTTACTATTCCAAAACAAAGTGAAATGTTAGTACGAGCCTACTTAGATTGTGACATTCCAAATGGACATGTTTTAGTAGTGGAGTCCAACGCTAATACTGAAGCTGGAAAAGGAGTGTTGATTGCGAGAGTACTGATTCAAGCTAAAAAGGATATTTTGGTCAGGCTAATGAATATCAATGACTATCCAGTGACTATCAAAGAAGGAGTTTATTTAAGTATGTGTTCATCGGTTTCGTCAGTAACATGTAGAGTGAGCGGTGGCCAAGTTTCTTCAGAGGAGGTACCAAAACACCTTGACGACTTAGTGAAGGAGGCTTGTAAGGAACTTACCAAGGAACAGAGCAAACAGATTAGATCCTTCATCGCTAGAAATCAGGATGTCTTCGAGAACCCAAGTCAACCCAAAGGAAGAACAAGTGTTGTTAGTCATCGAATAGACACAGGTGATGCAAGACCCATTCGTCAAGTACCCAGAAGATTACCTTTAGCAAAACGGGCGGAAGCAGATCAAATTATTCAAGATATGGAACGGGACAAGGTAATAGAACCGTCAAGCAGTCCATGGTGTTCACCTGTAGTGCTGGTTAGGAAGAAGGATGGCTCAACTCGGTTCTGTGTTGATTTTCGCCAACTTAATAATGTTACTAAGAAGGACCCACTCTTCTGCGTAAGTTTTCGAGTGTCCTGTAAAAGGCAGGTGTTCGAAAAAAATAAGACATTTTACATCTTAAATTCAGCGTTGAGGTTTGCCACCCATCCTGAATGTCTTGATTTTACACTGGCACGAAGAGGACAGTTTGTATGTTTCTTACATACAGCTGATCTGCTGGCTACCCCACTTGTGGGATATGCCGTGATGGTATAGTAGTAGTAGTAGTAGTAGGACAGTTACCCTTTGCCTCGTATTGATGATACGTTGGACACATTGGCTGGCTGTAAAATCTTTTCAACGTTGGATTTGAAGAGTGGATATTGGCAGGTTGGACTGGAACCTAAGGATAGAGAGAAAACAGCATTCTCTATTGGAAGTGGATTATGGCAGTTCATTGTTATGCCGTTTGGACTTTGTAACGCTCCGGCTACTTTTGAGCGTTTAATGGAAAGCGTGCTGAGAGGATTGTCGTGGGAGACCTGTTTAGTGTACCTGGATGACATCATCGTGCTTGGAAAATGTTTTGAGGAGCACTTACGAAATTTGGAACAAGTGTTTTCACGATTGAGAGCGGCCAACTTGAAACTCAATGTTAAGAAATGTACATTGTTCCGAAGACAAGTCAACTATCTGGGTCATGTTGTCTCTGAGGAAGGAGTGGCGGTGGATCCTGAGAAGATTAGAGCTGTTCAAGACTGGCCTACACCTAAAGACAAGCATGAAGTAAGAAGCTTTTTAGGCTTAAGCACTTACTATCGGCGATTTGTTTTGGGCTTCGCTGATATCGCTAAACCATTGACAAAACTCACAGAAGAAAGTAATGAATTTATATGGGATTCAAAATGCCAATGCGCGTTTGAAGAATTGAAGAAGGTATTGATTAATTCCCCGATTCTAAGTTATCCTCGAGCCGAAGGGAATTTTATTCTGGATACGGATGCAAGCAACGTCGGCATTGGAAGTGTACTATCTCAGGTTCAGGATGGTCAAGAACGCGTAATTGCGTACTTCAGTAAAGTTTTGTCAAGGCCGGAACGCAACTATTGTGTAACGCGAAGAGAGTTACTTGCTGTAATCAAGTCAGTTGAGCACTTCCGCAAATACCTATATGGACGGAAATTTCTTTTAAGGACAGATCATTCGGCGCTTGTATGGCTGTTACGATTCAAGAATCCTGAAGGTCAGGTTGCAAGATGGATAGAAAGATTGCAAGAATATGACTATGATTCTGAGCATCGAGCTGGACTTCGTCATAAAAATGCTGATGCACTGTCAAGGCGTCCATGTCCAGAGGATTGCCAGCATTGTAATAAAGCGGAGGAAAGGTTCGTCATGATTCGTAGAACTACAGTCATCGATAATTTTTGGCAAGATGATGAAATTCGAGCGCACCAGTTGGAAGATCCTGACCTTGGACTTTTGATGCAGTGGAAAGAAAATGATCGAAAACCTTCATGGGAAGAAATAGCTTCATGTTCACCAAATGTTAAATCATATTGGGCACAATGGCAATCCATAGTTGTGGAAAACGGGTTGTTGAAACGTATTCTGGAAAGTGAAGATGGAACACAGCAGAAACAACAGCTATTGGTTCCAAGGAAGAGAGTTCCTGATGTCCTTAAGCTGCTTCACGATGATGTGTCTGGTGGACACTTGGGAGTTAAAAAGACTACAGAAAAGATTCGTCAGAGATTTTATTGGGTCCGTTACACTGAAGATGTAAAAGATTGGTGTAGAAGATGTGTGACTTGTGCTACTTCGAACGGACCTCAAAAACAGAGGCGTGCGCCAATGAGACAGTACAATGTAGGTAGTCCATTTGAAAGAATAGCCATCGACATAGCAGGACCGTTTCCCACAACTGAAAGAGGGAACAAGTATATTTTAGTAGCAATGGACTATTTTAGTAAATGGACAGAAGCCTATGCATTACCAAATCAAGAGGCTACCACTGTTGCTGAAATCTTGGTAAGAGAGCTGATAAGTCGTTTTGGAGTACCGTTGGAGCTTCATTCGGATCAAGGAAGAAATTTTGAGTCAGCCGTATTTCAGCAAGTATGTGAGATATTGGGAATTCGAAAAACGAGAACAACTGCTTTGCATCCACAGTCGGATGGAATGGTGGAGCGAATGAATCGAACATGTGGAAAATATCTGTCGAAGGCGGTGTCTGATCATCAGAAGGATTGGGACGAATACATCCACTTGTTCTTATTGGCCTATCGTTCGGCAATTCATGAGACAACGGGACAAACACCAGCGAGTGTGATTTTTGGCCGTGAACTACGGTTACCTTGCGACTTGCAGTATGGATCTAAGCCTGGAGAGGATCTTGTTGGAGAAGATTATGTATCGGAACTTCGAAGAAAGATGAACGACATCCATGAACGTGTGCGGGCTAATATTCAAGTCGCTAGTGACAGGATGAAGGAAAGATATGATGTCAAAGCTGTGGAAGGAGGGTATCAAGCTGGAGATTTAGTTTGGTTGTTCAATCCTCAACGGAGACGAGGCTATTCACCGAAGCTTCAAAAATCCTGGGAAGGACCGTACGAGGTGATTAAAAGAATAAATGACGTTATTTATCGAATACGACGAAAATCAAATGGCAAGCCGAGGGTGGTACATTTCAATCGCTTAGCACCGTTTTTAGGAGACAATAAAAGTGAAGGAAACAACCCGATTGTTCAAGTCTGTAAAGTCTTAAGTGAAGAGAAGAGTTTTGAAGAATTTATGAAGACGCCTCAACGAAGAATTCATCATGGTGTCACTATCGAAGTTGAGCAAGATCTTTTTGACACTCCAGAGGATTATGTTTTGGCTCATTGCTTGGCTCAGAATGCAAAATTTACTAATGGCATAGCCAAAGTTTTCAAGAAGAAGTACGGGATATTGGAAGAGATTAAGGCCAAGAGTTTAAAAATTGGAGAAGCGGTCCATCTACAGCATGGGGAACGACATATATTTTACATGGTAAATAAAGCAATCCCTGAAGAACAAACAGAGTATGTTCAGATGTGGCACTGTTTACAAAGTTTGCGGGATCAAATGTTACAAATGAATCTTACGAAGCTCGGCATACCAAGGATAAGTGGCAATATGGATTGGAAAGTTGTTCGAAATATGATAGAAGAGATCTTCTGTAATACTGGAATCAATGTTTTAGTTTGTTGTTTTAATCCAGGGTATAGTGAGAACATCAAGAAGTCTGTACCTTGTTATTTCTTCAAGACTTCACATTGCAGAGAGGATTCAGGATGCTCCTATCTTCATCCAGAGAATTCGTTCGGGACGAACTAAATTAAGAGGGAGGCAATGTTACGTAATCACCATTAGGAGGGTACTTAAGTTTGGAAGTTTAATGAATTTGAATTTTTATATTATTTTTGGTTATGGAATGTTTGGAAAATAATGACAGGTGGTTGTTTTGGTTTTGATAAAAAGAAAGATCTAGATAGGCTGGAAGAAAGATGTTATATAATGTGTATATAAGAAATCTGTGTGAACTGTAATAATATGTGACGTATATATAAATAAGAGATGTTGTAATATGTATTTTAAATAAATAATAATTGTAAATAAATAAAAACGTTTAAATAAATTGTTAATTTTCAAGATGTCATCCTTTTAATTGAATTCAGACTTTATTTTCCCTGACACAAGTTATAGAAAAACGATTTACGTTACAATATAATGAGTTACAATCCATTGGATTGGTCTGCAACGAGTTTGGTTTTTCTTCTCCATTCGTCTCTATTCTCAGCCAGTCTTTTCAGCTCTACGTATGAGCCACAGTTCATGTCCCTCTTCAGTTGGTCCATATATGCGTCTCTTGGTCGGCCTCTGCTATTTGTCCCTTCGGTCTTACCCTCCGCGATGGCGATGAGTAGTCCTGGGTGCCTAATGTTGTGGCCAATCCAGTTAGCTCGTTGTTGGCTGATTATCTTAAGGAGTTGCATTTTTTCGCCTACCCTGGTTAATACTTCTTCGTTTTCGACGTGCTCCGACCAATGGATCTTAAGCATGCGTCTGTAGCACCACATTTCAAAGGCCGCCAACCGTCCGCTTTCACTCTTGTTGATGGTCCATGTCTCACAACCATAAAGCAGAATGCTCCATACAAAGGCTTTAGTAAGGTTCTTCCTTACGCTTAAGTCAATATTTGGGGATTCCAATATCTTCGATTTTTTGTTGAAGGCAATCCTTGCCTGGTTTATTCTGCTTACAATTTCTGTTTTGGAGCGTCCATCCTGGTTTATTCTGCTGCCCAGGTACACGAATTCACTTACTTGTTTGATGCTCACTCCATTTAAGGCAATGTTCGCAGTCACTTCCTCTTTTCCAACGACCATACATTTTGTTTTTTCTTTATTTATTTTCATGTTGTACTTTGACAACAGTATACTTTCCATTTTTCCTAAGGCTTCGTTCAGCTCCATCTCGGAGTCTGCGAGCAGTGCTATGTCGTCAGCATAATTATGTATCTTATCATGTCGACCTTTTTCCCATTTATTTTTACTCCTGTCCAGTTCTTCATTTCTTCTCTCATTTCTTTCAGTTCTTCATTTCTCAGTTCTTTCTTCTCTTCTCTCTCAGTTCTTCATTTCTTCTCATTTATTCTCATTTTCATTTCTTCTCTCTCAGTTCTTCATTTCTTCTCATTTAAATAAAAGAGAAAAAAATAAATATTAAAACAAGAATCTACATTTAGACAATAAAAAAATACAAATGAACAACAGTTGTCTGATCTTACAACAGGGATATAATTACTCAAATAAATATTAAACAATCAGTGCTGTCATTCACTTCATAACCTAACCTACTTACTTGTTGTTCCATACACACATACAAGAAAACATGAATTAGTGTCACAAAGTAAAACATAAAGAAGGAAGTAAAAGGATAAACTGGAGATCTAGAATACAACCCAGAAGCGTGGGTTGACTTCAGGTAAAGATGGTCCGATAACATTAAGAGAGCGGCTATAGTCAGCACAATAAAACAGCTGCGTCCAACAGAGAATTGTGGAAGTCCAAGAGAGAGGTATATATCCAATATTAAAGATAAGGTAGGTAAAGTAAAGTAGAGGAATTTGAAAGATACTTCTCATAGATATTATGTATGTAATACCAATAAATATGTGATATAAACATCAAATATAATTGACATGACTGTAAAAAAATATGTATTGTCGTAAAAATATTACAAAAACGTTTTCACTCAAACAACTTGTTGATTGTGTCAAAAATAAATGACATTCTTATAACTTTGACATTTTTGAAATGGCGTAAATTCTGACGCCCACTGACGGAATAAAATTCATAGGAAATCATAAAAAGCTACCACATTACTTAGTAAGAGCATAATTTCCATTTTCTCAACAATTTAATAAAAATAAAGTATATTTTTATGAAATGTAAGGCTTTTAGCACTAACCATTTTATATCCAATACGATAAAAATAACCTTTAAATAGTAAAAAGTTATGGGTGGATATTTGATAAACCTAATGTCTCTGTGTATAATTAACTATTTACCAAATACTGGATAATTGGCAAATCGTAGAAACACGTACTCTAATAGAACAATATGTTTTCATATCAAAAAAGTTCCTTGTAAAGATGTTTTTATGTATGTATATGAATGACTTATGATCTGATTTTCGACCGAAATGTATGCGGAAACCAACAGGTATTTCATGGACGAAAAACCATAAATGTATAATGTTAGCCGTATGAAGCGCCCGGCAAAGAATTGGTATCTCACTCTTAGCTCTGATAGTATACTATACTCCATTTCACTGCGTACAGTTGGACAGAGAGTTGGCTCATGCCTTTGCATATGGTACGAAACTCGGCCCGCCGCCGCCAGAATATTATGCAGTTTGGATTTGTCGAAAAGATGTCATGTTTTAACATTGGTACACGTGTCTCTTCAAGACAATGTCACAAAATGGCAACATCAAAACTTGTATGCGAGGAGTATCGCATATTATGAATTCATAATACATAAAACAAGCAATTTGAGAAAAAGATTAAGAAGATTAATACATAGAACAGTAAAATATATTATAAATTATGTTCTCTTTTTGGAAAAAACATTGATTTCAAATAATGTTACGTGATTTAATACCAAGTATAGAATACTTTTACGTAAAAAGAATGTAAATTTATCAATATAATAATAGATTTGTATGGTTTTGTTTTGAAATATTAGTATCGTGTTTTTTATTAATTTGTCTCAGTTATATCATACCACAAAGATTTTGGTCGATAAATAATAAAATGTTTGATATATATTTAAAAAAGACAATGCTCATGTAATTGTTGGAGAGCTTGTGTATTCACGTAATTGAAAAATGAAGAGATTGAAGGAATTTATTATTCGATGATCCTGACTCTCGGGTTATTTCGAACTTATTGTAAAAAAATCTGCCCTCTGTCCATCCATGATACACACGTTTTATACAAGTTTATAATGAATTTTGACCTGCATAGTTTGATAACGACTTCACTAATCGAAATTTGTTAAACTGCTTCAGTAAAATCGTATAAACTTTGAAAAAATTAGTTTTTGTTTTTAATATGAACGAGTCTATTCCTAAAATGAGTGTGAGTAGATAGCTCTAGTAGCTGTCTGAACCTAATTCAAAATAATAGTTAAACAATAATTTATTGATTTTATGTATTTTTGCTTTCCGGCTAAAATACAGTGTAGTTTATTTAATTACTTATATTGTTTTTAGTGTCTGCTATGCTAGAGTTAAAATGTTAAATTGTAAAAATAGAAACATATACTTTTTATTCTTCTTCTTCTATTAGGTAATTCTATTAATTTTGCCAAAATTAAGAATAAAATATAATGTGAAATAATAGTGTAAATGCGCCCTTGAGATGATTCTATACTATACTATATCCTCACGCCGTGTCCCAAGTGGGGTAGGCAGAGAGAACGGAACGCCAAACAGATCTATCTTTACACACTTCCTTCGCTTCCTCCACATTCATACAGTTCCTCATACACGCACGTCGGTTCCTCTTACTCAACACGCGGCCGTCCTCGAGAATTTGATACACGTGATCAAGCCACGTGGTTCTCGGACGCCCGCGTTTCCTCACACCCTTTCTTTCAGATAAGTATATCCTCTTTGTCATTCTTACCTCGTTCATTCGTTCAACATGAGATGATTCGAATCATGAAAACGGAGCAAAATAAATTATCTAATAATAATAAACAAAGTTTCATAAAATATACATTTCTATACCAATCAAATACCTTAATCATTGATATCAACACAAAAATATACTTACACATACTTACCGTTACTACATCCTTTTTTCAACTGTTGGGTACAATTTCCAATGATGATTTTGTATAATAGGTATCTTATTGTGACATAAATATTTAGATCCTAGAGGTATTCGTCTGGAAAAATAGTTAGATAATATGAGATTTCTTCAGATTCATAATGATAATAATAATATTTTACGTAGTGTTGCCCACCCTCATTGGCCAGTTTCCAACCCGTAGAGTGTCATAACAACGACCGATCGCGGTTTTTGTTAATGTATTCAACCATATTTCATAACACACAGACAACATTTTAAGTTGGGCATTTCCCGGTTAAATTATCAATAAATAATCTTATTGATGTTGATGTCATCAGCTGCCGCGGTCACTAAACTAAAACCGTATCTATATTAACACATTAACCCTCTCATGCGATGCATTTTAATTTTTGAACTGCACCCCAAAGAACTATTAAACTAAAAGTACCAACATACCAAGTACGAGTACCTACCTATCAAACTATAAATAGTATCGTAAAAATAAAAATAGTAGGTACCTACTTGAAACAGATAAAAATATACCAATTTTAATTATTTATAGTTTTCTGAATGCCTCAAATAAGGTAAATTCTTTTTTGAGTGATATGTTATGTCCCCCCAACGCCAATGTTGGATATCTATGGCGTAGACCTCCTGCCTTGTGCTAGCTGAAATAACCCCTCCTCCCTATGTATTCCTATCCATTCTCTAGTTTTTCCCAGCTAGACTTTCGCCTTCTTCTCACAACACGCCTGCTTTCAATTTTCCTTTTATATGTACTTAGCTAATATCTATCTACATAGATCTATTCTAATTACCAACATTGTAATTACACTATGCGATTATAATAGATACTATTATGTAGGTACACTATAATAACACTTTAAAAACATTATAAGTATTTAAATTCTTCTTACCTATGGCAATAAAATAATACTCTGAAGTTCTCTAGGTAGATATATTTGCCAATAAATAGACAACATATCAGTAAATTTGACAAGATTACATGCTATTTTTCAAAGTAATAAGAACGCCAGACAGTCGAAGGAACGGAAATTACAAAAATGCCATAAGGAAGACAGATTTTGAAGAAAATACATACCTATTTTATATTTAATAAATATATAATATTTGTTATGTAGATGATGTGTGTCCTATTTGGAAACTCAAAATAATTTAACAAAGGAAGCAGAATAGACATGACTTCTAATCTAATGACAATTAGTAGTTACTTGTGTTTCATGTGATTTGATGCATTCTCTCTACAAAAAAGCTAGACATTTAAAAGCAATAGGTACCTACCTGAAATAGGTAGCTTTTTTATTGTTAAATATACACCGAAAAGTGTTCGCGGAATTCTTTACTCCTACATCGATCTCGTATGAATTTCATTTTGTTCAGTGTAAATTGGCTCCAAAACCCCATCCAAATGTTATCCAACAGGACATAGAAATATATATAGATACTCGATAAGTCGTTTCATTAGGAATAAGAAATTCAATAAGTCGTTTCATTTCTTACTTCTAAAGCGGGGAGATCAACTGTCTACTTCAATGCATTTTTCCATATTACTATTTTGTACATAGTTACTATTTTTGCTTACTTCCGTACTATTTATGGCCTTTTCTGAACTTGAACCTTTTCGTATGTGAACATTCTACTACTTAAGTACTGTATATTTATTATTCTATGCATTCCTAACAATAAATGGCAAATCAACCCAAAACAGATATTTAAATTTTATTAAATAAAATATAAAAATATATTATTGAGCACTGTTCAATTTCCACTTTGTTAGGTTAGATACCGAACGTTTTCGCCTATACTTGTAGGCATCTTCAGGGGAACGATGCCTACAAGTATAGGCGAAATCGTTTGGTATCTAACCTAACAAAGTGGAGATTAAACAGTGCTCAATAATATATTTTTTTTATATTTTATTTAATAAAATTAAAAATGGATTTCCACAGTATAAACACAAAAACTCTTGAGATATTTAAATATTTGATAAATAACTTTATCTGGGTAGCATAGGTAGATAATACGCAAAATCGTCCCATTTAATATAGGTAAATATTTAATTATTATTATGACAACTTTATTGTCAAAATTTAGTTATGCATGAAGGGGTTGTAACCAAAATATAAACCGATGATTTTCTATCTTCATAAACAGTGGGCCTTTGCATAATAGTTATTTGGTGAATATGTTATAGGTACATATTTCGGTTACTGTGAAACCGCAACCACAAAATTCTGATATACCTGAACTGGTATTTTGGAGCAACTCATTCGATCTACTTTTAGAAAACATATATGGTAATAGTTTTCCAAATGTACCTATGTTCCTAATTGGTACACCGAACTTCTCGCTGTTTCGTATAGATACCTTTAATATGTAGGTAAATAAAATAATTTTGAAATTAATCTTTATTTAGATTTTTTGCTCCTTGACAATCCTTACGGGTGAAAGGTTGAAACAAACCAGAAACAATTGTCCGACATACAGAGCGATTTATTAAGGAATATGACAGAATCTATTCAATCAATCGACTATTATTTTTATCAAATTAATTATATCCAAGGGCTTATCCAAGCCACATCTGCGAAAAACAAGCTAATAAATAGGCAGGTAAGTGTAAATATGTACCTATCTCTAAGATTGATTTTTAAGTAATATAAGGTCTAAAAGTTAAAATAATATCTAAAAAAATCATGAGGCTCAAATTATACACGAAACTTTTTTACGGAAGAAGAAGTATTTACCTACTTTTACTTCAACGACAATGATGATGATATATTTCTGTGGCGCCGTTTTACGATTCTTCTATCTTCTCGAGGGTGCCAGTGAGAAGGGTGGCTTTCATTTTTCTTTCAAGGGTGATTACTTTGGCGTTGCAGGCAAAAAGCATATTTCCCCATTGGGCCTGCACCACCGAAAGCTCTGTCGTGGAATAATGTGGTCTTGTCATGGAATTTCAATTTGTTTTTATTTTATTTGTTATAATCAAAATCAATAAATACAAAATAATTACATGTTAAATAAAATTCACTATGGTTAATTGCTCGTATTTTTTGGAGGCTTCTAACAACTACAACTCCACACATTAGGATTTCAATAATGTTTGTATCTGTATACACATCTTGTCTTGTGTAGTCTTAACTACAATATCTACCATAATTTATTCCTATAGTTATGAAAGATTTACAATGAAAATAGAAAATTATTAAAATAAATTTGTTTCCATTATTTTAATCGAAAATTAATAGAGTCATCTGTTGAAAACTATATTAAACATTATATCGACATCACTGTTGAGTTCCATACCTACGTGCTATTAATACTAAAATATAATTTCATAGAGGGTGAAAAAATATTATTAATTTTGAAATATTATAAAAATATGATTTTTACATACAAAAGGCAATGCACGATCAACATAAAATATCCATAATAATATTTGTTTTTTTTTTAACAATGCGTTAAAGATTTTTACTGTTTTCAAAATATTACGATAGATGGTTCTATGCCGGAATATGTAGGTGTAGATTGAGTATAATAATATTATTAAAATTAAATGCTAATGGCATCCATACACATATACCTACTGAGTTTTCAGATGCTAAATACATACTATCATTAATGAAATTAAACAAAAAGAACATTAAAATTTAATCCATATTTGTAAAATTTTACATTAAAAACCAGTGACGTACATTATCTGTTTAGATTGACATAAAATACTATATAGAAACATTAATGGAATGAAATCAGATGATTGAAGATAAAAAATGACTTATTTAAGAAAATATATTTCATTACAAATAAAATAATATTAGGTTTCTTTTTCATGATAGAAGCCTAAAATTGAATTTCATGGATGAAGTATAATTATTTTTTGTACCATTGAGGCAAAAGGTGCAACGCAGAGATAAAAAAAATCATACGTCAGTAATTTTTGACAAAATAAACTTGTGTTAGTTTTAGATTCTTTAGAATATCCCGTAGTTGATTTTAAATATTTTTTAGTCAAAGATTATTATATCAAATCCAGTGAAGTAGGATTGTGCCGTTTGATTGTGAAAAACAGCGCTATTTTCATATTGTACTTTGTAATGATATTGCCAATTTGACTACAAAATTTCACATGCACAAAGCGCCCATTGGGAAGATCTGTATTTATAGACAACTTCAGAGCATTAAAAATCTCGTTTTATACAAACCGCCAAAATAACCGTACATGAAGGTAAAAGAAGACGCCATTATGCAGGTTTTGTTTGTTTTTGGACGCGAGTAATATGCCCGTGTGCTAATAGAGTCTTATTTACGCCGTATATAGGTATTATTTTATAAATTAAAGTATTACATTATCTTCATTTTATGTTTGTTAATGACTATGCCTTTTATTAAATATTTGTGTGGTCTACGGCGCTGTAAAAAATAAAATCTGTGGACGAGGGAACCCGATCCGTGTGTCAACCTGGACATCTCCGGTAAAACATGTTTATTCACTGTTATTTTACAATTGTATTGCATTTGAATATGTTTATTATGAAATTATGTGCCTGTAACTTATGCAATAATGATGATGCACTGCTTATTATACATGTTTGTGTAATTTTTATGTAATTATTCACAGCGCCATGTCCGGGATCCTTCATTTTGTTCTTGAGTAAAAAAAAAACATCCCATTGTTACAATACTGTTTACTTTGATAGTCGCATTCAATCATGACTATGTTTTTGTTTGTTAAAGGGATGTGTAATATGATAATTGAACATTTTTGTTTCATTTTGAATATAAAAATAGCTTCTAGCGTGTCGTTTTTTAAAGACACCATTAATCATCCTTTGTGCATTTGGATTTTTTTTTTCAATAATAGTCTTAACCGAATTCTGATATGAAGGATTAAAATCTGGTGTTTTTTTTTTACTTCTAAATGTTTTTTATTTCATAAATCTTGTGGAAATGATTTATTAACTTTGTTAAAGGTTTTTTGTTTGCTTATGCCAAATAACCTTGAAATTTTATGAGAAAACCATAAGGAAGTTAGGTAATGCAAATGGTGCTATGAAAAACAGATAAGTAAATTCTACCCTAAAGCAGCGTTTATCAAAAAAGGTTTTTTGTCCATAAGTTAATAGCAGCCAAATTTCAATATATTGCACAATATTTTATCATTCACAAAGGGAACAGAGTGACGTAAACATGGCTAGGAGAAAGGATGCTTGCGATGAGACATGGCCGATCGAGGATTAAATAGCTAAACCATGTAGAGCAGATACTAAAGATCCACGAAAACCTTCATGAATGCAGTGGAAGCAGAAAGTGTCAGCAAGGAGAGTAGTAAGTGGCGCTTAAACGTTGCTACCAGTTCAAGAGGGAAGTGGTGTGATGAGATGGATGGATTTATTCGCTGCTGCAAAAATATGATTAAAAATATACTAACATATTTTGAGACTTTGAACACAGAAATGAAGATAGCCTGTGCTGGTGCTGGCATAACAAAATTACATTTTCTTTCTTGAAGCTGGTAGGCGATTCCATAGGGAACAATGACAAAAGCCTACTCAAAGAAATCAGACTTACAGATAATATGCATTATTAATTACGATTAAATATCTATTTTGACAGAAATATGGTACTTGTGCATCTCTTTGGAGATCAACTATAATGTTTTGTACAAGCATGTGAAATGTTAAGTTGTTTGTTTACTCACGACATTGTGACAAGAATGATTCAGGGAGAAAGATGGTAGGAACCATTTTGGACAATCTCTGTGTTGAGAAATAACAAGATGTTCCTGTTCACGTATTCACTACATGATCAAGAAAGCAATTTAGTGTACCACCTGCAATTTCATTCTTTTGTCCCACAATCGTCAGTAGATAACTTTATTGTTATTTAGCAAAGATTATTCAATTGTTTTATGTCTGTAAAGCTTATATTCAAAACTATAAAAAATATTGTACGAATTTAAATATTTCAAATTCATTGTTTGAATCAAGTATTTAGTCTCCTTGTTTTGAAATTACCATTATCTTTGTATTAAATGATTTGTTATTGAATAATCTCTGTCAAGTTAAGACTGAAAAAGTACCTATACTTAGGTGTATCATAGTTTTCACAAACTTAAAAACATTATTTCTTTAATGACTATTCAGAAGTAATTAATTACATGTCACATTGTCATTTCAAACAGTCAAACATTTGTTAACCGAGACAAGTGACTAGATACATGCATTAGAATTGTATTAGTAGTGGTTACTTATCACAATCAAATAGAAAAGATTCTTTTAGTTAGTAGTTCCCCCACATTATGTGCCAATGTCAAAAAAAGAAATGTTTTTTTAAAGTGACATAGTGATGAGTGGCCTGATGGTAGTCTCGAAGATTTAAGCTGATTCAAACTCGCTGCCGATCTATTCCACTTTCACAATACAAGCTATTGGTTTGCATTAAAATGTGATAGAAGTCATACTTCATTGAGGTTTTTTTTATTCTACCACATCCATTATCAGACCATAGAAGACCCTCTTAAACGGTAAATGCTGTAGGTGAATTAAAGAATGCTAGACGCCTAAGTTTAAATTCTTCACATTATAAATTTTGACAAACTTTGTCTACATATTGCGTCTAAACGATATTGTAAGAATTGTTTACTGCGAAAGAGGGTCATTTAGGTCTTAAATTTACGTATGCTAAATCAATGAAATTCATATCACACATGCATGCGCATATTTTACGTCAATACGGAATAACATTGTGACATCAAACTTTTATAAGTGAACGATGTTATTAACTATCAAATGAGATAAGATTTTTCAGTGGGACAATTAAACATACTAATGATTATTAAAACTTCTTAAAAGATAGGTAATTATTCTATTTCTAGGTAATTTTTTAAATATTTTTAAGGATTTAATGTCGAAGGTAATAATACAAAACATTAAGGGTTGATAAATATTTTTCAGTATCTCTTTGTCTCTCCCATACGTTTGGTGTAAAGTAGTGGTTATGGGTTGAAGTTTATGTAATATAAAAGACAAAATTAATTGAGTTATGGTAGACTTAATAAAGGTTACTGAAGTATTACACATTAAGTATTCATAACTTAATAATAATAATAACCTTTATTGCACAAAATTAGTATACAAAGAATAAAAAAAAAACATGACAACATTACCACTGAATACATAATTTTGTGCAATGGGCGAATTTAAACAATAAATAGAAGGAATTGCAGATGTAAAAATTAGACATCTGAGATGGAAGTATGATGGAGAAAGTACATAAAAAGTTACGGATTTATTAAACATAGTGATAGTGACCTAAGATGTCTCTCTCGCATTGTTTAATCTATAGTAGAATGAAACGCTTATTTCAAGTTATCCAATCCAAAACATCTAAGGACTAGTAACATTATCTAGGAAGAACCTAAAAACTAAATAAATCATCAATTTTTTTGCTTTGTTTACTCGTTGTACTTATTTTAGTATTGATTGCTCAGCAGAAACGGTTTGTCCTTCATGGGTGATAATAATTAATATAAGTTTCCTTCATGAGATATGCACACTAGAGAATATGTCCAAGGTTGGACATTAATTACAACAATTTAAGTCACTCATTTCACATAGTCATAATGAGCTTTTAATAGACAATAGAGATCCTTTCTTTGTATTCAGAATTTTCTAGATGCAGTGTTGATTGATAATTAGATTTTCAAAGACAATCAAATGTTTTTCCACTCTTTCTTTAGTTTGCTGCATCCATTTCCTTACAGTGATCTTCCATACATATCCGATTTTCTAGCCTGACAACTATCATGACTGTTCTCAGTTGACGCTCTAGAACTTTTATTTTCCACCTTGAATCCGAGCATCTGGCAAAACGTATCCTGCTTTGCTCCATTTAAAGGCAGCTGACTTCAACTGCATTGGTTACTTTTTTTTTATTTTTTCCTTAATCGATCGAAGAAAATAAATTTATTTGTTGTATTTATAAAATGTATGGGATCTTTTTGTTCAGGTTTGTGAAGGTGGCTGTTTGTACATTTTGAATTTGCATTGCGGATTATC
Organism: Athripsodes cinereus; assembly: GCA_947579605.1. Taxonomy (NCBI): domain Eukaryota; kingdom Metazoa; phylum Arthropoda; class Insecta; order Trichoptera; family Leptoceridae; genus Athripsodes; species Athripsodes cinereus. The sequence continues at coordinate 23,115,754 of OX388329.1, forward strand.
ATCTAGAGCAGCGATTTGTACAATTACGGTAAGATTTTCACAAATTTCATTACCAATTCATTTTTGGTATGTTCATAATATAGCGAATGATTATATTGTTTTTGTTCTATATATGATATATGTTTTGAATTTCGTTTTTCTTTCAGGACATGGACAGGAGTGTCCAACAGTTTTGTTTGCGGTGGAACAATCATCAACCTAATTTTATATCAGTGTTCACTTCTCTCTTGAACAATGAGACTTTAGTTGATGTGACGTTGGCCGCTGAGGGCAAACACCTTCAAGCGCACAAGGTTGTTTTGTCAGCATGCAGCACTTACTTTCAGGTGATTTTCTTTTACATAATTGTCTCATAGTTACACGAGCTTATGATAGTGTAAAGATTTTTTATATCTTGCACATAAGTTGAATCCAAATATATGAGAAAGAATCAAGAATTAATCTTATTTAAATGCAGTCTTATTGGGTGTGTATGAACGCAAATGATGAAGTATGACATCGGTGATAAATTGTTTATTAATTCTTTGCGTATTCTAAAAAACATTCCCATTTTATTTTGTTATTGTATTAGTCCTCCATGTTAAGTCATAATTTTTGTTGTACAAGTGTCATAGTTTTGTGTGATTTCAAGTTTTAAGTTTAATTTAATTTTCAAATACAAATGGCACAAGTTCATTTAGTACGTGTTAAAATATACATATGTAAAGAGCAATAACAAAAGTGACATTCAACAACTTTGATTAAATAATAAATTTATAGTTCCAACAGATTAAAGAATTAAACTAGAATATAGTTTTCAATAAATACAATTTTCCTATTCTATTTCCAGTCACTGTTCACTGCGAACCCATCGAGGCATCCTATAGTCATACTAAAAGATGTCAAGCACTCGGATCTCAAGATTTTGGTGCATTTCATGTACTACGGAGAGGTTAACGTGTCTCAAGACCAATTGCCTCAAATTTTGGACGCAGCGAGGATGCTCAAGATTAAGGGATTAACTGAGATGTCCGAGCCAACATCTAATGCTAATAGTAACCCAGTAAATACGACCGAGCGACCCAATCTACTGACTCCTGGCGAATCCTCTTGGCACTCTGATGCACAACCACATCATGAACTGTCTCCGCATCATTCTCTTTCACCATCTAGTAGGAGGAAGAAGTAAATATAAATTTTATATATCAATTAATACATAATTAGGTCTTATTTACTAGTTTATATATTTTGCTGGTGTACAAATATTAGATTTACTATTATTCTATATATGCCATATAGATCTATCCTTACAAATTTCTTTTGCTTCTTCTACATTCATATAATTTTGCATGTATCTTCGTTGATTTCTCTTAGCACATACCCGTCTTTGAGAATTTGGTACACGTGATCAAGTTATGTGGTTCTTGGACGCCTAGGCTTCCTCACACCCCTTCTTTCAGACAAGTTCATCCTCTTACTTAGTGTATACATTAGTATTAGAATTCTATAATTAAATGAATTACAAACTAACTTTTTATTCTTCTATAGATTTTAATCTAAAAAAACATCTTTCAAAACCCTGCTTCGTTCAAAAAATGTTGCTTTTTATGAAAAAACAAATGATTTTTTATCCAACATATTCAATAGACAAAAATTTGAATATAGAGTATCTGTTTTCCTCTTCCTCACGTAATAAAGGTGGCCATACAGAACAGAAAGCAAACATAATAAATGGATTCAAATATTTATGTAATTTCGTCAGCCGGTGTGGCGCAGAGGTAACACTCTTGCCTTTGAGTCATGAGGTCCCGGATTTGATTCCCGGCCAGGGCAGATTGAAGAATGACCTTTTTCAAATTGTCTTGGGTCTGGGTGTTACATGTATATGTGTTTAGTGCATTGTATACATGTGTATCGTCGCGTTAGTACCCATAAAACAAGATTCATATCTTTGTTTGGGACTCGCTCGATTATTATTATTATTATCATTGGACAATATTAAAGTGTCATTTACGTGCCAAAGCACCTCAAGGACACTGTACAATTCATAAATTCTAGGACATTACATCCACGTCATATTATAAATATAGATAAATACATAGATAAATGAGAACTCTTGGATACATAAAGGTATCCACGTCAGATCTGTTTTGTCTTGTCTATACATGTTATGTTACATGTTATTTACTAATATTGATTCCACATGTCATGATCATGTTGTGATCAGATACAGATGTTTTCATTAGATTTACTTTTATTTCTAATTTATGTCTGATGTACAATTTTTTTTACTTGATTTGCTATAATTTCCAAATATAGTCCACGGAATATAATAAAAATGTGATGACATATGCACAAAATGTATTTTGGTGTTGAAATGCTAGACAGTGCTATTTGCGTATTTATATTTGTGCAGTGCAATAATGCTCTTGACATAGTTTAGTATCGCTTCTTTCCTTATTCCTATTGCCGTGTTTACAATATTTAGTAACTACACTGAAATTTGGAAGCCTCAATTCATTTTAAATATTTCAGTATGCAACATTGAAAATAAAGTGCTCTTTTCATAATTTTGCTAAAAAATTGTTGGGTTTTTTTTAGAAATCGCAAGCCATCTAGATCTCCATCTCAAGAAAGAACAACTGAGCCTCCTCAAGAACAGGCAAATGTACCAGCCATACGACCAGAGCCAACTAACTTTACAAACTCCGCACCTAGCAACCCATTTTGTTCCAAATCTAGAGTGACCGAACAACAGGCAAACGACTACAATACATCCAAGGACAGTTTTGACGAAAGCGGACCAATGGAAGGGAATCTCATTATTGTAAGCCATTATTTATTTGTAATATGAATGTATTTATTTCTAATGTACATTTATTTCCCATACACCACAATTGCTTATGGAGACCTACAATGTGATATCAAATTATTTCTCTTTATATATATATGTAAATATATATATTTTGTCATATTATTTCTCTTTATATATATTAAATATTTTATCCTTTAATACGCATGTTCATTGAATAGATTTAGAATAAAATGAATATCACAATCAAAAAATGCTTTATTTACATATATTTTTTTATTCTATTTTTTACTAGGATGCTGATGAAGAACAAAACGATTGCAACATTATCCGAGTTTCCAACGATCCAATGGCAGAGACACAAAGCGTGCCATCAACTCCACAGCAGGGCTCTCAGTGGTCTGGTATGGATGGATCATACCAGCGCTACTCTACACCACCATTCCATTCAAACAACGTTCACAACATCCCGCCATTCAACATGAATACATTTCACTCACAAGAAATACCATTTGGAATGCAGGGAATGATAAATCCATACGAATATCCTAACACATCGCAGAATCAATCGCAAAGTACTGAAGTAATGAGAACATCTCCCGGACCATCTTGTTCAAACCCGACACCACAAGACAATCAGGCTTCATCAGCTCCAAAACGACGTCGTACAACAAACCCTCAGTCTGAAGAGAATTTTCAACAAGCTTTAGAGGCTGTGAGAGTTGGAGGTATAGGTTTTTGTAAGGCAGCTAGAATGTATGGTGTTAATAATAGAACACTGTGGTTGGAATATAAGAAAAAAGGGTATCCAAATAACAGACCAAGTATCAAAAGTCGTATAAAACAAGAACATTCATCTCCACCACCTGATGAAAATCCACCTGCCATTCCAGATCAGCAACTAACTCTTCTATGTCAACCTCATCCTGTTAGTATGATGAACTTTATAGATGCACGCCCCGTGGATTTCACATCCGGGATACAGAACGTCAACCGTCCAAGATTTATAGATGATCCTATGAACTTGCATAATTCTCCTCTCAATCTCCATGGAATAAACTTTAGCACATTGCAGTGATTTGTTTAAACATGTGATACACGCAAAATAAGATAATAGTTTTTTTTTATGTTTATTTGTGTTATTTTATTATTTTGACAATTTAGTATTACTAGTTTTTATTACTATTGAAATGTGGTGCGTTTATCGGATGATTGTTTGCGAAATTTTAATTCGAGGACTAGAACATCGGCGATATAATTGCATTTAACATTATATTTTTAATTTAATTCCACAAAATTGTACTACTTAATTTTAATTTTATTTAATACTTCCCTTTAAGGACTCATTTTTAGTTTTTAATTCCTTGTTCCTAGTTTAAGAATATTGACCAGTGAAAATTTTGAGTAAATTTTTAAGTGGTTGGTTTGGTATTTATTCAGTTACAAATGCCTTGTTTTTGCCTGGGATGGGCAATTTCAGTATTAATTTATCTACAACTTAACTTCACGAGTAATTGTTGAATATAGTTGTATAATTGTAAAAAAAAAAATGTAGAGAACACACATTTTTTGCAAATTCGATATTCAATAAGGATTAATTTAATATTCATTGACAAAATTAGTAGGTATCACAAGTGTCCATTTCAAAACATAATATTGATGTAAGGAAATAATATTTTTTTAATGAACAAAAAAAAATATGTAAGAATATTCATATAACGAATTTTTAGATAAATTAGTCATTATCATAGACAAATTCAGCACATTTAAAAAAAAATTGCACTGTGGCTATAAACTCTTATTTTATTGCAGCTTTACTTAAGATAAAATATTCCAGTTCAATTGTATATATATGTTCACTTTTCATTTACTCTCCAACCAATACACTAATCACCATGTAAATATCGTTATCTATTAAAATATATCATTTATTATTGAAGATTGTATTATATTGGACATACTTGTAAATAAAACAAAGCCTAGTGAATACGAAAAAGACAAATATTTGTGAATTGAGTGAATATTAAAGAGGAAAGTATTGGTGAGAGTTAGGGTATAGGATTTTTTTTAAAGTTTTGAATTGTTTGACAGCTATGATTCACAAGGCAGCTTGAAGAACTGATTTGCCTTTGCCAGGGCAATCTGTGGGTTACTCATGACACTTCAGTCTAGATTTTTTTAAGTATGGATTTACTGCGAAGATATTCCATCAATGACTAAAAGTATCTTTATATAAATATCTTCAAAAATGACAACTTGAAAATAGATTGTTAGTCTCAAGATTACCAAATGTCATACAAAAGTGGGTATTATAAGAATTTTGTTAATTTCCAGATTAGAAGCCCACAATTTTGATTAAATATTTATGTTAATTTAATATTTTCTAAAATTCTAGATTACGACTGTTTCGAGAGTAATTCCATGCTATTATTCAGAGTCCATGTAGCTTATTTTTTTATAGTTTATTTAATCAAAATGCGTACATTATTTACTTTTAGGTTAATGATTGTATATATTTTATATGACAGCTATTTATAATGACGAAAAAATAGGATATAAAATGTAAAATAAATAAAATGCGCCATTTTTCTGCTGGCTCAGATGTGGAGAACATGTTCAGATAGACACCGTAGTTTTCTTTATCCATTTAATATACATATTATTTGCAACCAAAGTAATAAAAAGTGAATCTCATATTTAAGAAGTCATATTATGGTAATAAGATTTTTTCAGTATAATAATCTGTAAATGTTGTGTATATTCTGAGAAAAGAAAAACAATTATAATTATATGAAGACTGAATTTCTTGATATTTTCACATCACAAAATTAATAAGTAAAACTTTCAATATGTTATTATTTCAATTTATAATCTGTCCTTCATAGTTTATCTAAATAAATAAAATCTATGAGCTGTTTGAATTTATGCATCTTAATATTTAATTAGATGGTATTTAGTTTTATCCTGATACGTTTTGGTAACTTTTGTAGTTTTTTTAGTCTTGTCAATTATAATGTGCATACATTTTTTTTTTCTCCATAATAATTTTATTCTTTGGAAAGAAATCTTTAAATGTGTCATGTGTCTGTATCTGAAATATTCTAACAATTCTGTAAAACATTTTTTTTTTTATTGTTACTGAGTTGCACGGTCGTTGAATTCTATAACAAATATTGTATTAAATGTTATATGAGTGAGAAGATTTACTTTATTTTATCACATACATTATATTCGTGCGTATTCAATTTATTCTGTTTGTAAAATGTTATCTCTTTGAGGGGAAATACCCGACATTATCGTGTGCATTAATGAAAGGTGTAAACACAACAACAACAAAAAAATTGTGTGAATGACATCTCATGTGACAAAACTTCAAAGATTTAGTTTAAACTATTTTTATTTTATTTCCTGTTTGTAAATATTTGTCTATTTTACTTTTTAGTTTTAACTTGTATTTTTATAAAAAAATATCTGTCCTTGTTTTTTTTTATATTTATGGGACATGAGACATAAATTTTTCATTGTTTCATATGTGTGTGGTTTGGTTTTGAAATTAAACAAATCCATTTGTAGTTTAATATCAAGAGGGCCCAAAAACTAATTAGATTTAGACCTATTTCTATACTGACATTGATTTTCTCAGCTATTATAAAATATTTATTTTTTATTATCACACAAAATTCATTGGAACTATTTTTGAAAATGCAGTTTTATTTATCTCAATACATGAAATATTTCTAAGTATTTTCTATGGATCTGTCTACTTTCGCCTCCAAACCTCTCATAAGTAATTTCTTTGATGCCATTGACTGCACACAGATTTTAAAGGAATTAGGAATAACTGGATATAATTGATAGCATCTAGAACAAAATTACTATACACTTAATAAATGTAATGTCATATTTTGTTATTTTATTTGTAACTGTAATAAATATTTCAGTTGATAACAATACTATTATTAATCAAACATTATTGTCTGTCAATAATAATGCCTTTTAACATAAATAATCAGTTGCCAATCGGCATCTTTTGTTAACTGAAATTCGCAACACGACCACGGAAATGTCAAATGTTAGTATCAGGACATCACATTGAATAAATAAATATTAAATTGGGTTTTCCAATAATTTGCACATTATGTAATTAGTTTAACATCCATATTTACAAAATACACTTTGATTTAGACAAGATGTGTTCTAAGAGTGTGATAAGTTATTGAAGAGAATTTTACTTTTTTAATAGATTTCAGCTCACTTAAACGCATCATTCTATCACAACTAAGTAAAGCATTTATAATTTTACCCAAGGAGATTAGCGAGTTAACCGTACCATAATTTTAGTTAAAACACTTGTATCATAGATTATATTCATGTATATATTGTATATTTTATAGCATAGTATTTTAATCAGACATAATAAGATTATTATATAAATGTTAGAATATACATACTGTGTTGAATGTTCTATATGTTCTTTCTGTAATAGAATAGAAATGTAAAAGAATTATTGTTATACTCTATCATAAATATAATATTAATGTAAGTATTTATGACAATCTCGTTTGTAAATTTGTTTGGCACAACTATTGTGGTGAAAACACATATTTTTTTAAAACGCCTTTATCAATTGTGCTTGTATAGAATGTAACAATATCGAGGACTAATAATATCAGTTTAAATAGACGAGGTGAATTTATAATAAGGTATAACATGCCATCATATAAATTAGTAAAAAAATGTGATAAATACGTTAACTTTTTTGCACATTTCCTTGAGCTCGATAACTATTTACTATTATTTTTTATATATAGAAAGGTGGATATGATTGGATATTGGTGATAAACATATTATATTTATAAAGTATTTTGCATTTGCGGCGTACAGACAGCTAGATGTGAACGTCAAACATCAATCATCAAGCAAAAATATTAAATCTTTTGGCGACAATTCCGAACATTCTCCGAATAAATATTTGAATGAATGCCTTCGTTACGTCTCTAGGACGGTAACGGAGGCATTCATTCAAATATTTCTTCGGAGAATGCTCCAAATTGTCGCCGAAAGATTTAAGATTTTTGCTTGACGATTGATTATTGATGTTCGCAGCCAGCTGTCTGTACGCCGCCATTGAACGATCCATCCAAGTGTAGTTTTATTTCAATGAACAAAGATATTTTTTTATTTACATACATCACACCTCTGTTTTTTCATCACAATTTTTAATAATATCCTTTCACATAATTAATTTTTTTCACATTGTGTGTAATTATTAATTTCATGCCATTAGTAAAATTTTGCTTTATATTACCATGTATTGATTAGTACAATTTGAAAAGACCCACCATATTTTTAAACGTAAGATTTCTGAATAAATATGTTTTACGAGAATTGACATTGACTGAGGTATATTTATGTATATTAATTAGACCATGAAAGATGTTGTATGTATATACCTATATATGTATAATTTGTAGACGTAAAGTTTATTTTTTGATGTATAATCCTGCGCGGTTGAAGGTATTTGATAATTCTCCATCACAAAACTTAACACAACTGAAATACTATTAGAGCAACATGCCGTATCCAAATTTTCATATCTTTATGACTAGTATGAGTTTTTACCTGTTAAAACTAATGAATGTACTACAATCTCAAGTAGGGTAGGCAGAGAGGCCTGACACACTTCTTTCCCTTCTACATTCATGCAGTTCCTCTTGCACGCACATCAATTTCTTGTACTCAGCACGCACCCATCTATAATTAAGTCACGGGGCTCTCGTATGCTTGTGATTTCTCACACCGCTATTGTCAATGAATGTGCTGATGTGATCAATTTTAAACTTGACATTTACATTATTAAAGTGACGTCATTTTTACTAACTTCTTTGTTGCGTAAACTACTATAGACTCTTTACTAAGGGCTGCATCATTTTACCACAGTTATAATATTATTTATAATACCATCACAAGTGAATTTCGAAGACCACCCAACCATTGAAAATGTGGTGAAATATAATTCATTGTGATATTGATTATTAAATATTTATATTTTTTACTTAAACAATATTTCATATTTATCTATGCCATACAAGTCAATATTGTAACATCTCAAAATCTCTATATCTTTACACATATTTGTATTTTCTATGGATATTTTAGTTTTACATTATAATTTTGAACACAGTGGGTAGTGCAATAACTGCTTACATTTGAGTCACACCGTTAAATGTATACAACAGCAATATTGCTAGATCTCCGAAATAACTTTATTCTTTATTTAATCATTATTATTCCATTGGGTATTATCAGATATGTGATATTATAGTTTTTTTTTCAGTCCATACAGTTTTGTAAAATTTTCCTTTTTTATATTCTGTCCGAGTCAGTTTGTATAGTATAAATAATATGTTGTTCATAAGATTAATTTTTATCATAGTTTAATAAATAAGTGAACAAAATGTGATTTTTACCTTTGGTGATGTAACACACACACAAACTCATAAAAACAATATTTCTTTATATGTATTTATTTTTTTCTCTGTCCATATTTATAAGCCCATGTGATGTGATAATTTTTTACAAATATCTCCTTATTTATTTATGTAATTTCTGGAATCTTTCAAGTTCATAATAGTTTGTATTTCATGAAATTCGAAGTGACATAATATTTTTTTTACTTTGGTCATAGTTAGCCATTTTATTTATGATAATATGCAATCCATGTGTTCAACAAGTTGATATAATTTTATTCTTATGAAATAATTTAATTTTGTAGTGAAATCTTTTGCATTATTATTTATATTTCATATATTTTTTTCATATATATATATATATATAGAAAGTTTCTACAGTCATTATTAATTGATAAAGATGTGTTATGTCATTGAAGGTCTTAGGGTCATTAAAAAACGATATGTACCATTAAAAATATGTGTAATAAAGGCAGATAACTTAATTAATACATATCCATAATATTAACTTGTTTTCTTTACTCTTTTACCCAATGTTTCGAATCTGTGAAATGGTTGTAAACTTATTATGAGTTCGTAACTTAAGGCACAGTCGATTAGTTTGTGGATCTATTCGTGGATGAAATATAATTATTTATTGTTTGTTGTGCAGATGAGTAGTTTGTTGAGTAAATTCTTAAGGTCGAAATTACAATCAGTAGCTTATCGTGGAGCTTTGGTGAGGAGGCTTAAAAGTTAAGTCGAGCTTACTGCTCACACGAGAATTTCAATCAATATTTGACTGCGACTTGACTAATCCTAAACTAATATGGTTAAGTTGGTTGCCCTACTAGTTGTTTTATTGTGATTTTGTCTATACATCAACCTCATGTCTGTCATGTTAATGGGGACGCGCGCCATTTTTCATATTGTTGTTTTGATTTTGTGAACGCTCTTGGATTTTTTCGTTACCAAAACAGGGTCAGTAACGTAAAATCCAAATAGAAGCGCAAATGAAACAACCTTAGCAACAACAAACAAAAAGCGTAAATATGGCACGAACATATGACATTAACATCAGTTTGTTCTTATTGTAACTAGTGGCGCCTTCTGGTGATGAAAAAATTAACTGAGTTTAATCGAGCTTAACGTTGTTGAGGACACCCCCGGGTATTCCTTAACTTTCGATGGTATAGCGCACAGATGTAAGTGCAGTTTTTACCGAAAATGAGTTATTATACGCATCCGAATCTATATCATCTCAAGTATGTTCCTTAGGAATATTATTGCGTAACTCTGTGTCACTCACAAGATATTTAACAAAAACTATGTGTGGTTAGTACTAAATTGTATAGCATCTCAAACTTTCAACATTGATTATCTCAAAACTATGAAAACTGCACTTACTACATCTGTGCGCTATGCCATCGTTATGGAGTAGGTTAAGCTGCAAATTCGTGCTATGGAGACATTGTAATTCACGTAATTTTGGTAAGCTAAGCTTTATGTGTTCCTTAAGGTTAAGGAGGATCTTAAGCCTGCACCCCAAAATTATAATTTTGGGCCTTAATGTCGGCTTATAATTTGGGCTACATAAAATAACAAATGTGTGTATGCTCAGTACACATTGTTGAATTATACCACATATTTGAGCAAGTACTGAATTTAAATATAAAATTAATGATTCCTCTATCTGACAGATTTTGGAATACAAACAAGAAAATTGAATATTATTTTTATGTCATAAACGTTGTTATTCCATTTCATAGGATTTATTTTTATTTACACATTATGGCATTGAAAAGATTTATGGTAAATAGATTAGACTCAATTCCAGAATTGACAGAATACAGTACACCAGTGAATAGTAAGTAAATAATATGAAATTTGTCATCAAAAATTGACTTAATATGTAGCAAGGAATTCTAGGAATTATTTTTAAAGACTTTCCTTTGCTTGACAGCCATGAAAATATCGCCAATTAAATTCAGGACAACGAAAACTAGTAGAATTAGAGAACAACTATGTCATGAGAAAATTAAATCAAACAGCCTGAAAAATTCTGCAGATATTTTGGTTTGTTACAAAATTTATTACATTATCTTTCATGGATTCATTAAAACTTGGATAGTTATCGATTTTTATAATATCAATAAAAATTTCTTTTGTAGGAAAATCCAAGGAGAATTAAGAAAATTACAAGAATATTTGATCAGAAAACTGAAGTTGAAATTAGTCCTTCACAAGTGGATGATGCAAGTATTGTATTACCACAAGGATATTTGGGACAAGGTGTGTTTTTTATAGTTATATCGTCCCTCTTCTGACTAACTGTCGTATCTGTCATTTTTGGCGAAATCGAGTTATGATCACCAATGTGTATTTATATGTGCTCTGCATGTTCTCACTGAAGATCACACCTGTAACTGTTACTGTTATCCTGGAATAGCCTTCTGATTTGTTATCGTATTTACGAATTATTCTAAATAAAATGTGTTGTATCTACTAATTCCTCAGAATTTCATCCCAGAAATGATTCTGAGATATATGAGAATAGGTACAAATAAAATAATGTAATATTAATTTTAAAATGTTAAACTAAACACTGTTTAATTTTCACTATGATTAATTTAGTCCATTTAATATAAACTAAATTCTAATTGCCAAGCGCTTTCTCCTTGCGGCATCTTCAGGGCAAGAGTTTTAAGGCGAAAGCGCTTGGCAATTAGAATTTAGTCTATATTAAATGGACTTAATTAATCATAGTGAAAATTAAACAGTGTTTAGTTTAACATTTTAAAATTAATATTAAAATGAATTTTCACAACGTTAACGCACCTACTTTATATTTAATAATGTAATATATTTACACTGTATCATATAACTAGGAGAGACGGAAATATGCACGGAAAAACACAAAAAACGCTCTCCTGAACAATTTACATTTAAGCAGATACGACTGTTAGTCAGAAGAGGGACGATATTATCACTTATTGAAGGAGTGCAGTTTATAAAATTTATTTATTTCTGAAAAAACATGCCAACAGCCCAACACATACACACAGCCACGACACAACAGAATAAATCAGTTCTCAAGTAATGCTGTGCCCTTTTATAGGCATAAATGCATTTTACCTGAGCTTCCCTATCCAAAACCCCTACTCATACATGAGTTCCCCAAAACATTCACCGAGATTACAGGCGTAACCTGTCAATAGGTCCCAGTAAAAACGCCAAGGTAACCTATAAGGCAATGGGGATCGTGGAGAAGCAACCCAGGCATTATTCTATCTTCAGTAAACAAATTTATCTTGTTATTGATAGGTGGTGGTGATGTTGGACATGCAATTGAAAAAGATGAAGAAGTCCTTGGTGTAGAAAATGGAAAGGTAAATAAACTAATAATTTTTACATATCACAAATTTGGATCCAAATCAGGTATATATGTTGCATGTTTGTAATCCCACAAAACAGTAATTCTCAAAAGATTTAGGCACAATATAACAGGTATAGGTAATAAGGAAATTAAAAGAGCATATACAAAATATCTTAACAATTGATTGGTTATCTATTGTAGTTCATATCGGTTTATATATTTGATAGAAGGGATGTGAGAAAGTGCAGACATCTGGGAAACATGTTTATCAAATTCTTAAGGATGACAGCATGTTGAATAAGAGAAATTGGCGTGCACTGAAATTGAAACTGCATGAATGTGGAGGAAATGAAAAAAGTATGGGAGGATAAAATATGAAACTCCAATGTACTCTACTTGGGATACTGCATGATGGTATAATACAGTATGTTATTCATAAATTTTGTTTTGCAGTCAAAATTTTGTGACTGGTATGTTTTGAGTAATATTAATATTCTGTAAATTATTTATATGAAAAAAAAAAAATATTTACAGGATAGTAATGCCACTTATAGGATCCATGAGACAGAAAAGGAGATGTCTCAAGCTGAGGAAATTAAATTACGAGACGGGTTGATTATAAGATGTAAGAAGCGAATCGGCAAATTAAATAAAGCAAATAATATTGATTTGTTAGCCATCGAGCGATTGGAGACTCAGGTATTTTGATAAACATGTACATGGATTGTGGGCAACTAAAATCATAATGGAATAATTTGGACTCACTCTTTAAATTTTCTAATCTATAAAGAACTCTGTTAATTTCTATTTCATAGATAGAGAAAACTAAAGAACAATACAGATATCGTTTAGAAACAGAATTACAAAAGTTTGAAAAGGCGGAGACTGTTTTTAAACACATGTCAAAAAGGCGGAGTGAGTTAGAGGAAAGGTAATTATTACAATCTTATATTGTCAGAAAAATCTGTTCATAAGTAAAATATTAGAGATATACAGATGTCTACTTTAAAAAGTTTCCTGTTCTGTATATTTGAAAATGTATATTCAGAATGATGGAACATAGATCCCACTTTGACAGATTTTCTACAATGATTTGAATAGTTGATCACCACACAGAAGGGGAAACCTATTTGAGAGACTAACTGTATTATGTCAAATATAAGAAAAAGGGTAAATTTTCAGGAACAAGCTTCTCGAATATCAAATTGCGCAAATTGAAAAAGAAATTCAGTTCAAGAACGATGAATCTAATAAACGTAAAGAGGAGATAATAGAAGAAATACAAAAATCTGAAGGTAGTTTTATGAGAATCCAGGGTGTTACATTTGATATTTATACAAATACTGTAAACTTGGCAAATTGTTTTGTAAATATGTTTAAAATGAAAGTGTGCTAATTTATTATGTGACCAACATATAGATTTTATGCCTTAATTTCATATGTCTAATATTCTTTTTATTTATTTATAGAGTTCAATGTAATACTATATAATGTGGAAATATATGATATGTTGTGGAATTTATTATATTCGTTACTTTTATTTTTCATTGTTGTGAATTGTCCGTGGAAATATGTGTCCCGTAATAGATAGATAGGTACTTGTAAAACCACCACCGAGGAAGACCACCAAAAAGATGGAAAGACAGCTGGTCTTCAGCATCACAAGTGGCATCAACTTCTGAACTAACAGATTGATGGTCTACATCAAGAGTAAGAAGAAGAAGTATTTGTAAAACATTATTCACATACAAGACTGAGTCCTATCTGCATAGTATGATTGTTTCAACATGAATTTTGTCTATTAATGTCAATCAACTTGACCATTACTAAGTAAAGTTGATATTTTCAACCGACGGTACTTGGTGGAAATTCATGTTGAATTAATTAAAATAAAACACTTAGGTATTAGTAGTATATCCACGGTGACTTTTTATTGGACGCGAGCCGGCTTTCAAGAGCTTCCGCTCTCATCATCAGGCTGGCGAAAAGACGATGATGAGAGCGGAAGCTCTTGAAAGCCGGCTCGCGTCCAATAAAAAGTCACCGTGGATATACTACTAATAAGTGTTTTATTTTAATTAATTCATTACTAAGTACATCACCCTTAACCCACAAGTGGGGTAGTCAGTAGATCAACCATGTATGATAAACATATATACAGTCTCTCCCTGCCATTAACCCATTCAATACCAACTCCGAGTGTATTCTTACTCCCATAAAATTCTATGAGGGGTGCCAACTACGATTTATCTCGTAATATTCCTACAGTAATTACTAACATAATTAAATGGTTTAGCACTAAAAATATTAAATGGAATGAAGGATGGCCTCTTGAAATAATAAAATTATATTTAAGAAAAGTTGATCCATTGAAAAAAAAAATACTTAAAGAATAACTTGTAAAACGATAAATGTATGGTGGCACAGATTATCAAGTCACTCAATGTGTGGCATTGAATGGATTAAAAATGACACATTTAAGAATGGTTGACACAACTCCTTGCTATATTGAAAATGTAAAATGTTTGATCATTTTATGAATTCATAATACAAATCATCACTCAATGAGCTTTATTACATAATATTCTAGGGTCGTTTTGATAAAAGTATGAAAGAAAATGCGGCACGCTAAAAAGAGATAGATAGTACGTGGTTAGAAAGGGAGGTCGCGAATGGCTTCACTACGCAGTGTTCTCGAACCTACCGATTTTTCGGTATTTATACCGAAATGGGCCGAGTCCTACCGAAATACCGAAATGCCCTAGAAATCTACCGATTTTTACCATTTGTCGGCTGGTAAGTATAATCGGTAGATAAGTACCGGGTATTTAGTAAAAGTACCGGATACTTATGGATTCGAGCTATTGACCATCGTCGGTACAAATACCCCATTATACCGATTTTGGGTACAAAATATACCATTTAGACCGATTTTAGCGGATAGTTCTACCGATATTGAACAATGTCGTTCGAGAACACTGTCACTACGTCACCCACTGAAGGATTGTTCACATCAGCCAGTATGTGGAATAGTTACTATCCGTGGTAAACTTATTTTACAGAAAATACGAGTGATTTGATTGATTCATACATTTCAAACAAGAAGTTTTCTTTTTATAATATATTCACGAAGAATCTTAAAATCAATAATTTAAATTGTTATTGTAATTTATCTATAACTCGCCAATAAAATAATTATGTAGCTACATAACTCCAATTTAAAATTTACAATAATTATGGATGTAGTAAAATCACTGCAGTAAAATATAAATATGAATGGGTAAAATAGAGGCTCAGCTACTCGTCTGTCTCAATATCTGTTTTTTGAGGAAGCAAAATAATTGATCTACCTCTTTCATCGCCCTCAACGCTTAACATGTCCCAGCCAGGACCATCGTCTCTCCTGTATTACGGAGATTGCAGACCATTTGACATCCAAAACCTATCTACCTATCTACATCAAAAACATTTGGAAAAAAATTATTGGAGGCGTTCTAACATCCCAAAACTTCGTGAGAAAAAATCAGGGAATAATAAAAAAGTTCCCTTTTAACTTATGTGAAAGACACGTATTTTTTCAAGAGTGCCATGGATCCAAAAGGTATTTATATCATTGTAAATAGGTATTTGGTCAATTTATTGATTTAAATTTTCCGTGAAATACGATTAAAAAGTGTATTTTATGTATGTTTACTTAAATTTATTGTTCTGTGACTATCATTTGAATGAAAAAAAAATACCAATAACTGTATCTGAAAAAAAAAAGTAAAATACAGGAAAGTTAATTATGTATTCTTACTAAGCTGGAGGAAATGTCATGTTATAAAATAAAAATATAAGAATCGTATTGAATAGAATTAACCAACATTTGGTTTTTCGCCATTCAAGTTTCTCATGTAGTTTGCTTCGTACTAATGCAAGTACTATTGTTCAGTGAACGGCCTCGATTTGTTGTATGTTTATCTTCTATGTACTTGGCTATACGCGTGCGTCACACGCAATATCGGCCTTACTAAAGCCGGGTTTACACTATCGAAGTACACTTGGACCAAGTGTACTTGTACAAGTAGATCGCATCATAGTGCACTTGGATGCCGGTTTACACTACAAGTTGAAATTTCCATCCAAGTAGCATTTGTGTCTCGCGCAATCAAGATAACGACGACTGATCTCTGGCTGCGAGGCGTAGAAATTGTAGCGGAAAAATTGAACCATGAAAATATTTGGACTCGGATGTGATGACTTTAATTTGAGAAGTAGAAAAGGAAGATATAAATACTTTTAAAAATAATTTGGGATTCAGTAGCGAACAATTAAAAATTTGCTCTATATTATATTATTTAAACTACTGTACCACTACTACAAACTTTACCATCACGGCATATCCCACAAGTGGGGTAGCCAGCAGACCAGCTGCATATAATAAATATTCATGCTGTCTTCTCTGTGCCAATATAAAATCAAAACATTCAGGATGGGTGGCAAACCTCATCGCTGAATTTAAGATGTAAAAGTCTTAATTATTTCGAACACCTACTTTTTACAGGACACTTGAAAACTTATGGAAAAGAGTAGGAGACCAATTCTTTACCGGGTGCTCTACGGAATCTGAAATACTATAATATAAAATGAAAAAATGTACTTGTGAAATGTTTAAATAAATAACTTTTGAAAAAATATTACTTAACGTATTTAATAATTTAAGTTAAAAATATTATTTATTTGAAAAAATATTAATTTTTATTATTTAATAATAAATTAATTATTTCATTTAATTTTTATTATTCTTATTATTTTATTTATTAATCTAGCAAAACAGTCATTTCACATAAATACTACAAAATGAGACATTACATCAATATCTGGTCAACGCAGTATACGAATGCTTCAAGTATATCGGTGTGCTTACAAATCTGTAGAAAAGAAAATAAAACATGAAATGACTTCATCAAATTCATTAAACAAAACATAAATCGCTCATTTTAATTTTTCACAGCACTTTGTCCGCTTCGTATAATTCTACGAACCTAAAAGTTTCGCGCTCGTTACACCGTCTTTTAGTTAGCGCCATTTTGTTTTTATAAAACCGTCATAGTACACTTGGACGAATAGAGTTTCGTCCAAGTTGACTTGGATGGCGGCTACTTGTACAAGTACACTTGGATCACCTGTTTACACTATCCAAGTAGCGTCCAAGTAAGCCATCCAAGTATACTTGGATAGTGTAAACCCTGCTTTACAGAACCTATCCGCGCTGACTATAGATAGATAGATAATTAGATACACAAATCGGAGACGCGTATGCGCCATGGTATTGTGACATTTAGAGATTGAGTATAGGCAAAAGTACTTATTGTATCACAACATTCTGGCTGCGTTGTTTTGCTAGTGTTCCATTTTGTGATGGCGTGCTATTGTAAAAGTTTTTCGCGGTTTGTAACATTGTTAATCAAAGTGTATCAACTAATCGAGTGAAAATTATAAGGACAAACAACAATGGACCCCGGGAATTCTTGCAATCCTTTGTTTCGTTCTTCTGAGAGCGAGTATAAACCATCATTGAACTCTGACGACAAACTTGAAGATAAAACTACTACAGAGAATGTGAACTCTTTAGAAATACTGGAGATAAAAGATGGTCCGAAGGTTGCTAGTTGGGTTGATGGGATTCTGTCATGCATGTGGCCAGTGTTTTCTTTTGTGAACAGAACTTCCGATTTAAAGCAAGCTAAAGGTATGTAAGTGCGTAAATTGGTAAATTTCCCACCTATTTACATATATGTATGCGCTATACACGCTATTACAAGGTATCTACCTTTCTGTTTTCCCCAATATTGATCTGTGATAGGAAGCCAAAACAATAACATGGCTGCCAACATCACGTTACGAAATGAGGCTTTAGATTGTGTAATATTATTATGTAGGTACTTGTTTATGTTTTCATAATTTACGTATTTTTGGAATACCTATTCCTGGAAATAGAATAGAAAGTACTTCGGTGTAGATATTTTTTTTATGTTTGTTCATATGATGTGATCCACTAAAATATTATGTGAAGGTTATATTTGATAGATGTGTAAAAGATTAATTTTTTATAACTTATAAATTTCCACAACACAGCCAAGGGACTTTATCTTTATGGAACTCCCAGTAAGTGTATAATATTTGTATTATAATTGTTTTAGTTGATTCTTGGGAAGTCCCATTTGAGGCTATCACAGATCTTAATTGGATTGGTGCTGGGGCCCAAGGAGCTGTATTCAGTGGAAAGTTAAATGGAAAAATTGTGGCTGTGAAAAAAGTACGAGATTTTAAAGAAACAGAAATAAGGCATCTCAGGAAACTTGATCATGAGAATATTGTCAAGTTCAAAGGTGTTTGTACACAATCACCTTGCTATTGTATTATAATGGAATTTTGCCCATTTGGACCTCTCTTCAATGTGCTACGAGTGGGTGATCTACTTAGTCCATCCCTTTTCATGACCTGGGCTAAAGGAATAGCACAAGGAATGGCTTATCTACACTCTCACAAGATCATTCACAGGGATCTCAAAAGTCCTAAGTATGTACCTACAGCGTTTTATACATATTTTCCTTTGCAATGCGTTGAATATAAAGTCATGTAAACATTTATACAAAATTCATTAAAAGTATTAACATGCATTTTTATGGTATATTTGTTACTAAATTATAAATTAAACCTGTGTAATTATGTTGCTTTGCGAAATATTTTAATTTAAATTTAAGCATTTGTTGTATGTCCTTGTCTTTTTCAATTTTCTAGCATTCTCATAGGTGAGAATCAAGTTGTCAAAGTGAGCGATTTTGGTACAAGCCGTGAGTGGAATGAAAGAAGCACAATAATGAGTTTTGCTGGAACAGTCGCGTGGATGGCACCAGAAGTTATTCGTACTGAACCATGTTCTGAGAAAGTTGACATCTGGTCATATGGTGTTGTGCTTTGGGAACTATTGACTTGTGAAATTCCATATAAGAATGTGGATTCTTCGGCGATTATATGGGGTGTGGGTAACAATTCTCTGTCTTTACCAATTCCATCTACATGTCCCGATGGCTTGAAACTTTTGATGAAGCAATGTCTTAATCCTATTCCACGAAATAGACCATCATTCAAGATTATTCTTGACCATTTGGATATTGCAAGTGAGAAAATACTAAGTCAACCTGATGAAAAGTTCAAAGAGGATCAAGAATCATGGAGAGATGAGATACAACAATGTATGGAAGAGTTGCAAACTAGTCCGCCACAACAGTCAAAAGTTGAAGGTGATTTGATAAAAAAACGGAAAGAGGAGCTGAGACACGCTTTAGATATTAGGCGTATATATGAGCAGAAACTTATACGGACAAATGATCTTTATATGGAACTAAGTGCTGTGCTATTACAACTAGAACAGAGAGAGAAAAATATTGCAGAGTATGTATAGCATATTATGTTATTTTTATTTTATTTATTTATTTAATCAAGTTATAAAGATAACATTTAATTTTATAACTTATAATAACCTTATGATTAACTACTATTATACTTATTTTCTATTTCAATTATGTTAAATTATGAATCAACTTTTATAAAAGATTCCAATAAGAAAACAATAAATTCCAATAAGAAAACAAATCATTCCACTAAGAAAACAAAAATCAGTCTGATATTATTTAAGCCATGCGAATTAAATTAAAGAAACAATCTACATAATTACAGTTTAATAAGAATAATAAATATACCCCATTAGGAGATAAGATAAAAAATATATTCAAATATATTGTTTTTTTTCAAATTTCAAAAATCTATTCATAAAAACAGGAACTTAATATTCTAACCAAACAGATAATTCATTACTGACATATGATTTTATCAAATTTAACCGTCATATACATAAGTCAATGTCCCTTCCATGTGAATTCAAACTATTTGTGTGCAGTTTTATGCTTACATCAAAACCTTCATGTTAAAAAAATGAAGTATATACAAAAATAGATTTGAACATCTCAAATGGCAGATATTAAAACTGTATCAAATTAAGAGACTTGCCAGCCCTGTATTGTATATTTTTTAAAGATCAATATAATTTGCAGCTATGGGTAATTTTCGATAAAGCAAAAACTGTCCATTTGTTAATCATGTGTTTATCTACTCAATCTAATGTTTTTGTTATTGTTTTTCAGACGTGAAAATGCCATTGCCAGGAAAAATTGTAAATGTGACACGTCCAAGAAGATGCACCCGCTATATCATCGGCAAACTTCATCATCACCAGATGGGCCTACTTCTGCCTTCTCTAAATTTGATAACCTCAACTCCATACTGACATCATTTAGTCATAGGATGGAAACTAATATAAACCCTAGTAATATAAGTAAATTAAGGAAATCATATAAGAAAAATAGCAAGCTCTCGCCAAGAAGTGGACCCAGGAAGAGAAAACCTATAAACAATGCTTGTACTCAAACTGATACAAGTAAATGTGATATACAAAAGGTGGAAACTTCGTTGAGGACTCTGACTCTACAGGACAATCTTGAAGATGCATCTATGTCGTCTGTGAATAATCATTCAGATGACCGCTGTGTAGACAATGGAAACATTTATACACCAGCTGATATGTACAACCATTATGTTGAAGAGTACAATGGAAATACCGTTAAAGAAATTAATATAGATTGTGATACCACAAAACCAGTTACTAGTAGACGTAGTAATGCTGCACAGCTAGCAGGAGATAATGTAGGCGGCGGGGCTGTAGTGGCTTGAGTGATTTTGTAGGCAATTATTATTTTTATATATTAGTTTTAATGAAACTTTGAAATTATTAAATTTATTACATATATTGTAATATTATTTATATATTAGAGACTAAAGACAGCTATTGTATTCCTGAAATTATTCTATTATTGTAGAATAAATTTTATCAATCATGTATATACATATCTCTTTTACTATCTAACCTATAAACATGGCTCTGCTACTGTATAACCTCATTAGAAATAGCTGATATATTATAAGACGAGCATGTAGCTAAAGTAAGTGGAGTCAAGATTTATAAAAAATAGTTCAATGTCAGTTTGTAGATATTATCAATTTACATCATTGTTGAATTACGTTAGTTTATAAATCTTTGTCAAAATGTTTCATAAAGATGACTGCTGTCTGCATAATTACCAACTACACTCATTCTTTTTATGTTTTCATTATAATATCTTGTATTCTTCTATAAAAATTAACTTTAAAGGTATAAATAAGTAATATCTTCCAACTGTTGAAAAGAGAACAAACCATGGCTTTTTTACAATATTAACATGATTGCCATGCTTTATACATGTGATATTTTAATCCCAATCTTGATTCCACATTACTTAGTTCATATTGATAATGAGATGTAAAAATTTGGATAATTCAAAATTACCTTTAAGGTTTGCCACCCATCCTGATTTTTTTAGGCACAGAGAAGATGGCTTGTATGTTTTTTACATGTAGCTGGTCTGCTGGCTACCCCAATCGTAAGACACGCCATGATGGTATAGCATTAGTGGTAAAATGGGCAGTTACTATTGGTAAGAATTATTTGAAGTTGCAATGTCACATTTTCAATACCTTCGAAGAATACTGGTGTTTGGTCTAGCATCCTTCTAGAGTAGAATTAAAGTCTTCATTTCAATTAAAATACAGTTAATAATATGAAACTGCTTCTAAAGAATGTTTTTTAGATAATAATGTTCTATTCATACATACATTGATATGTTGATAATTAGGTCGCAGGTTGATATGTTGGTCACAGGTTGTCGCACGTACTCAGATTGTCATATCATTGGTTTCTATATCACTAACATCTTTACTCCTACTTTTCAATAGGTACAAATGGCTAACTATATATAAAAGTTAGAATTTGATCCTAAATTGAAATATTTCCTTCAGTTAATAAAAATAAAACAAATATTATTTATTATGTACTTCCACATTGACTTTCGAACCACAATCTCGAACTTGCTTTCAAGAGCTTCCGCTGTCATCATAAGGCTAACATAAAATAAAATAAATATATTTAAATACATGTTTGTGATTAGAATGTCGCGATTAATAGTCAGTGTGGAATTACTAAATATGAGTGTTTTATTTTTAGTAATTTGACATGAACTTCCATCAAGTACCGTAGTAGGACAATATTAATTACATCGCTTTCAGTCACAAAGTATTTCAATGTTGTAACACATATCAACAACTAGTACACAACCTTTTTCAATACCTTTACATCCATTTTAAGTTTGCAGGTAATAAATTTTAATTTTTTATAATACAGTCTGTGATTCCTAAAATGAATGAAAAATAGTTTCTAGTTATAGTTACGGTGTCTCTTGTTTACTACTTACGCTACCATAGCAACCACCTTCATTGTGAAAAGTCAATACATTTTTGTGACTTAATACAAATACAATACATGCTTATAATCATATTAGTATGTTGTCATTTCTAATTTTGTATGAATTGCTTTCAAACAAAATGTTATAATTTGTAATTTTACATTTGTGCTTGTGAATTTAGATAATAAAATAGTGACAATGGAGAGAAAGCAAAAAATAAGTAGACGAACATTAGATATTAATGATTCTCTTGAATCACATAGTTCAGTAAGTGAACCTCAGCTGAAGAAAACCTCTAAATCTATAGAAAGTAAAGGTAAAAAGGAGATGACTTCGGTAAAATTAAAGTCATCTAGTACATCTTTACAGAAAGTTCCTATTTCTAAAAGTTCAAGTGTCAATAAAACTTCTAATAGTGTGCCATCAAAGTCTAGTAGTGTTGTGAATAGTACAAGTAAACCTTCTGGCGTATCTAGCAAAGTAAGTAAAACTTCAGTAGTGCTAATTTCAAGTAGTAAAAATGAAGTCAAAACTAAGAGCTCTGTATCAAAGATAAGTAGTAGATTAGCGGCACCAGTAGGTGCAAGCAGTCCAAGATCAAAATATGTCAAAACTCGTGACGAAAATCAAACTAAAGCTGGTGCCAAGCCAAAATTCACTAATGTAACTGTTCGTTCTCCAACTAGAGAATCAACACAAGGAAAATTGGTTGGCAATCATAAAATTGTAGTAAATACCAATAAAGATAGCAATTCCAAACGTGGAACTGTAAAAAATAATGAAGATGCTATCGATATGGACACGATTTCAAGGAATCATCAAAGATATAGAACGCGAACATTAGAACCAAATGAAGTCAAAGTGTTGAAATCAGAAACAAGTAAGGTTCATGATAATGATCTGGAACGACTATCAAAAATTGTAAAGAAAGATGAAGATAAGAAACTTTTTGCTAAACCAGAAGCATTCTATGTACCATTAGATGAAAAATTTACAGAACCTCCAAAAACTAAGACACCAACTGAACCTGAATCAGATTCTGATAAATATGAAGAAGATTTTGAATCATATGAATCTGATTTTGAATCATTTGTTTCATCAGATGAAAAAGATTCTAATAAATCAAGTCTACATGAAGACTCTGAAGATAGTGTGGATGATAATACTGAAGACCATCATTTACCAGCAAATAATTTTAATCAACATGATGAGGCCCACTTAGATTCAGGAAATTACGATTTAAAAGTAGATGTTGAAGAAGGAAAAGTCGATGAAACAAAAGGAAATGTAGAGCTAGATAAAATTCCTTATACATTTTTAAAAACAAGGGAAGTTGATTCAGCAAAAATGCCTTCATATTTAGATGAAGGTTTTGATGAAAATTCTGGTGGATTTTCATCTACTTCAAATTCTGCAAATGCCAGGTTTGAAGAAACAATAAATGCCAAAAAGCAAAATGATAACGAATCTATATCAGATGCTAGAAAATATAAACAAAGGTTGAATTATTACCAACAAAGAGCTCGAGATTTATCAAGTTTGATAACATTTGACAATGTTGAGTATGCTTTATTTGAAATAAGCCCTATTCCATATGACGTTTTTATCAAAACTTATGGAAAAAGCAATGTAATTCAAAGATCATGTCAAACAAATGATGACAATGTTGAAGATTATACTCAAACTGAAATAATTGCAAAACAAAGTAAATGGTGTCAATTTCCAGTGGAATTTTCAAAATTTAATATCATAACCAAGAGTCCTGAAAAACAGTCAAAAAGAATATATTCAAGTTACATTTATAATGATGATACAACTATGCATGATAATCAAATAACAAATATGGTGACAGAAATCAAACCTATAGAAAATCCTTTAGAAATTTATAGAAGTCAACGTTTGGGATGCACGGCAGATAAAACAAAAATCGAATCCATGGATTTGAGTACGCTGTATACTGATCCAATACAATATAAAAAGTTGTACAATTTTGTTGATAAAGTAGGAAAGTTTATGATCAATTATTTAAAAGAAAGTTCATCGAGTGATCAATCAAATTCACAAACTGTAAAATCTGAATATGCATTCAGCGAAAAGTATACAAGCCCTTTGGATAATGTATCAAAACATGTGAGTTATTTGAAGAATAGACCACCAAAAATGCTTGCAGTTTGTCCCAGTAATATAAATTTGTTACTCACAGTTCATCCAAAGTGTAGTAAAAATATTAAAGAAAATATTGAAGATTTGATATTTTCTAGAACACTTGTTTGTATATGGGATTGTACTATTAGCAATATTACAGAGCCTTCAAAAATTTTACTTTCGGTGGATAATATTAGCTGTTGCAGATTCTACGATGGTTTGAATGGTATTGTTGTCGCAGGAACAGAAGATGGGTAAGTTTTTTTTTAGTAATTTTGAAATCACATTCCTCAAAATTCTTATATTCTGAAATACGACTTCCCTGATCACTCGTAAACGAGTGGATTGCCTTTGAAAATAGAATAGAATAGAAATACGACTTGTCATAGTTTGGAGACACAATTGCTTAAATTTATTTTCTTTCTTAGTTATAAAAAATATCACAAAAAAATATATTACTCCTACTTGAAGATCAGATGAATAATTCCTGATTTTAATAATTTATTGTATAGTTGAACAAATTACTAAAATATTGTTAGCTTGCATATTTTACTGATGATGAATGCATAGTTGCTTAAATAGTAATTATACTCGAATTACGTAATGATCTAATTATTTGTTTATTTATTAATTTAATGTGAGAAAACCTGGATTGATTACGTGGATCAAACGCTCGTGGATGGCTGCGGATTGAGTGAGAGAAATTGGTGTGAATGTATTAGAAACTAGATTATTTAGATGGAGAAAGCGAAATTTAGTGTTCCGTTTTCTCTGCTTACCCCATCTGGGATGTGCCTTGAGCGTATAAATGGATAGAATTCTTCAAAGTTGTATTTTATTTCAGGTTAGTTGGAAGATATCGCGCTTCTGCGAAAAACTCGCCCATTGCACAAAATTTATTTGTCTAGGTTAAATTGTTTGTTTTGTTGGTTTTTTGTGCAATAAAGGTTTTTATTATTATTTTATTTTCAAATGTATACTTTTTTTTCAGTATACTTTGTTCTTGGGATTTAGAGGAGCACGATATGTGGCACAATCTTATTCAGGGCACTATAACGGATCAGTCAATCGTGACAAAAGAAATGAAAAATGCGAACAATGAAAAAGGTGTAAAAGAGATGCATTTGAACATAGATAGTCTCATTGTACGATGTTGTTCTTTTACTTCATTCTCTTTGGATTTGGAAGATGATGTCAAGACATTCTATGGAGCAGTTGTGGATATACTGATAGATAAATTTCAAAAGAATAATATAGATAAAAGTTATGCTGGGTGCCATTATAATCAGGTAAGTACATTTTATTTTATATTAAGTTTTAGTGTCCTGTAAAAGACAGGTATTTTAGACAGGCACGGAGAGGTTACTTATAATACGTTCAGTGCATGCAGTTAGTCCACTGTTAAAGAAATATCTATTTATTTATCCATACTATCGCAGAATATACCATTAGTGAAGTACCCAAGTACCCAGTAGACTAAGTGCATGTAATGAACATACAAGCCATCTTCTCTGCACCATAGAAAAGTTATATATACAATGGAAATCAGTCCACATGAATTTGTAAAAATATTTCTTATAACACAAAGTTCTGTTAACAAAAAAATTGCCGACACTTGTAAATTTCATACTTATTAAATTCTATTGCATAGGTACATCTTGGTTGAAATAAATAATGTAATTTCACTGTTAAATTACATAAAAAAAATTAAACTCAATTTTACAAAGTGGATAGAAATTCAACTAGCAAAATATTTTCAGCGGTGTATACTTACTTAGTTAGAACAATTATTTTTTATATTTATGTTAGGAAATTATAAAGTTGTACGGAGGTTCAGTTGTATATGAATGTTTTTTTATGCATTTATAATTTCTTTTAGGTGGGAGTGTTACAGGAATATGGATTACTTACAATATGGACTGTAATAAAATCAAAGTCAACTACTGCCAATAAGTTTTATTCGGACACAAACAGTTTAGCCAGTCATACGTCGCAAGCGTATTGGTCTAATTTAAAATTTCACAAACATTTAGTTTTGAATCTACAAGAGACATTTAGACACATATGTATATTAAATAGTTCAGTTGTTGAAAGAAAATTTGTTAAGAAATCATTATCGTATCAAGAATTCCCATTGACGGATGTTAAAAGGAAAAATTCATATAAGCGAACAATCACACCAAGAGGAGCTAGTGATAATCAAAATGATTCTTTGAGTTTTATTAGTAGAACAAATAATGGATCTGATTTTAGTATATTAAACTCCAATACATTACAAAATCAAACATCTTTGATATCAAACTTAAGCGGTTTGCCAATGACTGATTGGGAATCAAAACTTAAATGTTTGACTTTAAAATGTATGTATGATGCAAATGGTACGGAACATTTCTTAGTTGCATGTTCTTCAGGATGGATATTACACTACAATCAGAGAGGTAACTTGCAGAATCCACAGGTGTTTATATGTTCTAGTAAGTATTCTCGCAATAATGTTATGTGCCTATAAGCGAAATTTCATAAATGCAGCGAAATCTTAATGCACCTACCTAACATTTCATAACAGAAATTCATCATGTTTGTCGTCTTGAACAATCCGTGTAACTCTTATGTTTTAGATCCTACTTCACAAATCAGATCTATTGAAATATCTCATCATAATTTATCATATTTCCTTGCGGGATGTGACAATTGTGTGGATTTATTCAGTTTGTCAAATCCCAAACCACTAAAATCATTCTTCAATGAGAAAAGTACAGAGAATTTGGAAAGATTTTACAGAGAGGAAATAATTTGTATCGAATGGTCTAAGCTAAGACCTTGTTTATTCTTTACATTGAGCAATAAAAGTCGTTTGACAGTATGGGATCTTTTAAGAAGTGATTTAGTGCCAATAATATCTGAAGAGTTAAAGAAAGAAAATGACTTTGTCGCATCTATGAAACTGCTTCTAGATGAAAGACAAATACCAAATAAAGAGTATATTGTAAGTACTATACAATAAGTATCAAGCAATTAATATAATAATCAAGAAGTTTGGTAAAGTTTCTTATTATTTTTTTACAATTTACAGATCTTATACTATTCATCGGGTAGTATTGAAAAGCATAATCTATTGAAGGAATTGGAAATGTCAGTACATCAAAACAAAGACATTGAAGCAGCC
Organism: Athripsodes cinereus; assembly: GCA_947579605.1. Lineage (NCBI taxonomy): Eukaryota > Metazoa > Arthropoda > Insecta > Trichoptera > Leptoceridae > Athripsodes > Athripsodes cinereus. The sequence goes on from OX388329.1 coordinate 23,144,060, forward strand.
GTACTTGCAAGATATATGAAATTATTGTGATAAAATATACCACGTAAACAAATGACATTTCAGAAAGCATGGAAATGAAGAACAAATTGTATATAAACTAATTTAATTGAAATATATAATACATTTGTTCCTGCAAAATAAAAATTCTCAAGTGTTGTTTCATTTGTCTCAGTATATATGAGTATAAAGCAGTGCTCCACAACTGGTGTGCCATTAGCTGAATTCAGGTGTGCCGTGGTGAAATACAATGTATTTAATTTGTACAATTTTTCATTAATTTAATATACAATTACAATTTATTTTTCAAAATATTGTATAGAATAATTATTTTAACTAAATAATGTTTCAATGGTTCCCCAGCGCTTGGCCCCGTAGTCAAAACACATTTCAGCGTTTTCGTTCGAATATATAGACGATGTTGCGACAAAGTGTCGTAGCTGAAATACACAATAAGCAGGCGCGTGCCTTCCATACATGCAAATATGCAACGCATGCTCTACAATAAATGTATAATCTTAAAAATTGTGTAATATAGTAGTGTAGAATATCATTTTAAGATTATTTATGAATTTTTAACTACTATAGTATGTCATTTTCTTAGATTTATTTATTTATTTTAGGGCATGCGTTGCATATTTGCATGTATGGAAGGCACGCGCCTGACAATAAGCTATGAAAATTTACACTTTATTGCAACATTGTCTATATTCAAACGAATACGAAATGAAAATGTAACGCTTAAATGTGTTTTGACTAGGCCTACTGGTACCAACTGTCGAAAACTGAATTCTAAGAAGAATTTTTATTTGCCGTGGAATTTCAGGAAGAGTTTTGGTGTGCCGTAAATGAGAAAAGGTTGCGGAGCACTGGTTTATATGTAAGTCTTATGTGTGGAAATAATTTTTCTTGTGTTTATGCACGGTTGTGTATTTCACAAGTTGACATTATACAACATATATACTTTTGTACATTTTGTCTTTTACATGAGCATTCAATAAGCACATTCATACTTTTGTTTAATACTTTTCGAGAATTGTTTGAATTTTATGTATGTGATAATTAGTTAAATATAAAAAAAAAGATCAAACTGTTCATTATACATACAAGAAATAGCACTCACTGAATTTCTTTCAAAAGTAGTAAATAAAATTGACAGATATTTAATTAACAATAATTAATCAAATATAATAATAAATAACCTTTTTCTTCACATTTTATACATTACATTTCTCTTAATGCCATATACCTAGTTGATTATATTTTAAACACATGTAACATTTATTGGAATATATTGTAAATACATATTATTATTCATTTGATAGATGTTTTGGGTGCATTTTATAGATTCCTGTAGAAATATTTTATTTGTTTGGATCTGTCAACCTTTATATTAAATTTTCAAATAAAATATGTATGGAATTATATTTTTTTCGAATTTATTTAATGCCTATGTTCGGTAGGTAATATCCATGTCACAAATGATGATGTACATATGTTGGCTGGCTCTACAATGATCTTTCGTGTCTGTGATACGGAAGAGGTGATGGTGCTGGTTGGATGATCTCCTAAATCAAGATGATAGCTGGCCAAAAATGATGTTGTTTTTCCCACTCATTAGATACCGGATCTCAAAGAAGACTCTCTTTCATGTTGCACAGTCCCTATAACAAGGATATCAGAATGTTGTGAATGACTTGGAAAGAGCTGGCTTAATAACTTGACACTAAATTCTTTGACGGGAAGAGATTTATATTGCAAAATAACAAACTATTCTTTGCTCCATATTTCAGTATGATGAATTGACATCAAAATCTTAGTACTGTATTTTATTATTATCTTTGATTAGGCAAATTACATTATGACTTTTGTGAGAGGTTGTCAAAAAGAATGATTAATAATAATAATTATAAAAGAACAAAAAAATTCTGATATCATCTTAATAGTCTAATAAGATAGAAGGAAAACGAGGAGACTATTTATCAAGAAAAGGAAAATAAATTGAAAAACAAATAATGATTCTAAATATTTTATTAATAAAAATGTGTACATTCTACAAAAAATTTAATCAAATTTACAATTTTACAGATAAAGGGGGTATGGCTATGGTCCATAATAAATCAATAATATATAATCAATTATTTTCGTTCATAAGATTTATCAAAAATCTTTCTGAGAAATTATACAATTATTTTTTCGATTTTCCTTCCAGCCAAATTTTTCATTATTAATTCAATTTCTCAAATTGATAAAAACAAATATTATGATAATAAAAAAAAATTACCTACATTTTTGATTTTTTCAAATATTTGGTTGTCCCTCAAAACACATTAAAATCTCAATGATTTTAATCAAATCATTCAATGTTTCTATTATAATACTAAAGTTACAAAAAGCATGAAACGTATTATTTCAATAATACAAAAATATGTCCCACCAACATATGGTTTTAATTTTTTTTTACATTATAAAAAACAGTTTTAAACAACCATGTTTTCATAAATTTTAATAATTTACCAGTCGTACAATGAATATATATTTATAAGATTTTTTAATATCTTATTATTTAATTTGAAGAAAAAAGTAGGAAGCTTTTTTAAAAAATATCATGTAATAAAAATATTAGTACAATTTTATTTTACTAATATGTTAAAGGTATTGCCAAGTTAAAAAATTCAAGAGAATAACTGAATTACACACAAACGCTTAAGTTTATCAATAGTAGTTAATAGTATATATTCATAGTTGAGCTGAGTAAAGTTAAATATTCTTGTAAATAAATTAATAACATATTATTTAGAGAGGTGAGTATG